>OY796880.1:36740787-37084035 GCA_963680785.1 Diplosoma virens
AGAGTATTTCCATGACTCGTATGTGAATAAGAAAGTAAATTACAGCAAGAGCGGCTTCCGAAATGGTGATTGGCCACACTTCATCAGGCGTCCACAGACTTCGAGTACATTGCCTCTGCAAAGAAAATGATTTGTTTCGTTGAATATAACATTGTTTTGCGTTGGTTTTGCTTTCAATTATTCACTCATAATTACTCTTTACCTCGAATTCCTCCTGGTTAAATGGAATTGTAGTATTGACTGAATTCCGGTTGGTGGCTGGGCACTGAAATGGACTGAGAGATTCAAACTTGGCCACATCATAAATTTTTACAATGATGACGATAAGAAACAAAAAGGACGTAGTGAGATCGTTTAAAACCCAGACGTTTCTCAACAAGGATATCAAGGGTTGCTGGAAAAACTTTTGAACCTGCACATCAAAGTAATAATACTCTAAGTTCTTCTTTATAACATCTTTTAGTTTAATCTCCTAATTCCGTAAAAACGTTAAATAATCCTCAGAGAAACCTTTACGCAATATCTCTATTTGCTTTTGGTGACGTTAAGATATTACTGCACAGTTGTGATTTGTACGTCGGTTTTCGTATTCGGCTTGAATTTAAAACTATTTCTACTATTTTTCCGGATTTTTCCGGATTATCAAAGTAGAAAAAGTTTTCATAAACAGCTCACAAGAACGTGATGAAGGCAGAAGTTGAACCAATAAAAAGTGGCAGTTTGAAATTTCGCTAGATCACTAGCCCATTAACGTAAAAATTTGTACAAAGCTTGCGCGCTTTGCAATCGTAATCTTCCTAGATTGCTTCTTAATTGCACAATGCACCGCCCGCGTAATGCATAAAATAAATAATTTGTAATTTCTATATTAATTTAATGGATTTTCTGATAATTCCAACATTTAATGTTAAAGAGCATATCGTGGGTGTTGGACTTTTTACTCCTTGTCTACAAAAATTTGCTTACCGCTGCTTTGAACTTTTTACATATAAGATGCAAGGCAAACGCTTAAAGTGGATAAATTATCTTTTATTTATCAACATGATTTTGCAAACGCTTTAAGTTTTATTCCTTTTCTTTGTTTGGGGGAGATGGACAGGAGCTGGTTGGTCCACTACATGGCCGTATATACTTCTATCAGCCAGGTAGCCAGGTTCTTGTTGACCTCTGAGAGAGTACGGGCTCCATTTGGATGGCGATAAATGGGGCAAGACGCTATCACAAGCTTAGTTATCTGCTTTTTTGCACCACACTCACAGGCCGCCGCAGAAGCCATACCCCATTTATGCGTTTCTGAGTGGAGTAGACCAACACCGGTTTGGAGGCGATTAAGCCTGACCCATGCAGGTCTGGAAAAGCTAAATCCCGATGGGGTTGGGGTAACATCTTTAATAAATGTATGAAGTTGAGAGACGTTTTCTTGCCACTCCATGCTTCATTTATATTCCGCCTATCGTGCTGCAGTGATGCATGACTGAGCGAGGTCGTTCAGCAGTTCCAGTGCAACAGGCACAAACGGGTGTCTTGATTTAAGTTGCCGCAAATGTTCACCAAATGGAGACAGGAGCCTTTTATATAGAAGGTGTTCTGGTTTCTGAGCGCGGTAAACTGGAGACAATGCGGCTTTTTGGCGGCGAAGCTCATGGTTGGATGCCTGAAAAGATAAAAAGGTTTTCTTTGGTGTGGGACGCAGGCATCCGGTCATTATGCACAAGGAATTGTTAATGGGCTTGTCCATAAGGCGAGTATGGGCACTACGACATCAAAAAGGCGCGCAGTACTCAGCCGTGGAATGGACCAAGACAAGGGTGGCTGTGCGGAGTATTGTGGCATCTGCACCCCAGCTTGATCCAGCCAATCGCTTCAGAAGCCCAACGCGAGATATTAACTTCTTGCGCAGTGACTAAGTGTCGGCGAAATGTGAGCGTCCTATCCAGCTTTATGCCAAGATAAGTGGTTTTAGCACGAAACGGTAGACCCTGTCGGTTGACAAAGATGTTATGCTCACGTCGGGCCTTCTTGTTGTAGAGATGGAAGGCTTCCAACACAGTCTTTGTTGTACTGAGCTTAGGCTTCCTTTTGTAAAGGTAGGAGGATATGGTCATCAGCCTTACGTTACAAGTCCCGGTAACTGGCAAATGACCAGGCGAATGATGATGAATTCAGGGTGCTTCCGGTATGATAAGAATAAGCCCTCGGCTTCGGAAGCAAAAGACATTCAATAAGTCCACAAATGTTTTAGTTTTATTGATCAAGTCTTTACATAAACCTATAGTTTGTTGCTAACCAAAAACTAAAACAACCTTTTTTTGTCACAAAGTCACTTACCAATTTTACAATCCTTGCCACAACCCACAACCAAATTAAATAATCAATTGGGTAAATTTGAGTTCCCAGACAATCACAAGGATAAAAATGGGTAAGTAAGATGAGCCGAATGATCAAGAGAAGAAGAAAGACGATCTCAGACATAATGTGGCACGACATGCTTACGATTGGATTGCACAGTAATTTTCCCAATCTGAAAGAAGATGCAAAATTAAGCATCACGCTTGCTATTCTTTGTTGTAACACAAAGTCGCTGATTGATTTAATACGTATATACTCAAAAACAGTATTTGTTAAAAATAGCAAAAAATTGCCGCAAAATATTCTATTACAAAAAATTAAAAAAAAACAAATCGTACAACTTTTTGTTTAGGACCAAATATAACCAAAATAAACTTTTTGTTTAGGACCCATATGTTTTATAACTTACTTTGAATCGGGTGCAAATGAGAAGGCAAGACAAAGGATTGGAAATACCAAAGCCAGTAACATTCTGTTGATTAGAGTGCGCCATCCGTGTTCAGAATAAAATAAAGTTCCTAAACGCAAGGAGGAGATAGCGACCTGGCAGTTTTGATGAGCAACGAATTTCTTCATACGCACTGTGATGGCTTGCTCAACAGGAGCAAGGAAATGATGCTGTGTTATCTGTAAAAAAAAAGTCAAATTTAGTTTGGCTTTGAGGTCACATATAACAGTCTAATAAGAGCGACTAAACTAATGCGGAGGAAGATGTGAGGCAATTTATTTTGCATATAATACTAGCAGACATGGGGTAATCGTAATCAGTAATCGTAATCGATTACAATAGATTACGCTTTTTCATGTAATCGTAATCGATTACATTGACAAAAACTTAGGTGTAATCGTAATCGTAATCGAATATATTGAAAAAAACTTAAATGTAATCGATTACATGGAGCTACATTCCAGTGCGTCAATTGCCTTTGTGACATCATATGTTAGACGAGTATTTAAGCCAGATAGATGTCGCCTTTCAGATAAACGATTTGAAAATCTCATGTTTATAGAATGTAACAAACATTTTAAATGCTGACTGTTTTACTGATTAAAAACAATTGTATTCTATCAATGCTTTTCAGAATTTATGTTGTAGTAGGTTATTTAAAAAACACGAGATCATTTTGAGTAATCGTAATCGTAATTACGAAATAATTAGGTAATCGTAATCGATTACTTTTAAATTTTGAGTAATCGTAATCGCAGAATCGGTAAGTAATCGTAATCATAATCGATTACATTTGTCATGTAATCACCCCATCCCTGAAAACTAGTCAGTGGGGGGCACGGTACTTCTTAAAAGTACCGCGGCACCGGTACTCGGTACTTTTGAATAATACGAATTAATGGTAATGACTATAACTCTGTCATACATTAGATTTCATTTGACATTTAAAAATTGTATTTTATAAAACGAAAGCAATATCGTACGTATCCAACTGTTTATTTTCAAAAATCTATTATGCTTTGGATGTATAAAACATGCAGTGAATATGTTTTTAACTTGATTTTTTGGATAAATTATGCCTTGGATATATGAAAGGCCTAATAAATTTGTCAGGAATTGTCAGGAAAAAAAGTTTGTCAGGAATCGCACTAATTTCCATATAACCTATTACAGTGGTTTAGTCAGAATTATTTCCAAACTTTTTGTGCCACGGACCTCTATCTGCAAATCTTTTTTATCATGCACCCCAATCTTATTTTACATTAATTTTCTGCCCAACAACGAGGAAAGATAAAACAAACCCGAAAATAAATAACACAAAATCCGTTAAAAAATAAATGCTTACAAACAGGCATACCATGTTTCCGTAGGGGCAAACCGGGACGCTCGTTTATCGACAAAAATTCGTCCCTAGAAAGAAGTGTTCTCTGAAAAAAAAAGGTCTTCACTTCGAATCTTTCTCCGATTTCATGGTATGGATTACTTTACCAGATATGTATGTTGACAAATTTTGTCATATCGTCGCGGACCTCATTTTGGGAAGCTCTGGTTTTGGTGATTTAATAAAATTACTTAACCTTCGCTGGGCGTAAAATATTATGGTAATTTTTTTATATTTTTGCTTGCAAAGCAATAAAATTAGAATTTCATCAAGTCCCTTTCGAAGTGGTATGAATATGAAATCTGGTGTTTAGTGGATTTTTGATTTTATGCACAATATTTCTATTTTATAATTGGACAACCAGAATGTTCCTTGCAAATGCAATACCTTCAGAAAATATTTACTTATAGGATTATAGGACTTATAGGATTATAGGACTTAATCTTAGTGAACCACTAAGATTAAGTCCTATAATTTCTGATATACCATATTTAGCACCGAAAGCGCTAAAGATTCGAGTTAATTGCACGCCAAAAAAAATTTTTTTTTTCCAAAGCTTCAATGTCTGTTTTGCACAATATTTACTATATGCATACTAAACACGATAATCGCTCTTTTCTTGCACAACTAATGCGGTGACCATGCACAATTTTTTTGTACATGTTACAACGTATATAGTTTAGTTGCCGTCTCTTTATTTGCAACCTTTGCTCTATTTTTTCAATTATAATCAATTGTTCTTTTGAATGCAAATAAAAACAAACTGCTACTACTAGTACTACTACTACTACTATTTTAATAGCCTACAATGTCTAGGCCTTTCTATAAAACAATTTCTTGTTCTATTGAAAAAGCTGTGGATAGTAGACTGGCGTTTTTATAACATTGTCTTAGTTTTCAATTTATAAATAACGTCGACTTGAACACTGAAGGCAGCCTGCTGTGTGTTTACATCAAGTTTTATTTATTGTACCACAATGATCTTAACATATCGATTATTTTCTTTTGATCATTTTAAAGGAATAGCTAAACTTATTTTTGTTTTTGCTACGTTCTAGATAAGCAGACGTATGTCGGAAAACAGAATTGGGAGCAATTTCTTGCGATAAATTTTCATATTTCAGTAACACAATGCGAAAGAAAATATATTGCTTTCGCTAGTAAGCTATTTCAACCCCAAACGAAATCAATAATTTTTACTAACTGTAACTTGCAACAGAAAGCACTTTATTATAAATAATGGCTGTTTGATTAGTACTACGAAATACGCTTTTAACAGTCTTCCAAGATAGCCGCCAAAAATGCAAAATACGCGATTTTCTGACAGGAAAGGTTGACGCAAGGGTGTCCAACCCGCGGCCTGCGAAGGAATTTTTAATGACATTCCATCATGTTGAATTATTGCAGTGCATTTAAACCTCCACAATCTGTGTTGCGCGAGAGATGCCGAAGTGATCTGTAAAAGCTTTTGAAAAGTACTGATTCAGCGACAAAATAAAGTCTACAATCAGAGCGAAGACTTTTTTTTTTGTAGAAAACGATTAGTTTTGGGGAAAAAAATTGTAAAAAATTCGTTAAATAAAAACGAAGGCTTTTTTTTTAGAGAACACCTCTTTTGGTGATGAAAGTTTTTGTACAAACTCACATGACAACATCACTTTGATTGTTTCAGCGATTGCGGCCCGTGATAAACTTAGAGACGAAAATGTGGCCCGCGACGAGCAAAAGGCTGGACACCCTTGGGTTAGCCTATAAAAATGCTCTAGTCATAAAATGCTCCCGTAGTGAAGGTTAAATCTATTCAGACTGGGCTTTTTAGAAAACTTGTACGACTGGGAGGGTAGGCGAGGCGCAAAGTGCCCGCGCTCTTTGTTTGCTTATATTTCGACAATTAGTGGCACTAAAAGTGTCATTCAAGGTTGTATAGAAAAAGAATTTCATACTCTTTCGATAGAGATACTTAAATGTTGTAGTAAAATATTATTACGGATTGAAAAAGCGAGTTTTCGAAAGGGAGTCAACTTTCGTAAATTGGCCGAAAAGCAGAGATTGGTTTCAGAAAGTTAACGACTTCGGCGGTTTGATTGATCGTATGATTAAAAGTAAAATTCTTTCACAATTGGAATCCCCTTAGGGAGGTTACAGCAGTTCACAGAAGAAGAAACTCTATTTCAGCGAAATCTGATTTCATTATTAAAATGCTTCGATCTCAGCAACAACGAATGTTTCCAAAATTCATTGGACTTTTTAAACAATTTTGGAAATGAATTTTTCATACAATAAAAAAAAATACAATTCATTCCAAGAAAAAATTGAAATTTTAAGTGTCACATCGTACTTTTTTATAATTATTTCAAAATGTTATAATAAGCCTAATTTCAAAAATTTAGTTAGGATTGATTACTTTGATGAAATAAATTTTTTTGGATTTTTGCAAGCTTTTTTCTTTTTTAGTAGGTTAGTGTAGCCTACATAGTAGAATATTTTATAGTCAAACTTGACTAATACTCTGGCGTATATTTTTTGATTTTAAATTTACCGTACATTGAATTATTTACATTTCGTCAGAGCAGGGCTGTCCAACCCTAGACCCGCAAAGTCTATTGTTGAAGCCCGCCAAAGAATTTGTAATTACATAATCGATCAAATTATTGTAATGCTTTGAATCAATTTAATAACGCGCAGAAAACTCGAAATATACTGGCTAATTTTCGTCTCAGTAGAGATTTTTCGCTTTATATAAGAATAAAACCCGTAGATATTATCAAACTGGTAACCTTTTTTGTTTGGTCTTTAACTAAATTTGTGGTCCGAATTCATGTTACCAAGGAGGTTCATTCAAAAATAACACATTAAAATTAAGTAAAGACAAAAAAGAAGATACTGTAATTTCTGCACCGATTGCGACCCGCAATAGACTTTTCGACAAAAGTTGGACCATAATGGTTAAAAGATTGAGCATGCCTGCGTCAGAGTATAGAACAATCTAACATTTTCCAAAACAGTCATTATCATCAAAATGAATTTCTACCGAGAGTAATTTTGGATTTTAATATTGATTTGGTCATAACTTACGACACCGACATTTTTTCTTTCAGAATTATTTAATTTATAGTACGAATTTTGAAATTAGAATAAAAAATAAAACATCGGTACAACCAATTAATGATATTGCACTTAAGCATAGCACAATATATATTCTATTCGAATGTCTTTTGACCTTATTTACGTAAATGTTCGATACAGTCCCCAGCATAATTCAAAAGTAGGGCGGAAGTCCTTTGATAATTTTTGATTACCTCAAGCAAACTGCAACAAATATTTCTTAAAATTTTACTTTTTAAACGAACCTATATAGTTCGATTTTTTGGTCATTTTCATTACACGCTCAGTGCAACAAAGAAAAGTGGGCTATTCTATTTAGAGTTATATCAAACATAAACTTACAGGGAGGAAAAATGAACGCACACCTATCTAGATATTGTAATGTACAGAAAATAAGATATAAAAATGAAATAGTTATTCACGCCAAGTTACTTATGATGAATTTTAATACCGGTGCGTAGTGTTGTAAAATAATTTTCACTGCTTGTTCTTGTTGCAAACAAAAATATAAGAAAAAAGCTGGAGCAGGGATCTTTTAACTCTGCTACATTTGATGTGTCATCAGCTTGAATAAAAACAAGTCAAATAAACTCTGTTGGTGCGTTTTCCGTTAAGTTCAATATTAACACTTAAAAATTATTGTGTGATTTTTTGTGGTAATTACAATTTTATCGGTTGATTTCATTTTAGAAACCTCTTCATATTCTGTTAAAATTGTTAAAAAATGGAGTTTGAATAAAGTTTTAAGAAAAACACAGATATTAAATATGTACAGTATGTAAAGGTCGAATGACATAGACTGACGCTGGCCTATAAAAAATGATACAATTAATTATATAATGTAAAACTTTAAGCGCATAAGTAATTAATGACCTTTCTTCAATTTAATAAAAACAAAATCTGATATTTAAACCGATAAGTTAAAACAGTATTTTTTCAACCATTTTTAAATTTGTTTCTTTTTCTATGCACATTTCAACATGATTAAGATTGATGGAAAAAAATAAGACAAAATAAGCTTCATACACAAATCCATCATTCGTTTTCAAGATTTAAAATTTTTATTGAGTTTTATCGTATTTCAACTCTATTTATCCTCCAGACTACTAAGGGCAACTTTTAAGTGATACCATACCTGCTTATTTAATGCTATATATGCAGGCCCGCAAGCAACCAGAAGATCTAGCAGATACTGCTTTCAGAGATGCCAAAATATTGTAGTGGTTTGGAATTTTTAATTTACTTTTTTAGTTTTTATTTGAGACATAACTAAAATACTAGTCTACCCAGACTACCCTGCTAGCCTAAGTAAGCTAAGCCTAAACAAAAAGTCGCAAGAGGGCTACTGGCTATGAAGTGCGTAAAACGTTCCTAAACCTGACCTTACTTAAAATTAACTAGTAACTTGTACCGGAAATATGAGGAAAGTACTGGTAAACACTTAACTATGACAAATGTGAATTTGTGATAATACTACTGTAAATCAAGAAACTCTTTTGAAGCTGCAATCGATACGAAAAACAAAAACATGTCGCAATGCTTGCAAAAAAAACTTTCAGTGACCCCAGAATTAGACGGAGTACCGCGGTACTTTAGTACACGTTACTCCCCACCACTGATACTAGTAGGTCAAAAAAACTATTTATTACTGACAGTAACTGTCGGGCTTCTCTTATTCATGCAGAGTATAAATCAAGGTTAGGGTTAGCCTTATTGCCAAATACAACGCAGTGTTTCCCATTTTGCAAAAATCAGAATTATCATTTTTAAATAACTTTTTATTCTTCTAACTTACAAGGCCACGACCTGTTGTCGGAAACACTAAGATATTGAAATCCAGTTAAATTTTTTATTGTTTTTTCAATTCTTTAATTCCAAACTACTTATTAAAACCTTTAAGCACAAGGATGGCAAGTCCTTTTTGAGGGGACAAAATAACGCGTTGAGAGTAAGAGTTAAATCAAATACTTAAATCAAATCATGTTGCCATAAAATGATTGATTGCACCATACTGTTATTGTCGACTGCTCCAATAACTAGAGAAAAAGTAAATGAAAGTTTTACTGAATTAGCAGTTTATTAATTTGTTTTCTATCTTCCATAATAACTTAAAATTTTGCGTGCACAATTAATAACTAAATGAGGTACCATTAATTATCAGCGTTAAAGAAATAAATATTAAATTTAAACGTAGTCAACGTTCTAAATAACCAGACCAAAATGGAAATTCATGATTAAAAGCAAATTTCAAAATCTTTGATTTTAGATTGGATCAAGTTTCTAATTAAAAATAAATCATTAAATCTTTAATACAATTACTTTTTGTTGTTTTTAACAATCAAAAATAAGGCCAAGCACCTGAGTTTGATCCGGGGGGTTGAATCGCAGCAGATTGGCCAGGTCGTCGGCGGATCTCACTTCGTTGAGAAGGTCGCAAGCAAACTCTTCAACCTTTAAAGAAAAGATTTTGTTTCGGGGTCGGAAACGAAAAAACTGAAGTTTTTTGCTTGTTTTATTATTACCATTATCATTATAAGATGGCGGTAACGTGTTTCAAACAAGTCAAAAAATCAGCTGATAGGCAAATTGCATCAATCAAACATTGCTGTTTTAACATGATTCAAATTTTTGTAAAACAACAAAACGATCTCTTCAAAAAAACAGCAGTTTTTGTAAAGACCGCCCTTGGCATAAAAAACTGGGTTTATTAAACGTTCGATTATTTTATTGACATTTAAGCAAGATTCATTACAAGCAAGCATTTCATAAAATAGAATTTCCTGTACAAAACACTAAGGCGCGTTATTTCTGATTTAGCGGTTTCTTACAGCAGATAAATTCAAAAAAATCTCTCGCTAAAGAACAGGAAAAGCATAACAGGCAGAAAAATAAGTCAAGCCAATATTTACAGGCACAAATATTGAGTGCTACATCATAAATCGAAACTGAAAGAAGTTGTTGAAAGTAAAATTTACTACAATATCCATAGCATCACGAAATAAATTGTCTTTTTTGTTGAATTTTTGACCCATTTATTCACTTTCGGTTTCAAGTTTGTGAGTTGCAAACTGCAAAACGATTAAGAACAAGAAATTGCAGTCAATAACTATGCGTTTGGGTGAAAATAGCAGGAAAACACTATAAGCAATTTATATCTATGACCGACCATTAGTTTAAACATCTAATAACCAATTTAGTGAGATTCGAATTCAGATAGTACATTATAGCTAATTTTCTGGTGCAAGTAAAAATTTTTGTTTAACCAACACCTTCGAAACACTAATCAGCAATTTAACAGTTTTGCATAGCATGAGCTTGAAAAAAAAGAAACATCATTTAAAAACAAAGTACGACGGCACTTAATAGCGTTCCAGTCATCAAGAAGGTGTTCTACTGCCGGAGTTTTGCAAAACCTTAAGTTCTTTTGACATATTCATAGGGGTTTTGTGAGCTTTAAGTATCACTCATGGGATCTTATGAAATATAATTCATAGGGATTATTGTTAAAATTTGTAATTAGCAATTTATTGTTGAAATTTGTAGGAAAATTAGCAAATTCAAACCAAGAGCTTTGCAATGCCAAAACGTTGAAGAGCATTGATTTACGACAAGATAATAAGCGATTATGAGTGAAGGTAGATTAATTACTTGAAAGTTTTTTTTAAAGGCATAACTCAGCGTTGTTGTAAGTAGGAATTAGATTCGGTTTCAAATAGACATACCGAATAAAAAAGCCGCAGCTTTGCCACTTAGTCACGGTTACTTCTATAAAATCGGACAACACATGGTATGAATCTTTTATTTTAGTTTTTATATTGTTTCTTCATTCAGCACTTTTTTTCCATTTGGCTCTAATTTTTTAAAACGCACGCACCTTAGAATAAATGTGTCCTTTTACGCTAAACACTGCAAGAGTTAGCTTACTGGAAACCTGCAAGTACCTTGAAAAGGTTTTTGCTTACTTACAAAAACCTTCTTTTTTTTTTTTTTTTTTTTTATTTATTTTCATTTTTACTCACAATCAACTTGAAATTAATCATAGTGCATGTAGAAATAAAGATTGTGAATAAGGAAGCAGCGACTAAACGAAGTACGTTATTACATGCACAACGTCAGTTGTGCATGGTCGCCGTACCTTTGAACAAAGCGATGTGTTGTTAATAAGAAAAGGAAAGCGAAAAGAAGATAAATAATACACACATCCGAGCCATATTGAGAGAATGTTGTATAATCATGGGTGGGAGAAACAACAAACTCAAAGACCAAAAGGGTCAGGACCAAAAAGGATCCTGACCCTTTTGGTCTTTGAGTTTGTTGTTCTCTTCCTTTTCAGTTACGTTGGGCAGTGGTTCTCAACCGGTGATACGCAAGAGGTTTTTTGAGGATATGTAAATAGTTTTTGGATTCAAATAGAATCCAACATTCCGATTAATTTGTATTTTTTAGAAGTTCATTGGTGCCATTGAGACAAATACTTTTGAGCACAATTATTTCTTTTCGCGATACTTAAATTGGTGCCGGTTTTAGTATGTGCCCTACCTTTCGAATGTGAATAGTATGTAGTCTACCTTTCAAAAAGGTAGGCCACATACTAAACCGGCACCCTTAAATTCATTAATTAAATCAGTCAAAGTGCAATGGGTCAAATGTTTAATATAGAAATTAAAAACTAAAATTTAACTACATGTAGTTCATAACGAAAAACGAAATCGACTTATAAAGGTCATCATCAGTGTCTCGTTCAACTTGAATATGAGTTTCTTATTATAATTGAATAAGAAACTGATGATGACCTTTATAGGTCGATTTCGTTTTTCGTTATAAACTATTTAACAGTTAGGTTTTAGTTTTTGATTTCTATCGTAAATATTTGGCCCATTGAACTTTGACTGATTTTATTAATGAATCTATGTATCGCAATTTGATCAATTAAGTAAAATCGTCAATTTGACTTTGCTGAAAAAGGTAAAAGATTTCTGTTAAAAGACTTTTAACATGTTTTTTCTTTTCGTTAATTATAAAATTATTGCAAATCGGAGGGGGTACTTGCACCGTAAAAATTTTTGAAAAATTCCGTAAACACATGCGCCAAAATTATTTTAACCATTTTCGAAGTGCGGCACAAAAGCCTATTTATAACAACTTTTTACAAAGACCTTGGTCTGTCGTAAAATCGCTGCGATTTGATGGTTTGCGTTTTAAAAGTAGAATGATGTTATGAATGTTTTGAAAAAAAATTACTTCTTTCTATACGAATCTACGTTGCTACATGTCACAGGAAAATATTGTAATAGGTATTTTTTAATTAAGGAAAGAGTCACTCAATTTGACACACAAAGAAATCATTATTTGATTAATCAGAATTTTCTCTCATGACTACGCTACTTATCGAATATTTTTGACACTTTCAACTTTTATTTTTTCATAGTCCACACAGCTTTATTTTAATTTTGGTTCTAAATTGCAAGCTTCTGCGCGAAAGCTAGACTTAATGGGAAATGAACGAAAACGCCGAACAATATCGAAGTTCACACATTTTTTCGCGTTGTAAAAACAACACAACGAAAAGTTGTTTCAAAAAATTTGCTGCCATCTAAAATTACTTAAAAGGTGTTCATGCATTATTTTCTGAGCATAGATAGTTGTCCCTATATTTTTAATCCATTTTTGGTTTATCGTCCGACCCACTTGTAGGAACAGCAAAACAGAGGAAAGACATTGATACACAATGTGATAAAACAGCTAAATTATGCTTGATTTTGACAATCAATATCAGGCCAACAATGGCCTCCTCTACTTACTCAACTCTGACTCAAAATACTATTTCTCAGTTGCAGGTATTCTCCAATACATGGGTGTGTGAGTAGGACTTCTTTACAATAACGAGTTGACTACTAGAAGTAGAAGCTGAAATCGCTTTATATCGCCCAACGATGACTATCGATGTGCAATTAGTGCGGGAGTCCGCGCCTAAAGCAACTTGTACAGGAAAAGCAAACACAAACATCACACTAAATGCTATTGCCATTTGTATTTAATTAAACTTGAATAATTCATTTTTCAATAAATGTTGTGTTGCGCAGTGGAACAAAAATCCCTGGATGGTACGTGCTACCAAAAAGGTTGAGAACTGTTGGTTTGGAGAAACAAGTTTCATTAAAACAAATAGACCGCTCGACTTTACGTATTTTATAAAAAATAAAGCTTCAAATCATTTGAGAATTAGTACACACCTGATCCGCAAGAGGCATATACAAGAATTGCACAGCAGGCTCATCATCCATTTTCTTTTTCAATTCGCCATACAGGCGGAAAATGTTATCAAGAAAGTCCCAGTTTCCAGTGTTTGCTGGAAAAAATAAGCAGAAATAAAAAATTTAAAGAATTAAAAATAGTGTAAAATTTTGTTAAACTCGAGAAATCATTCGGGTAAATAGGTCTAGTAAGGTTGTTGGCAAGTTTTTACAAAAAAGGCCACCAACTTATTTTTTACCAAACCGAGGACCAGACTAGTATTTATAACCTGAAAACAAAGGAAAAGTCCCACCAAATCAAGCTACCTTTAAAACTACAGAAAAAAATGAAGCTGATTCTTTGTTTACTTTATACCGAAAGTGGCACATACTTTTCGCCTTTTTTCCGTTACAATAAAATAAAATAAAATAAATACGGCAGCTTTTTTCGATATGACATTCAACACTTAGTGGTTGGATTTGGTCCTGGGAAAGAAGTTTGGCTACCACTGGTCAAGCAAATTCTATTTTTCGTAAACGTTTGATTGCTACTATTAGTTTCCAGCAATCTCGTCACATCACACCGCGCTATTTTATCCGATCAGATCTTTCTAATACCGCGTTCTTTCCGCGTGATCTAAGCAGAGCAAAATGCTCGCTTCGTTGCAAACTGCAGAAGGCAATCCTTTGTTAATGGTAATCGCAGTCGGTTTCTACAGGGTAGGGCCAAGAAATTTTTATTATGTTGCTAAGCAATTTAAGGAGCCAGCCGGTTTTGATGGAACTGAAGATAACAGAAACAAGTTACCGACTTCTAGCTTGTAATGGATATTTGAAATTGAGAACCTTTGTGGAACAATCACAAAAATGAACCGAAACCAACTTTATCATCAGTCCAAAAACGTTTTCAAACCCAAATTACTTTATGTTACTTAAAAGTATTTTTAAAACTAATTATCAAAAGAATACTTAATCTGCGCTTATTAAAAAACTCCATACTTTAACTCAATATACAATTACTTCAAAGGAAACAAAAATTCAAAAACCAGATGAGTAATATAAATTGTATTCTCTTGTTTCTTGCTGACGATGATTTAATTTTGTTCAAATTTGATAAAAAATTTTATCATTTTTATTGTAAATTAGTATTTCTACAGTAATTTTTTGAAAATTGCCCGGTTACTATTTTTGAAACGGCTAAATCATGTTAGGCGTGAGTTTATTTTTTTTCGAAAGTTTTGTCGATAATTAAAAGATTTTTGAACTTTTGGACACTGGCTAGAAAAGTCCGATAATACCAAATAAATTAGATCGTGTTAAGAATCACAAAATCATCCTATCGAGATAAAATAATAGTTTTTTTATTTTTCGCTATCTCGTGACTAATAACGGCAAGATAGCGGTATCGGCCATTTTAGCCGATATATCGGATATTCTCAAAAGTGAAGTAGTAGTTAATACAACAAATACCACCTCTAATAATGTTTCAGTACCATTATTTTGCTTTTTCTTTCGCTTCTATGAATACTGCTTGCGCAAAAAAAAGTGAGCTTTAGAACTTTTTAAAATTTATTCAAGGAAAATGGTAAATTATTACAATGGTTAGGAACTTGATATATAAAATATGATTCCAATAAAAGATATTCAAACAACAATAAAAGAGTTTGTTATAAGAATAAAAAAATAATAATTAGATAAATCAATAAAATATAAATTGGTAGAATGGACATTGCAATAAAATTTGATTCAGTACAGCTATGTTATTTATCATATTTTAATAATGCAAAATTGACCCCTTGACAAGATATGATGGCGGTACTATAAGCAGCAAATTTTTTCTATTAAGCTACGAACTTATTGACATGAACATATGATTCGACACAAACAATACTTGTTTAACAAGTGTATTTCATTTTTTGATTTAATGAGTGTAACATTCAAATCAGTCAATACGATGTGGCCAATATATCGGTTATCGGCTAATTTGCATATCGATGCTGACCTAGTTGCAAAGTCAAAAATTATTTCATTTAATCAAATTAGCATCAACTCACTTTCTAAGCCTTCATCAAAAGACAAAATTAAGTAGGCCGGACTTGAAATCGCTCGGTAATATAGAAGTTGGTGGTTGGAGGCGTCCCATGCCCGATTTAAGACCGAGTCGTTTTGTCGGTTCAAGTAAGCGGGATCAGGCCGCTTCGAAAAAGCTCTCTGCTTCGATTCCGTAGTGATTCTGGAAACCAAAAGCAAAATTTGTTTGCTTTAAAGTGCTTTTTATTTCAATTTAGGATCATTAGAAGAAGAAAACGACTCCTCCCAAGATCACAGCTTACCGAAATCCGTGGTCGTGCAGCATTCGCAGCATGACGTAATCATTTTTGTGGGCTGCCAACTGATACGGAGTCAGCCCTGCAAATAAGCAAAATCTCAATCAAAGAAAAAAAATGCAATCACGTTAAAAGACTATAAACAGCATCAAAACAAAACATTTTTTAAACATAAAAAACAAGAGTTGGAATTTCTTCTTCATTATCAAGCTTGCGCGCCAGGCTATTCTATATTAAGTTGTCAAGACAGCTTTTGTTAAAATTAAAATAGTTGTGAGAACAGTTGCATTCAACTTTTATGTTTTTGTGGCCCGACTGCTATTACTCGTGTACGTAACAACCTAAAACAGGTCTTCTATTTCCATTGGAGGTTCAATTAAGAATGCATCATGTGAAACTTAACTGATGACTACAGTTTTAAAAAAGTCTTTGCGTAAAAGTACCTTTTATGGCATATATCATGTTGCGGTTTATTGAAGAAAAAAAAATTTTGGCGATTCCTTAATTGCAACCATCCGGAAAAAAGTGTAAAGAAGTAAAAAAAGCTTAGCTTTAGAAAAACAAAGACAGATAATTGTTAAACATACTTAAGCTCACTAGTATGGTCCTTGCTCGTGTTCTTTTGAATAACAAATATCTCACCCCAGGTAGGCTACTGAGTATCGGTTGAAAACCAATCAGTAAACCATGAAACGTGTCCAAAAATTGTTTTGAAGCTCATGCCAATACAATTTTAAAATTATGTTTGGTTCAACTTTGAACTGTAGTTGTATAAGTTGTACTCAATAAACCTGTTTTTTGTTGTTAAAAACTTTGAATACTCTACCGGTGATAATGTCAAACCAAAAACTTAGCTAGCAATTTAAACTGACATTTATTAAATAAAATATTCAATTACAATCCATTAATAAAATATTCAATTACAATCTAGTTATTAGATATTAGATTGTTATTAATTATTTTAGTTTGCTTTCTTGTCAAGTTAATAATCTGAATTAGTTATTTCGATTTGATTCTTTAATATTGCAATTGTACGATTAATTGCTGTGTCTTTTTCGGGTTTGTTTTTTCGCTGTTCGTGAATGCCGCATGCGTTGGAAGTTGTTTGCTTTCTTTAATGATTGCTGTGTCTTTGTTCTTTAATTACTCAATTTTGTCATGGGGTGATCAATGAAGCAGCCCACCCGCTGTTTGACGTTGGATGCATCTCTGCGATCAGTGAGGACGAGCCTGTAGCAGTTGCTACAGTGAACATTTTAATGTCTCTGAAGATGCAGGTTGATTTTGACCCGACGAAACGTCAGTTTAAGTAAAAATACTTTGCTAATTTTTTGATTTGGTATTATCACCTGTAGAGCATTTGAAGTTTTTAACTATATAAATGCCTGGTGAGCAATGTCATTACATTTTTAACAGTTTCTTGTTTTTTAAAGTTTTTAACGAAACGTTTTTAACAGATTTTAAAATTTAAATTAGAAATAATGGTATTTCTAACCTGGCGAATAATAAGATTGTTCTCCACCAATCATCTGTTTGGTATTTTTTTCGTTTTGCATAAAAATATCAACTACAGCATAGTAACCAAAGTCTACGGCGTGGTAAAGGCACTCTTCGCTTTCAACCTGTAGTTAAAAAGGCTTTGTTCTTTTTTTTCTAAAGTCCTTATTTCTTTAGCATAGTTTTTAATTATCTTTCTATTGTTCTAAATTAGTTTTCAATAAAATATTGTAATTTTAATCGACTAATAATTTTATCAAAATTTAAAACTTTTTTTTTTTAAATAAAACTTTAAAAATTAGTTTATAGCATAAAGTCAAAAAAACTAACAATTCATACCGTAGTGTACTAGTGAATTCATTAAAATCAAAAACAACATAGAGTTAGAAAAAAAACAAGTGACGAAAATCAGCGATTGCCACTGCAAATTTACTGATACACGGTTAAAAATGTATTAATAGCAGTTGATAACTGCGTACCTTGTAGCGTAGAAGCAACTTCATCATGTCAAGATTACGATGGATTAAGGCAATAAACAGAGCGGAACGCCCCCATTGGTCTCTGCAGTTTTTATTGAACGGTTCTTTTGGTTTGCAATTAGCTTTACTGTCCAAGTTTTCTTCGTTTAAATGGCCATCAAGGACCTTTCCGGAAATGTTTTTTTTGACCAGGCCTACAGGTATGGGGCATCTCGAACTCCCACTGATTGACCAAACGCTATAACGTCCAGATTTTGTCTTTTTTTTGGGAGAAAGACCTTTCAGATCAAGTGTTGTGTCAGCCGTTTCCTGTGTTTCCTTTTCGTTATGAACGTTATTATAATCCTGGTGGTTTGGCAGATCTAAAAATATTTGTTTCACTTCAAGGCGATCACTCCCTTTCTGCGGTCCGTCCTCTGTACGAGAAACCTCCCCAGTCCTTTTGATTTTTTGTTTTTTTTCTTCTCTTTGCTGATAAATTAATATTTGCTCAACCTCCTTCAGGTCGCCTCTTTCGACGGCTCTAAATAAAAAAATAATTATGACTTTCATACAAATATTTGTAGCGACACAGTTAAGTAAGTCGACTGACAATTTAATAAAAAGCTTTTTTTCAACGTATTCTCACAGCGCGAAGGAAATAAATAGCCTTGCCAAAAAGCTACCTTATACCGGGCTTGAAGCTTGCAATTGTTTGCTAAGCTTTGTTTTTTTACGACTTAATTTGAGTAAACAAGAAGAATTTTTAGGCTTCTGAAACTTTAATAAATAAATCAAATAAACAAAACCAAGATTTAGAACGGGATTGAAAAGTCTATAAAACTATTTTGAAATCGCTTAGAACACGTTGAAAAAACCACAGCTACTTGCCTACTCAACAAATTAGTCGAAAATCATAATCATGATCCTCTTGAACGCCTTGTCAAATTATTTTTCAAAAGTAAGCTGGAAAACATTGCGAAAAAATTAGTGGTTTTTCTTTAATATTTCCATTTTACTTTTTTCGGAGGCAAAGAAAATTAAAACTCACACTGTTAGATTTTTTAGCTCAGCGAGTTCGGGTCGAGCAAACATTTTTGGGAATCTGTGTTCGTTTAATTCTTTGTTTGGTTTATGGCCGACTATACGGTCCCAACAAAAAAAAGCTAATGACAACGCAAAAAACGATTGTGGTCTACCTTCAAAGTAATTGTGTACACAATTCAGAAGCAATAACGCGTTTTGAAATACTGTATTAGACGTAGATATCAAAACCTTTCCAAAACTAGTAATTGATTCCAGTTTTTAGTAGTTAGGCCGATGTTTTTCGAACGTTTGTTTTTTGCCAGTCGCGAGAAAAATAATTACTTTGTATCAAAAATGATTGAATCGCGACGTTGAAATATAATAGTTAAGAAAAATCGACTTACTGGAGATAGCGCAGTTCTTCGTCAATAATGTTTTCTTCCTTATTTAGTTGAAATAAGCTCGTTACGGCTCCTATTGCTTGCAAGGCTATTCTGCTGCGTTCGTTCGCAGCGTGAATCGGGTTATTTCCCGGTCTTGGCAGCGTTCCATAAACTGTGGAAAGTTGCTCAAACGATTTGGCCATTTTTAGGTTTAACGTTGATGCTTTAGCTCTGAAAGAAAACGAAACAAACCTTTATCTATGAATTAAATTTACGTTTACGAAAAATTGGCAAGAAAATACGTAGATAAATCTTTTTGCCAACTAATCTTTGGCGTTAAATAACTTTGCAGTGTGCTATGCGAGATGGTTTACAACATTGGTGCTCAAACTGTGGCCCGCCAAGCAAATTTCATTTGGAAAGAAAACTTGATACTTGTATCATTTTAGAGAATTTTGATTGACGATGTCTAGTGAACCAACAATTGCAATTACATAACAACCACTTACAGTACTTAATTTTAGTGCAGGGGTGGGCGAACTGCGGCCCGCGATGGGGTTAAACAAATAATAAAAAAAATTTGAGGCTGATCGGAGACAAAGACCTTTTTTTTAGAGAATAGCTGGTTTCAGTATGAAAAGTAGTAAATTAGAGAAGTATTTCCAGCGATGACCTTTTTTTTTAGAGAAAATCTTGATTTTAGGAGAAAAACTAAAAAAATCCGAGACAAATCTATAATAAAGATCAATATTTTTAGAGATTACAATGCGGCCCGCAAATAGATTCAACTTCCGAATGCGGCCCCCCAGCAAAATATTTTCCACCTGATAAATGGTGTTATTAATTCTTGTGACCCGCGAAAGGTTTCTGAAAGACAAATGTGGCCCACGAGCCAAAACGTTTGAGCACCATTCGTTTACAATAAAAAGCAATTTCAACAAATAAAATTTTTAAAAGAGCACAAAAAATCTTTAGTGACTTTAAAAAATCGTTTTAATGCTCATTGGACTGATCTATTGAAAGTCAACATTCCTACGATTTATTAAAATTAAGTCGCTTTAAGATGAATTTCAGTTAAGTGTTTTTTCTAAGAACAGATATTTTTTCAGGATTTAAAAAGCGTTGTCTTTAGTGAAAAGTTTTTCTCAAAAATATAAAACAGTAAATTGAATATGCTTGGATATAAAAATTATTTTATACAACCATTTAAAACAAAGAAACAAGATAAAAATTTATGTTTTGTGGAATCTGCAAAAAAGTTATGCGTGATATAAAATAGTTTTTAGTGAAAAAAAATTTGCTTACTCCAAAGGATTTCCAAAAATCGGATATATCTGATTGTTATTTTTCTGGGAAGCCGAAGTCGTGTAACCTTCTTTGCTTAAATCACAACATGATCGAGTGTGCATCATTGCAGATTGAAAAATAGGGACTTCTAAAAGATCGTGAAACTTGTTATCTTTGTTTTCTTTTTAAAAAAATTTTTTTATAACATTGTGCAGGTTTACGACTTTGTTTTATTATTTATAAAATGTTACTTAATAAAAACACATTTAAAAATTTAATGGGTTGTAGACAGTGATGTAAAAGTTGAGGAACAAGAGGGGATTGGATCACTTGCTTTAAAATATTTTCGGAGCAGCGATAGAGAGGGAGCAGATACCCTATTTACCCGATTGTAACCCGCGGCTTTTATTATTTTCTGCTTTCATTTTGTGCGGCTTATTTTCAAGGGCAGTTAACAATTTTTCATCGCAGCATTTTAGTGAAAATAAGAAACACACAAGGTGTAACGACCTCAAAAGTGAACATTCTAAACACTCGCTACGAATTGAGAACTAATGAAACATTGAAAAACCAGGTTAAATACCGGTAGTTTTTATTGCTTGAGCTTAGATTTCTAAATAATAGTACCGGTATCTGGACTGTAAACAGCAGCACAAATCGGCTTATCCATTCGAAAGACAGAAGTTTTCTGTTAAGTCTATCTCAACAATTATATATTCACAACTAAAATTAAATTCAACAAAGTTTATAAACTACTGATTTAGAGAAGTTGTCACCACTTTTTTTTTCGGATAGAGCCTTACAGCAAATAATAGTAATTTAGCGATGGGGCAAATTTTCAAAAAAGACATTTTTTAAAATTTCGTTTTAAAACAAGCAGGACAATTAAAAAAAGAAACTGTTTCAAGAATCTTTTTGATTTGAAATACCACTTCATTGCAGTTAACATGTAAAAAAATATCAAAGAAGACATACGAGTTTAATATTTGTTTTAAGTTAAGAGAAAATATTGACGCTAAATAATCCATCAAAAGTTCATACCAGCGTTTGGTAATGAGCAATCTTCATAAACAAAAAAGAAAAATTTCAATCATAAGCACAAAAACGATCTTCTTTCTTTGTGTCATTTGTCAAGTTTAGCTCATTTCAAATAGCAATCAACTATGTACCGCAATCAGTAGTGGATATTGGGTGAGGCGAATGAGGCAGTCGCCTCAGGCCCCCCCTTTTTTTGGGGTCCCCCCCTCGATTTTAAGGGGCCCCCCTCGAAAACAGCATATACAGTTTTGGATTCGCTGCAGAGGTTTGTTCAGAGGACGATTCTGAGTGAAGACTTTTTTTTTTTTTAGAGAACGCCTTGACTTTGGGAGAAAAATAGGGAAATCAGAGATGAAATCGAAGTGAAGACCTTTTTTTTTTGGAGAACACCTTGATTTTGGGAGAAAAATAGGAAAATCAGAGATGAAATCGAAGTGAAGACCTTTTCTTTTTTTTTTTTTAGAGAACACCTTGATTTTGGGAGAAAAATATGCAAGCCCAGATCAGACCTGTTTTTTTCTCAGACAACATCAATTTTTGAAAATTCTTGCCTCGGGCCCCTAAATTGGAATATGCACCACTGACCGCAATAAACAGCTATGACCGCAAAAGCAAAAATTACAGTTCACTTAAAAACTCTAAATGTTTTAAAACACTAAATTGAAATAACTAGTTTTTTGGCCAAAACCTAAAATAAAACTCTGTTTTAAACATTTGTTATATTTGTGAATCAAAAGTTCTAATCATCGGTATTAGTTCCGGATGCCTCCATTTCAAGCACACATTTTTTGTTGTACGATATCCTCTCTATTCAATGACCAAGGTCATACGTAGAGATTACGGGTTTTCCAATAAAGTTAAATCTTAACAAAACTACTGCGTATTTCAAGAAAAAGGATGGTCAGAAAGTTTATTTTCCTGGTTTTATAAACTTAGTAAAGAATAGACAAACTGTAAACCAATACCTACGGCAAGAACAAGTTCTAGAAATAGTTCTTGCCGCAGGCATTGCTTTATAGTTTGTCTATCCTGTACTAAGTTTGACTATATTTAGGATGAATGGGGTGATTTTTTTTACTTTATGTTTGGTAAACTTGACTTAACACTATTGGCTTGCTACAAAAGTTTTTACGAAAAAATTTTGGTTGAATTATTGCAGAAACGCTAATTTACATTAGCTTAGAAAAGAACATTGAAAGTGCAGTTGCTCACTGCTCCCTGCTCGCACGGCTATGTCACTGTTTACAACAACTTACCTTTTTATTTCCATGCTTTTATTTTTATTAACCAGAATATAGAACTTCAAAACTTTTGTAATAAATTATTTAAATTACAGGTACTGAAACAAAATCTTTTTTAAACACAGTTTAAATTAGCTTCTTTTTAAAGAAAAACTGTTTACGGTTGTAAGCAGCGAAGTACCAATGTGATATTGGTCAAAATCGAATGAGTCTTTGCCCTTTTGCACAGTAATGTATCATTTGCCTCGATGGTAAGAGGTCAAATTACCCTTGTGTGTGCATTTTCTCGATCAATTGAATATATTGCAGGCCAAAAGTGATTTTGATCATATTCATTAAAGCAGTAGCAGAGTTAGGAGTGATTCCCTATACTCATCTTTTTGTAGTAAAAATTTGTTCTGGCCCATGGACTTAATTTTTGTTTACCATCCAAAGATGTATCTAAGAAGAAATTTTTGCTGAATTTGATTTCTTTTAGTTGCAATTAGGACATCACACAGCATCACCAGTAGCTTTTTAAAAGCACGACTTACTGATCTTGCACATAGTTACAGCAACAGCCCGGTAGATGCCCTTGACTTTCCAATGCGTCGTTGAATGCTTTCAAACATCAATTGGTTTAAGGAAAAAAGATCACATCCTGATTACCAAACTAGAAAAAGGTTCCGGTGTCGTTATCTTAAACAAGTTTAACTACATGAATCAAATGAATTAAATTCTCATTGATGAATCCAAATTTCAATGTCTGGGTCCTACAAAACTTATTGACAACACAGTTAAAATTGAAGCAACACCACAGAAACGTTGTAAAATCTTATCAATGGAATAGAGCTATTTACGAAGCAAATCGCCCCACTGATTCGCAAAGATCACGAATGTATAGCTTGCTGAAAACTTATAGTGTACCATTATGACCAATTTTATCTATTGTAGATTCAGCACATCATGAATTAGCAATATTGCTGGCCAGTTTGTTGCAACCAGTGTTAGAACAGTTTTCAATGAATTGTATTAAAGATTCCTTTACGTTTTAGAAACGATCCAACAACTAAAGTTGGACAATAATAATGTATACCTCTGTTCTTTTGAGGTCACCAACAAAAAACGTACCGTTGACTGATACCATAAAAATCTGCTCAAGTACACTCTGCGAAGACTCAACAACGATGATCACATCTCCTATTCCACAAGAAGTATTTGTTGAGCTAATGGAATATGCTACCTTTTCTGCAGAGTTCAGCTTCAACAACAATATGTATCGCCAGATCGATGAAGTAGCCATAGCTTCACCATTTGGTCTAGCCCTCGCTAACATTTTCGTCGGCTTTTATAAGGAAAAGCTCTTTTTTTAAATAGCTATACCTCAGGTCTACTTTAGATATGTTGACGATACTTTTGTCATTTTCCATCATGAAGCTGAAGTGGGCAAATTTTTAACTATGTTAAACAATCTTTATCTTTCTCTCAAATTTACTTTTGAAAAAGAAATGTACAAACAACTTCATTTTCTTGACGTCTGAGTTGAGAAGCGTAACATTTATTTAAAATAAAAATTCACTGGAAACTTTCACAGGACAACACATCCAATGGGATTCTTTTTGTTCAATCACCCGAAAATTAAAATTAATATCTACATTGGTGTATAGAGCACTTAAGATCTGCACCAAAAACCGTCTCAAACAGGAAATGAAAAACATCAAAAGAATTTTACTAGACAATGGTTACGCTGAAGATGTGATCAAATAGCAAATTTCACAAACAACTGCAAGGTTTTCCACACTAAAATCCTTTGAACTAGACAAATGTCCCGTCAAATCTCAGAGTTTTCAAACATTAATGCAATTTCCTACTTTAAGCACACTTTATCTCTATCCAACTAGTTTAACTAAAATAAAAAGATTAATCAGCGACCTTCAGCCAAAAAAAAGGTACTGGCGTTGATGAAATTCCCTCAACTATTTTAAAAAGAACACTAAAAAATATATGATTAGCTCTTAAGCATGTGTTTAATCTTTCGTTAACTTGCGGTGGGTTTATCTCTGACTTTAAAACTGCAAAAATAGTAGGCCTTTCAATTCATAAAAAGGATAGTGTAACTAATGTATGTAATTATCGCCCAATCAGCTTACTTTGCTCCATGTCGAAAATATTGGAAAAGTTAATATACAATCGTGTAGTATTACTCTTAAACAAACAAAACTTCTTTTATAAATATCAATTTAGCTTCAGAAAAAATCACTCAACTAATCACACAACTTCATTATTAACCAAAAATATTGCTGAAGCTTTTCAAAACAAAGAACATGTACTTGGCATATTTTTTGATCTATCTAAAGCAGTGTTTCCCAAACTTTTTCGGCCTGGCGCCCCCTTGGCTTCCAGATAAATTCCCAGCGCTCCCTTGATTTTCAGCTTGATTCCCAGCGCGCCCTCGCTTCTTTTTTAAGTGAAAAGAATGTTTGACAGAGAATATTTATCTGTAATTTTGCTATTTTTCTCCCAAATTTTTGGTGATCTCTAAAAAAAAAAAAAAAAAGTCTTCACTTTGATTTTAACTGTAATTTTGCTATTTTTCTCCCAAATTCATTATGATCTCTAAAAAAATAAAGGTCTTTACCCTGAATCGATCTTGTATTGAATACTTTGGAAAACACTGCTGCAAGATCACCTATAAAAGGTCTTTAATCGTCCTTTATGTATATTTCTTCTCATTGTTTCCTATCGCCCCCTTGTTCTCTTATCACCCCCCAATCGCCCCCTTTCTTCTTACCGCCCCCTTAAATCTCGCCAACGCCCCTTGGGGGGCGGTAGCGCCCACTTTGGGAACCACTGATCTAAAGCATTCGACACCATTAATCATAAAATTTTACTGTCCAAATTATAGCATTGTGGAATTCATGGTGTAGCGTATGATAGGTTTTGTAGCTATCTTAGCAATAGAAAACAATTAGTTGAAATAAATAATATCTGCTACAATACTAAGTCAATAAAATATGGTGTCCTTCAGGGTTCAATTTTAGGTCCCTTGCTATTCTCAATTTATATAAAAGATTAAATAAATGTTTGAGCTCAGGAAAATGCATCATGTACGCAGACGACACTAATACATTTTTAAAAAGTAATTGCTACGAAACCTAATATGAAGCTGCAAACAAGGAGTTAGTGAACATATATATAATTGGCTTCTAGCAAATCGATTATTTCTAAACATTGACAAAATGCACCATATGATCTTTCGCACACCCAAAAAAAAGCCTCTATCAAACAAACTGACAATTTCAATCAGAAATAAATTTATTAGTCAACAAACAAAACGAAATTTCGGCATCAAAAATTCAGCGAGTCGCTAATAAATTTGTACTATTGACATTTGGATTACATCACAGAGCTAACATTACTGACATAATGCGAAACAACAACATAATGACAATTGATCAAATAACCGAATTAGAAATAACTTGTTTTATGTATAAATATATAAAAGACATGTTACCACCATGCTTTGATCATTTTTTTCAAAATAACCTTGTAAGCAAAAACTTCACAAAATGTGCAAGAAGTCAGTCCAAATTCTATTCCTCATTTTGTAGACTAAATATGACTAAACAATTTTTAAGGTCCTCTTGCTTGGAATAAAGTCTCATCAAGCATTAAACAGATAAAATCATACGAAAAATTTTGTACAGAATTCCAAAAACACCTTATAGCATCATAAATTTTAATGGTAACAGACTTTAGAAATGTGAAACACATTTTGCTGGTTTTTATTTGTTACAGGTTACTCCACCTAATTGGACGAAGAAATTGGTGGTGATAAAAGGCCGATGCGACTTGAAAGGCAACATCCCGTGTTTATTACGGCCTGTCGAGTTGGATGAAATTCACCTAATTATTTCTTTTTGCACATTTTCTTGTTTAATGTATGTTTGTTTTTATTTTTATTTAGGTAAATTTTGTCCAGTGATATACTTTTGAAATGGTCTTTCTGACCCGTGGCAGAATTTCTTTTTGTGGGTTTCTTTGCCTTCCAGACCCCTTTGTTCTTTGAGTAGGTTGATTCTCCCACCCATGATTATACAACATTCTCTGACTATAGCTCGGATGTGTGTATTAATTTTTTTTCAAACTTGTTTTCGCTTTCCTTTTCTTATCAATACTGCACTGCTTTGTTTAAAGGTACAGCGTCCATGCACAACTGATGTCGTGGATATAATAACGTATTTTGTTTAGTTACTCCTTCCTATTTATAGTCTTTATTTCTATTTGCATTATGAATAATTTCGATTTGATTGTGAGTAAAAACAAAAACAAACAAATAACAGTTTCAACTGCGACTTTTGCAGGCAACGTATATACAGATCAGGCAGCCTTCTCTGTGCAAGCAAAAAGAGTTCGTATTCTCTTTGCGACCATTTAAATCAGGGGTTTTCAACCTATGGGCCATGGCCCAGTAGTAGGCCACAGTGGTTTTTTTAGTGGGCCATGGAGCATAAATCAAAATGAAAGCAATATGTATAATACTGTATATATGTATAATTAGGCTTGCCATCCGTCTTATTTTTTAGGCATTTTTCTGGCGTCCTGTGCAGTCAACCACATGAAGACCTTTTTTTTTAGATAACACTATGATTTTGGGATGGGAATTTAATTTTGTTGACCAAAGTGGGTTGTGAAGTTAACTTGGGTTGAAAAATAGGCCACGGTACAGAAAAGGTTGAAAACCACTGATTTAAATGATTGCAGAATGCAGTATGCAAGATTTTGCAACTGCTTACGTTACACAATAAAGACAACACAAGTTGTTTTGCTCTGCCTATAAATACGCGTGGTTCTTTACTTCCTTCATTGACAAGCGCGACATGAAAAGCTTCTGTCATGGCTTTATTGAAAACCATTTTGCAATTCTGTACGGCCAACAAATCATTTAAAATAATATCGTTCTTGAATAAACGCAATAATAATTCTTTCACCGCAACAATAAAGACTCGTTTTCAGTACAAGCGTTGGCGGAGTATTCTTGGCTTGTTTATTGCTTCGCTTAACGCTTAAGCGTGAAAAGAAGTAAAAAAATCGGGAGGATTTTTTGCTTCGCTTAGCGCTTAAAGCGTGAAAAGAAGTAAAAAAAAATCAATAGAACGAACAAAGTATACTCCCGTCAACGCTCGGTGTGGAAACGAGCCTTAATTCAAATCGTTTCTGTTCACTTTCACCAATGTTTTCATAAAAACACTACTCAGCACTACTAACATTTTCTACGTACAAAACATGTCGCTCTTAACATAAATTATTCGCTGAGGTTAATCTTTCAAGAATTTACTTTAACATTCAATAAAACCTTTATTTGTTTTGTTCACAATAGCGAGAGTTAAAAACCGTAAGTTTTGTTATTGCTTCTTTTGAAAACTTCTTGATGGCACTTTTTTAAACTTTTCTTACGTTACCAAGGCTTTCATTAGATTTACTTTTTTACGACAACGTCTTGCGAATTTTCGGCGCCCATCTTTGGGACAAAACGCCCGGAAAGCACATCCACTTACGTGAAGCTGCCGTCATAAGGTTGGTTGTGTGCCTGCTTTGGTCAATCTTGTAATCAAACTCATATCTACCGCGCTAAAGCCTGAAATGATGCCCACCCATTATAATAATTGGGTTAGTCATGATGTTATAAGAAATACAAGCATGTCTAGTTAATCAAAATGCGTTTTTTTATAAATTAGCATAATATAAAAGAGACAAGCCATCAATTAATAGAGAATAATAAAAGCATAAAATAAAATATAAAAGCATAATATAAAAGAGACAAGCCATTAATTAATGGAGAATAATAAACTCAGAAAAGTGTTTTTTCACAATTTTTTGTATCGCAACCTCTAAATTTGAGCAAATAACGCGGCAAACAATCTTATTCCAAAAAATTGATTGAAAGCCTGTTAGCCAGCTAATTTATGAAATTTAAATAATTTAGCTATCAGACAATTGCCTTGTTGTTTTACCCTAATGTATCCAATTCTCACAGCTATAAACTTAGTTTGTGACGAATTACTTTCTGAGCTGCCAAGCAGTTTGATTTAATTTTAATGATTTTCTTACCACTAAGAAAACCCAAGCTTTCTGCAGATAACTAATAAAATTTTATGAAGTCGTTATTTTTTCGTGATGTTTAACTGAGTTACAGAAAAACAAGTCAAGCATTTTCAGTAACTTTCTACTTATCAAAAAAACAAAAAAAATTGAAAATTCTCTCTCTGTCGCAGAAGCTCATTATGCGTGTACCCGTTTGTTGATAACTTAAATAATTTCTTTTGCAGATTATTTTTTTGTTAAAACTTCATGCTTTAAATTAAAAAGTTCCGGTTTATAGTATGTAACTAGGATTTAAAAAAACAGGATAAAACAGAGTTTTTGAATGTGGGGCATATAAAATGTAAAGAAATCTTGAATAAAATTATATGAATCTGAATAAAAAAAAGTTTGAAGCCAGCGAAATGACAAAACTTTTTTTTAAATGTTTTAAAATTAATATTTTATTACTTTTTACTGCAATACATTTAGATCCTGATAAAATAATAAAGATTTACACTATTGAGGGTTTATCGTAAACATCAAATTTTTGTCGAGGCCAATTAAGTTTGCCGGAGAAAACGCCAGAAATAAAACGATGGCTGAACATATTCTCCGGTTCAAATTGAACTAAATTTGCTTTATTAAATAATGTTGCAGCAGGTTTGCATAAATTAAACTTTTGTAACTTAGCTTCTTCATAACTAAAGCTATCAAAATCACACCGGTATCAGCACACACAAAGAGAAGGCTTGAGTCTTGTTTGAAATTTCTAAGAAGTAATTTGAACTAGAAAATCAAAAAAATTTTCTGGAGTCATTATTGGCTCCAGAAATCCAGAGATATATTTTTCTTCTTTCCCAATGCAAAAAAACAAGATCATAAACAACTTTCCTTTTTTCATCGGAACACAATACCCAATTTAACTGCCTAATACAGCATTTTGGTTTTACGGTTCACAAGTGAAATGCCGATTAAATTTCTGTACCTCGCAAAGACGTAAGCTTGACTTGAGACAAATTTTTAACTCAGCCATAAACTTTCGTGCCTCTTAACAATTCATGTTGAAACTTAGCGCCGATTCATTCTTAAGTAACCAACGAAGAAGCGAAACTGCTATTGAAGCGTTGTCGAAGCGACTACTCTCACCGCCCTGTTGAAAGAATTTGTGCATTCACATTGCATATCAGCTCTAGAAGCAGGTTGGTGTTTACATTATTGTAACAAATTCAAAATTCAAATATCTGCTAATAGCAAAGCATAAACGCATTAACAAAATAGCTCGAGTTGCTCGATTTAAAAGTACAATGGCTGGCTTATGACCGGTGGCGTACCGAGGATTTTTGAAAAAAAAAGAGAGGGCTATACAACCACAATCAAATATGCTTAGTAGAAAAATTTTTTCAAGTGGTAGTTAAAAAAATTTTTCAATTTGCGTCAGTGTCCGATTTCATAATTTTTGTCTCTAAAAACTGGCGATCTCTGAAAGAAACAAAAAAGGGGGTCTGCACATGGAATCTGTCTTTGATTTCTGGCAGGATTTTTGTCAAAAAGGGCGGGACAAAGCCCTAAAGTATTAGTGATCTCCAAGGGAGAACCATGGCACAATGCCCCCCTAAATTCGCTACTGCTGATGACCCTAGATTTATATTCAATAGGCTAGATAAAAAAATGTTAAAAGTAATTTATTATGTTTTATACGTATGTAGCGTCCTCATGATATTCTAACTTATTATCAAGCGAGATAAATATTTCTCCTACAACTGTCCAAATCTTATTTTACCAAAAAATTATCTAAAAACAACGTTAATCCAGAAATGTATAGTTTGGAAAAATTTGATAGAACATAGAACATAAAATATAAAACCCCAGCCCGACTATATCTAGTGGCTATGTTGTCCAGATGCAATATTTAAATCTAGACACCGCTAGCTCCTGACACAGTTTTGTGAAAACAGTTTATGTAGTAAGAAAAACAATATTCGTGTACAATTAGTATACAATGATTCGGCTAGCTTCAAGTTTTTTTTTTTTTTGTGTTAAGCAGTGAGTTGACTCTCAATTCAACCTATCGTTGTTTAATTGTTTAATTCAAGCTCACAATCGATCGGCGCGCAGCCGCTAACTTACAATCGGGAGCCACAAAGCTAACGGAGAAACATTATTCTGACAATCTCTTTAATTTCACACCATAGTTTATCTGGGGTTTAGTTGTTTACATAATTAAATCTGAAAATTTTGACTGCAGGCGAAGTGTTTGCAAAATGCAATGCATCCACAAGTCGTGAAAAATATAGTATGTACACCATATATGTTCAAAAAATCTCATCTTCTTTTCACTTTATAGCGATTGGAAAGGACTATTCCGACTGAAAGTGGACGAGGAAAAAGTAAAGCGAATGAAGGAAAGCGTATAAAAAAAGCGGAAAGTGTAAAAAAATATTTAAAGCGTAAAATTGTTCGTGCTTAACAGAAAAAAGTTGAAGTTGAAATATTTCAACTTTTTAGGTTGGTTCAAATTGAAAGCAGCCGTGTAAAAAGCAAAGGCAAAGTGTAATTTTGAAAGCGTAGCATAAAATTATGTTTTCCGCTTTCGCTTCCGCCTTGAAAAATTCTGCATGGCTTCAAACAGCAAAAACTTCGCTAAATGTAAATCGCATAATTAAAAAAAATGCTTGAATATCGAAATTGCGTAATATTATAATATAAAATATATAACATAAAATAACACGTTTTAGTTTTTTCAACCACATCACAGACCAGTGATAGCAAAATTTAATTGCGTTGTGTGTGTGTTAATGTGCTCGCGATGCGTTGCTACAATGCGCTCATAATTGGCGATTTTCTTACAAAAAAGGATAAATCTTTTGTCCAATAAAATTTTTGCAACTCAACTTCGGTCAATCGATTAAATAGTTTTTATACGATTGCAAGCAAACGGATTATGCGATAAATCGATATGGAATCACCGAGAGTACGTATGTTTTTCGCAAATCATAAGCCATAAATGGGAAACGTGCGGCCTTCACGACAATTGAAAAACTAATAGAATTACGTTTGTGTCAAGGACTACTGGTCATAATAGGAGACCTTTTTTTGCGATCACTTCCTTTTGGGCACGAAAATTAAGAAATTCAAAACAGATTCGAGATGAAAACTTTTTTTAGAGATCACTCGTTTTAAGAACAAAAATCAAGAAATTTATTGTCACTAAAATTCACAAAGTCACAAAGTCACAAAAAGAACTGTAAATTTTAATTCATCCGGCAACTGATAAATATTGTGACTGATTAAAGACCATGTTATTTATTGTTAAATAAACAAAAAAATAAATAATCAACGTCATATCCTGTTACTTGTTAATGATACTTTTAGCATTTTGCTTTTTTCTTGAGTTTTTTCCAAATTTATATGCTTGTTTTTTTCTTTTTTTTAAAAGAAATTTGTTTCTTTGTTTTGCCTCATTAAAGCAGTTTTTGTCACTTTCGGAAAGACAATCGTTTTCGAAAAGACGCATTTTTTTTATTGAATTAAAGCTTCCTAAGGTTTTGATGTGTCACGCTTCTACCGACATACGATGTACTCGTTCGTATGCGCGCGACAAAAAAATAGTGAGTTGAATTAAACTAAAAAACGTCATATACAGAATCAGTGGCGTACGCAGAAAGTTTCCGAGGGGAGGGGGCGAAAGTTTTGTCACAATCAACTTGGGAAGTGCCGAAGGCACGACCATTATAGGGTGGTCCGGGGGCATGCCCCGAAAAAATTTTGCAAATTACACCTAAAAATACGCGTTTTCGTACCGGTCAAATTGGAAGCTTCTCGAAAACTAAAAAAGCGTTCGCATATGCTTCGAAATCCAGGGCGAACTCCGAATACTCGAAAAAAACCAGCTTTGCCTTTGCTAAAGCTGCTTGGTTTTGCTTTACAGTTTTTCATTTTTAGGGTTTGGGGAGCCATGGCACAATGGCCTCCCCCCTCGATACGCTAGTGTACAGAATATTGTGATTTATTAAACTTTATATCACCTAAAATACCGGTTTAGATTCGATTTCTGAGTCAGCCAAATTTAAAGCAATGTTGCAAATGGGTTGCCATTACTACGATGAACAACGTAATAAAGAGGCGTCTAGCTGTTGCAAAGATGAACAACGCAAAGTTATTACGCTTCGACATACGAAACTTACTAAAAAAAATTTGTTTTCGGTCTAGTCATTGCATTAGTTTTGCGAAATTGCGTCATCCATGTTTGCGCTTTGCAAGTGAGAGCAATTGCTTTCAACTTTTTCACGTGCCCAAGACTCGTTTTATGAAGCGTTGCTCAAAAATTTGTCTTTTGTTTTCTGGTCGAAATGTGAAGACAATTAACAAAGTCGACTTATTCCATCAGAAATTTCCTCTTCACTTTGATATAATAGAAGCAATCACAACTTTTCTAGTTCTTTTTAATAAATTATAACCAGGCAACTCAATTAAGTTTAACAAACATCCAAAACAAATTACAATTTTTAGTTTGGGCGCAAAATTCTGAAATCGCACTGTCGGCTTTACCTCTTTAAATGGCGTAAACATTTATAATAACTGTTCATTCAAATGCAAAAAATGCTAATTTTACATGATTTTAACCCTCAAAATTTGTAAGTTTTATTTATATTAAATAACAATTTTTGAAAAAAACGCTATTGACAAATATAAGATGAATTTAAAAAATTTTTTATCAATCTTTTGTTCATTAATCAAAAAAGGGAATTAAGTACGTCTACTCGTTGCACTTACAATGAGTAAACAGACATCAGCTAATTTTTCTTGATTAGAATTTGGCTGTACGATCAAAAAAACGTAATAAACATCTCAAGTTACACCAAGTTACACACACAGTAATAAGCATCTCAAGTTACACAGCTGGCAACAAATAGACAAATATCAGCATAAAAAGCCATTTACAAACTAACAGCACGCGGTTGTGAAGAAACCTTTATAGGTAAGGAGGTAGCGCGGCTGAAATGAGGTGTGTGCCATTTTCGTCAAAGCACAAAATGAAGGGACCGACACTTAAAATGTTAAACATTTAAAAGGAACGTGTCCGGACGCGCTATGTTAATAAGTAGTCTATTGGAACGTTGAAAGAGTGCAAAATGTATATAGGCCGCTGTGATCAAAACAACGCAGTTGTTTTTGAAAGTTCATCCTGCGAATTAATATACTGTAATACTTGAATAAATTTCTTTTACCACAAAAGAAAGTTTACGTTTTATCATGATTTGAGAAAAATTGTGGCAAATTCTTTTTTTTCTTTTATTTTCTGCTTTTTTACACGTAAATCGCCTTCTCGTCTTTCATGCAGAAGTAATATGGCTTTCGAGAGAACGTGTTCTTGCACATCTTTTTGAGTTAAGGGAAGTAGCAATTCAATTTCTAGGTGAATGAACATTCCGCATTAAAAGAATTTTTATCCGCTAAAATGTGGATAAGCAAACTTGCATATTTAGCGAGCATATTCAGCCGCTAAAATGACCTTAATAGCTCTCTTTAAGGTTATTACATCAATATATTTACAGTGAGCAAAAAACTAATGGTTTCAAAAGAAGTGGTGAAGAAAAAGTATAAAAATGAATTAAGAAGTCAGTCTCTAGTTATTGAGAGGAATGGTGCCAGACTCAATATACTTCAACTGAGTTAAGACAGTCATCCGAAAAGACTAAGCAGGAAAAGATAAGAAATCCACGAAGTATTTTTTTTTGAAAATTTAGAATCGTAACCAAAAATCGACAATTTCAAACTTAAATAGGAGTAGTAAAAATGGAAAATACCGGCATTGTCAGAAAAGAAACACTGAGAAATCAGTACTAATCAAGAAAAAAAATTCGAAAGCTTGGTTTTGAAAAAATTACATTAAAAAGTACCTTGTACCTTCTTGTAAATTTTCTACCCCACAGCATCCCCCCCCGCTTCTGGCGCCCCTGATTTTGCCATTCAAAAACTTCGTTAGAGGCATGTTTACTGCGTATTAGATCAGGAAGATAGCAGCAAATTTTACATTAAATAAAGTTCTTTTAATGCTAAATGCTTACTTTTGTTTCAATTAAAAATTTTTTTAATCTTATCGATTTATTGGGTTTATTACAATTTTTTCAGACATTAAAGATCACCGGTCCGTCAAATTTTTTTTGAAGTGTTACCGGTCCGCAGGCTTAAAAAGGTTGAGAACCACTGAATTAGGCAATATTTTGCTCTATGACAAGAACTTATTTTTATTTACTCTCAAAAAACATAATTTCGCTGTATTTTGCGTGAAAAGTTTGTGCAAATTGCACGAGTAGTCTCACACAAGTAGTTATTTTGATCAAAATATTAACGCTCTGGTGTCCGAGTTAAAATAAATTTTCAGTTTTCTCTTCAGAGCATTATAAGTTTGAGACCCTGCTTTATAATTTCGAAAAATTGGCGTGTTTCTAAAGTGAAAACAAAAAAACCTGGCATTGCGTTTTCCAAATTTTTAAATCTACAAGTTTCAAATGTTGGCCAAGAAGAAAAATTATACTTCGTAAAATGAAGATTTTATCCCGACTAAAAACAACATCTTTATTAATTGTGGAAGTAATAGAACACTTTGATTTTACCCATGAAACCAATAGAGTTTTACCAAAAATTTAAATAAATGGAAAAAGACAAATTCTAATCGTAAAATTGCTAATTTAAATAAATTTATCAAATCAAAGAATTTTAACAATACTGTAAATCATTTTTTCTTTGGTAACCGCCTTCCTATTTGAAGGATATTTAATTAAATATTGGCAAGAATCAAGAATTAAGAAAGAAAAGTTTGTCTTTTTTATTACCTTTTTAGCAACTTTCCAGCACCTAGCAATTTCTCTGTTACAACTGAAGGCCCCAGTCTCTATTAAGAGCTTGGAATGGAGCATTCTTTGTTTCTTTTATTGATTTATTTGTGTCGCTAAGCGCTTTAGCGCGAAAAGAAATAAAAAAAACAATAAAATAAAGAATGCTCCATTCCGCGCTGGTAGTAGAAATGGGCCTTTACGGATTAAACTAGTATTGAAGAAACTTTGTTTTTTCAAAGAAGTCACTTGAAGTTTATATTGCAGCTTACACACTTGACTTATTTCAATCTTATTTTTACAAATCTACCAAAAAAACTTTTCACGATGGTGAGGATATTGACACCAACTTAAATTTAACAAATTTATTCTAGATTATAATAGCTAAACTTTTTTTTCAGTAAACCTTGCCTTAAACATAGGCATCCACTGTAACTCAGATGAAGCGAATGTCTTTTATTCAATTAACAAATATTTAAAAAGAAAATTTTGAAGACATTTGCTTTGTTTGCTCAAAAGGAAAGAGAAAAAAGCAAAAGCCATAAAACTTGTTTATGACTGTACTAATAATCGTTCAGAGTCCCCATAAAACTGCTCGTTTAATTTTTAACTTAAACATTGACGTTTAAAAAAGACTTTAATAAATCAATTTTGTAAAAAAATTTACTCCTAATCTTTTTTTCCTAAAAATTTGCATGGAACTGTGTCTACAATCAATATGTTTAAAAACACTTCCGAGTGAAATGGAGATTACTATCGCGCTGTGGCGACCCCGAGTAGGGAGAAGCCGAAAGAAGAAGAAATTACTTGTACTTATCGTAACTTGGTGTTTGCTTTTATTCCTATACAAACCAGTAGTCTAATCTTGCAAGGAAAAAATTCAAAAAACAAAATAAAAAAAGTGACAAAACAGGCAGCAAATAATGATTATTCTTTATGTAATTTTTAAAAAGGTTGATTTGAGCAATATCAAAATATTCAACTTAAGAGACTAAGAGAGGTCATTTTTTGTTGCTTTATTACTTTACTATATTGCGCCTGTTTGTATCTGACCCGTAGTAAATACCCTTACAAACCAGAGCTCCCAGCACTTTATCTTATAAAAATCCAGATTGCATAAGCAAAAAAACCAGATTTGTTTTTAAAAAACCCAGATGTCATCTTTTACCCAAAAACTATATCAAATTTGAAACAAGTTTCTTTATTATTGCAATATTTTAGAAAAATAGTGTATAAAATGTTAAGACACATAAGCAATATCATATATAACATTACACGCAAAAAAGGCAGAAAGTCGTGAAAATTTACAGACACATTACAAACAACGCTCTTCAATACCTTTGTTCAGAGCGCGTTGCCATTTTTTGTTTCAAATTTCAAGGATGCTTTTTTGCTGACAAAACTATTAAATATTTATTTTTATTAGATTTTTAAACAAAATTTTCTTCAAAAACATTTATACCCCGCAAAATGGAATCTTTTTCGAATCATTTTTATACAGTATATATGCCGGAGAATAAAGGATTAATGATAAGTAATTATGCTTATAATTAAATTACGACAGCTAATATTTTCTCAAAAAAACAGATTTAAAGGGTTTTTTAAAAATAAAATCTAAAAACCCAGATGGGACAAGAAAAACCCAGATCTGGATGGAAAAATCCAGGACTGTGAGTCCTGTTCCAAACGACGCCGGCTACTTTACCATAAAATTATGTCGGAAGCATGGTCGAGTAGTTAGAGCGCCGGGATTGTGATTGACATGGTCCCGGTTCAAAATCTACTCGCGCCATTCTGTTGTGTCCTTGGGAAAGACATTTAACGGCACATTTCCTGCTTGGTGGTCTTGGCAAGCAGTTCTAAATTAAAGTCATATCTCTATCAAATTACAAGCGGACAGGAATATCTTGGCATCTCCGGAAGCAGGTCGGGGTAATTGTCTACCCTATGTATTAGCGCCTCCGTCACTTTCTTGCGAGTCAGGAGGATAATATAGAGATAAAATAAATAAAAAAAATTGCAAATTGCAGTGAAATTATTTCCAAAGCATTAAAACTCTTTTTTTAGTCCGAAAACTTTAAAGTAACTCAAACTTTTATTTACCTACAGAAATCAATGAAAGTGCTTTGTTTTGAACGTTTGGTTGGTAAATTAGAATTAGTGAATAAGATAGACATTAAAAAAAATTATTTAAATCAGAGCTGTGAAAATACCCTCTAAATTTAACTAAAAAAAAGAAGCAGAACTGTCATTGGTTGAAATTATTTACAGATAAGATCGAAGAGTTAAAAAAAGTTTTAAACCGTACAAGAGTAATCTTCTGTGTTTGCATAAATTTGGCTTAAAAGATTTTATAAAAATGACTTTTAAACCGGATAAGTATAAAACGTTTTTTCATGCAAAAGTTGTTAATTTGCTCTCGCGAAAGCGAGAAGATTCGCGTCGCAAAAAATGTTACCAGATAGCACTCATTTCCAAAAACCTTTAAAAAAGTTCTAAATGTATCTCTTAAGTTTCTGAAACAACGCCTGCCGCTCATTTACGGTTCGTGCAACCGTTGTATACGGCCTGCTGTCACACAACACGCTGTAAGCCCAAAGCAATTTTAGCCCATAGAAAATACTGTTCCTTGGATTATAAGCGCTCATTAAATGAACAAGAAGGTACGTTTTAAATATAAAACCGGGCTTCTTAAGCTTTTTTGAGAAGCGCGCCCGTTCTTCATGCAAACAAAATTTTCCCCCTCCCTCCTTTTTGACGATACCAACAAAACCAAAGCCCTCTCATCATTTTCTCCATTTTAGTCCAAATTAAACGTGAATACTTAGAAAAGGTTGTCTTCACTTTAATCTGATACGTTCCAGGTAGAGATAATTCATCAACTTATGTTCACCCTCGGCTCGTACGGCTTTGATGATCATATTAAAAAATCTAACAGCATTGAAGAACAATAATTATCTATACAACTATACTTTAAACAATTAATGTCATGTCTTCTCTTTTTTTATTTATTTTATATCAATACAGTTATTTATTCCATTTGCAGCCAGCTGCTCGCGCCTCCCTATGAACCTTTCACGCCCCCAGTTCAAGAACCCATGATATACAATAAAGACTCCTTTTCTAATTCTACTCCGAAAGTAAATTAAAGACCTTTTTTTTGTTTTTATTCGTCTTCACCTATAGATACCTTGTACTGTGAACTTTACTCCGCTAACCGTTAAAGCCAGAAAACCAATTAACGAGAAAAAGTCTTTACTTTACCTTTACTTTACATAATTTTTTTTTAATCTCGTATTTTCATTTATTCATATATTTTTTGAATAAATGAGAAAAAAATTGCGTAAAACGACCGGAAATGTTTATTTTAAAACGCAGGTTTAAGAGATCGCGGGCTGCGCACTGTGCGTTCACACGTTTTTCAAATTTTTACGCATTACGTACAGCGTGAACTTCATTTGTTTTCCATTGTTAATTTCAAAGTTTACTGTAGACCGCACAGAGAATCTCTCTCTTCTTTAGCTCCAAATTCTTCAAACTATAGGGAAGCTATCCGAGCCTTCCCCAATCACACCGCTGGCTTTCCCACACATCTTATAGCTTTATAATATTTATTAAAGTTGAGATTTCGAATGAAGGTATAACAGGCTTCCACAAGCCAACGACCACAATTATTTTCTCGACAATACTGCTTAAACTATGCAGTTAACTATACAAACAACGTGCTCCCAACGATGCAGCCAACGATGCAATCGCAAAACGAAAGTTACCCAAGTTTCGCTTGCGATCTACAAACTCACTCTACAAAACTAAACCACCGAACCACTTGATCACCAACGACTGAAAGAGAAATTAAATTTACCAACATCTCAATTTATAGTGTGCACGCCACGTGTAAGTGAGCCAATCAGATTTTATTAAGATCGCTGCACGTGATCTACCTATAAAGCAGTGAACGCAAACAATAGAATTAATTAACAGGTTTCAAAAAAGACTTCTATTCAGTTAATTAACTTTTTCAATTTCAGTGCGAGTTCTATTCTTATGATTTTAACATCCATTTCTGGGTTATTTTAAATTCAGTTACAAACAGACAACGTTAATTTAAACTCAGATGAATCAGAACTGTCCGTTACCCAAAACAAATCTTTTAAAACAAGCTTTTTTCAAGTCAGGGCAAAGTTAGAAAGCACGGATAGTGACATCCTAAAAATTAAGCCGAGGAAAAGGGCGAGATATTAGTTCAAGATGTAAAAGGTGAAGATTCTAGAAAGGAGAAAAAAGCGAGATCAAAGAAAGGAATTCTAAATTTTGTTGTAAAAGACGCAGATAATTGAAAATAAAAAATGAATAAGATAGATGGGCTGGTAGAGGTTGACTAACTGTAGCAAACCTATCAGCTAAAAGAAAAAAAAAACTATCTTAAATGTGTAGCCTCGATTATTCTCTTTGTTTGCTAAATCATAATTAGAATATTGTTTTAAGCTACTTTTTTATTCTCTATACAAAAAGACGTTTTCTTGATCAAGCATTTGAATTACGAAAGGTTTGGATTTTTATTTGAATAAACATTTTCAACTTTTTATCAAGTTGAGAATTATTGCTTCAAAATAATAATCAACTTGAAGACAAAAATTTCTTAATGAATCCGATATTTGATGTGAGAATAAATGTTTATATACATTCTATTTTATAAAGTTTCTATCTAAAATGATTTACTTTAGCTAACGTTTACATATATTTAAACATAACTCACCCAATTTTTAGGTTCCCAAAGTTTAAATCCTATAACTTTTTAAGGTTTCTCTTGATAATTCACTAGAAAATAATAATTGAATATCCGCACAACGTGTTTTCAGTAAATTGCCATTTTTGTATAAATTAATTGCGAAGCTTTTCTGCAAAATCAAAAGCATTATACCACACATTTGCATTTAATGCATCGAACTGTAAAGGTCAACATTTAAAAACTTCCATAAAAAAAAAGAACAAAATTTATTTTTGATTTTTCCCACAGGCTATCAAAAATTTCTATTTATTATTTTTGTATTTGGAGCAATTAACGTTTTATTTTTGGTAATTTTTCTGCTAACCTTACTTTTAGAAGCTCGAAAACACTTAAGTCATAAATTAAAGAAATGCTTCAAAATTTGTTATTCTTGCAATTAGACATAAGTCATAACTTTCATTAATGCGTAAGTTTGCAGAAGAAATTTATTTTTATGATCTTTAAGAAACAATGAATATGCATTCAAAAGTTTCTCATTATTTTTGGAAATAATTTATGTTGTTAATGGTCTGGCCGTAAGCGAAAAATCTCAGAAAACTTTAAACAAATACATCGAAAAAGTGATTGGCAAGCGCTTGACATTTTAATCATTTACTTATCGTTTCGTTTCCGCCAACCAACCAATCGTTTCGCGCTTTTTTATAGCAACGTGAAATTGCTTTTCGATCCGGCAGGAAGTCACGGGACGCTCAAATACGCATTGTCAATTTCGTGCTATTGAAATTAATTCCAAAAATATCTTTGAGTCTTTCAGCTGTATCATTAATTGTGATTTGAATTCTGCAAATTGATTAAACGTATTACGTTCTAAATAGCTCCAGGTGTATAAAATTTTAAAAGTAAAAAAACCATCCTTTTCTGCATGCGGATATGAGTGAATTTTTTTTATATTTTCCGCTAATTTCTCTGTCATTGCTCCCTATGGTACCATTGCATTTACGTGAGCTTTTTTTAATGGCTAAGCACTTAATACAAAATGATAAACTTTTGGTTTTTTTGAAGAATTTTTCCCAAATGTTCATAAAATTAAAAAGTTCTGTAAAAGTGGCCTTTGCTCAATTTAGCAACAATGATTCCTGAAGCGTTCGTCGTTTTTTCGGAGTCTCACGAGCATAAAAAAGCTGGGATCCAATGACAATACCTGCAGAGTAGACTAGAGGGTGAAGCCAAAGTAACAGCAAACATCGATTGGGCTTGCGTCATTTGCTTTCTTACTATTTCGGTTTTTAAATCAGAAAACTAGGATAAACATGCTTTACTTTGAAAAATCGAATAACCTTTTGATTTGCATATTTTCTTGTATTTTAAAGTGTAGTTTCTTGAATAGCATAAACTTGACTTTTTCCGGTATTGTAATCTCAAAGAGTTAGTATAGATTCGTAGTTTATTGTTAAACTGTAAAAAAACATTACTAAGGATAAATACGATTTATTTTGTGTATATTGTTTATAGAAAATCTACGGTAAAGACTACGATATAAGTTTTTTTATCGCAATTAGTATCCAGAGCAGAATAAGATTTCTTTCGGTGATTTTTCGGTGGCTGTTCAACTGTTAAAGTAAGGTTAGGCTCCTCTAAACTTGATGTTAGATAGTTTCTCGGACTGAAATTTCGAACAGTCCCACAACTCCCACCATACCTCTCATACATGATAGTGTTTTTATGAAATGTTTTAAAGTTTTTGTTTACCTGTATTTTTTGTTATTATTTACGTGTAGGCCTGCTGTTTTTATTTGATTTTTTTGCTATTTACTTTCTCTGTCGCAAACTTATATTGAAAAGGAGCAAACTTGCTTCCCTGGTGTTCTTTCATTTTAGCTGCGTAAATTAGTATTTAGGATTAGCATTTATGCACTTAAAATATAAATGAAAAACTTTCTTGGTCACCAAAAATACTTCACGCACATAAATTGTAAGACTACCGCTTTTCTCATTTTGTTACTATCAGTGGCAATTTTATCTCGTTTTATTGCTTTTTTTTCTCATCCTCATTCTCAAGCATAAATATTGCTTATTGAATAGTACTTTTATTATCCGACAAAACAGTGCTAGAAAAACTAAAGTGAACTGTAGTTTTTACACACTTGGTGTTTCTGTTTTAGTCGTTTAGCGAAATATGAACTGTCCCTATTTTACACATTTTAAGCTCTCAGTTTCATCAAGGTTCTGTCATCGCCACATTCCCGAAATAGTGTTCCTATATATGCAGCTGAGGCCTTTAACGAGACGGAAACTCGTCATAGAGTTTTCAGTAAAACGTGTATTTACTATACTTTTGTTTTTGATAAATTCAAATAGTCGAAGCTAGCGAATTGAAGCAGAGTGACTAAATTTAGCTGGTTTTACAAAGCTAACTTGACGTTTGTTGCATTTACACTGCAGCACGCATTGAAAATATTTGCAGGGAACGTCACCCGCCATTGTTCTGTAATGGTCGCATTGTGTCACTCTGTTAAAAAGAGCTGCTGCGGATTTTCTGATCAGTGCGGTCGCCGTTATTGATGCTTGCGGTGCAGTCAAACAATGCAATCGCAAAACGAAATTTTCGCTTCGCTTGCGATCTACAAATCCACTTTTCAAACTACAACAGTGAACGAAATCACCAAACCATTGCTTCACTAAACGACTGAAAGGGAATAAATTTACCAAGATTTTAATTTATAGTGTGGTCGCCACCTGTAAGTGAACTAATCAAATTTCATTGAAATCACTGGCCAGATGGTAGGTGCTTTCACGCAGCCTGGGCCGTAAGTAAGTCTGCTCATTGATTTTAAAATGACAGACCGAAACCGAACCTACCAAAACGGAAGGGTATCCACCCATTCCGATGTTCAGTGTGGGTCTGTTAATCGGCAAACGTCCTTTTCAGGACGGGGCAATGTCAGGATAAAACTGCCCTTTTCAGGGCACATTGCCAACAAGTTCCGAAGACCCACTATTCTTCAGCTGAACATCGAAGGGCTCACTGCAAGCAAGATGAATGTTCTTCATCACCTCGCTATGCAGTCTGAGGCACTCGTCATCCTACTGCAGGAGACCCACTGCACTGATACAGAGAAGTTGGTGCTACCACATTACCAACTAGCTGGGTCTTCTTTAAGCAGGAAGCATGGCCTTGCCACGTTTGTTCACGAGCGACTGAGATACACGCTTTTGGACCAATCTCCACCGACATCGGAGATCGAGTGGCTGTGTGTGGACGTTGATGGCTATAAAATAGTCAGCGTCTACAAACCACCGCCAACGCGATTGCGAACCCTGGATCTCCCAGTGTTTCCTCACCCCTGTCTGTACGCTGGCGATTTTAACTGTCGTCATGCTGACTGGGGTTATGATGACAACAGTCCGGATGGTGAGTGCTTGGCTGGATGGGCAAGTATTAATTGTCTTGCCCTCCTATATAATGCCAAGGACGCTGCCAGTTTTTATTCCGGCCGCTGGAACACTGGCACCAATCCAGACCTAGCTTTCGCTAGCGTAGGTCCAAACAGTCGCTTACCGGATAGACGTGTCCTTGAGAAGTTTCCCAGGTCACAACATCGACCCTCGCTTATTACACCACCAAGGTTTGCTATGGCAGTGCCAAGCATGCCTGTTAAGCGATGGAACTTCCGCAAGGCCAAATGGAGTCACTACATTGCTTTGACGAATAAATTCGCAAAGACTTTGTTGCCGCCTGATTCACTTGATGTGGATGCGGCTTACCAGGACTTCTGTAACATCATTAAGAAAGCAGCCAAGAAGACTATCCCACGCGGGTATCGAAACAACTATATTCCGTGTTGGGATGCAGAGTGTGAATCCCTCTATAAAACCTTTCTGCAGTCTCCTCAGGGAGACGACTCAAGTTTGGCTGCTACAACTCTGCTTGCCAAGCTTGACAGAAAACGGAGGGATCGATGGTCTGAAGCAGTTCGGAGCATTGACTTCTCACACTCTAGTCGAAAAGCGTGGATTATTTTGAACAACCTTACTGGTAGGTCACGACACTCTCCTCGTCATTGTCCCGTTTCAGCCGATGCTATTGCATCTCAGCTGGTTAGAAATGGGAAATACGAGGCTGTTGATCGCAAGTCATCTCGACTTGTCTTTCAAGAAGTGTCTGACCTTTGGAGGGCCACAACACCAGACGCAGTAAATATCTCTGACAAATTTTCACAGAGAGAATTTGCTGCTGCCCTTCAACATTTAAAACCAGGTAAAGCTCCGGGTCCTGATTTCATCTGCCCCGAGCTTATACTCCATGCTGGAGCTGCTTTGAAGTCCTGGTTACGTGACTTCCTTTCTTCCTGTTTACGCCGACTCAAAATTCCCAAGATCTGGAGAAGAGCGCTTGTGGTCGCGATCCCAAAACCAGCAAAGCCCGTGGGGGACCCAAAGAGTTATCGACCGATATCTCTGCTCTGTGTCCCCTACAAGATCCTCGAGAGGCTTATCTACGCCCGCGTTGAACCATTAATCGATCCACTGCTCCCTAAAGAGCAGGCTGGGTTCCGACGCGGGAAGTCAACCGTAGATCAAGTTGTTCTGCTAACCCAGAACATCGAGGATTCTTTCGAGGCTAAAAAGAAGGCCGGTGCCGTATTTATCGATCTGACAGCTGCTTATGACACTGTCTGGCACCGTGGCCTTATCTGCAAGCTGCTGAGACTACTTCCGGATAAGCACATGGTCAAAATGATCATGGAGCTTGTCCGAAATCGAAGTTTCATCCTTACCACCGGTGACAGCAAGCAAAGCAGGCTACGCCGTCTTAAAAACGGCGTTCCTCAGGGATCAGTCTTGGCTCCCCTCCTATTTAACATCTATACGTACGATCTTCCTTCCATGATTTCCAGCAAGTTTGCTTATGCTGATGATTTAGCATTGTTGCACTCTTCTGGAAACTGGAAGGACTTGGAGGGGACATTAAGCCAAGACATGTCCACACTGTCAGCGTATCTCCAGACTTGGAGGTTGAAGCTCAGTCACACTAAGACGGTGACGACAGCCTTTCACTTAAACAACCGAGAGGCCAAACGTGAGCTAAAGGTCTACAACAATAGTAGACTTTTACCGTTCTGTCCAACCCCTACATACCTTGGGGTAAAACTGGACAGATCGCTCACGTTTCGTCACCATTTAGTGGCATTGCGCAAAAAACTATCATCGCGCGTCACACTGTTGAGGCGACTCGTGGGCTCGGGATGGGGTGCTGGTGCTAAAACACTACGCATAGCCACCTTGTCTCTAGTCTACTCAACAGCTGAGTACTGTGCGCCAGTCTGGTGTCGCAGTGCTCACACTCGCCTCATTGACAGTGTCTTGAATGACGCCTTGCGCATAGTTACTGGATGCCTGCGTCCCACTCTAACGGACCACCTACCTGTACTTTCAGGCATCCAGCCAGCTGAGCTTCGCCGACTGGGAGCGACACTCTCCTTGGCTTACCGTGGATCTCTGGACCCCGATCATATTTTGCATGGTCTGTTAAATGGGTCCTCAGATACTGGCCAAGTGAGACTAAGATCCAGACGCCCGTTTGTGCCAGGTGCGCGGAATCTCTTGGACAATCTTGCCAGACTTGGCATCCGCGCCTCTGAATGGACAAATCACAAATGGAACGCGGAGTACTGTGAAAATGCTTCCAGGCTCCGTGCTTTTGTGCCCGGGACCAGTGTCAGGCCTGTTGGGATGGGCTTACCCCGAGCAGCTTGGGTTAAGCTCAACCGCCTGCGGACTGGTGTTGGGCGATTCCATTCGTCCATGCACAAATGGGGTCTCGCTCCTTCACCGAATTGCGAGTGTGGCGCCTCAGAGCAAACCGCAGACCATGTACTAACAATGTGCCCCATACATCGGGCACCACATGGAGCACGCGGTCTGACGGTTTTGGATGACGAAACTCGATGCTGGCTTAATAACACCACTGCCAGCATCTGATCCAGGCAGTGCAGCAGTCTGGGGTAGTAAAAGGATAAACCCTCGGCCCCAGTTCTGTTTGTGTCTGGCCTGGAGTGGATGCCCTTCAAACGATGACGACGACGACGACGATTGAAATTACTGTACGAAGCCTGCCGATAAGCACAAATTATTGTCACAGGGAACATCGCCATAAAACAGAGACCGTAAACAATAAAATTAATTAAGAGATTTTAAAAAGACCTCTATACAGTTAATTAACTTTTCGAAGTAAATTGCGAGTTCTGTTTTTTTAAATTTTGTTATGATTTTAACACCATGCAAAGGTCAGGAAGCATCGAAGAACCTTCAAGGTTATTAAATCAAGATGCTTCCTGATGAAAGTAACAGTCAATTATATCATTGCCGACAAATAAGAAATAAAAAACAAAACCAAACAAAAAAACAACAATCGTTCCATAGCGTATAATAACTAAGAAAAAAAACATTAACTATTACACAATGAGAAGCAAAATAGAAAACAAAAATATAGCAAAGAAAATAAGTGAGATCATTTGCGAGAAACAAGAAACAATTTCTTGTAAAATTAAACTTGTAAACTTAGTAAATCTGTTTTGCAATTTTTTTAAATGAAACCCACTGCATCTATTCGACCCCATAATTTAGAACCTTAATAAAAAATAAGACTTTTACTAAAATTTGTTTTAATACGAGGTATAAAATATGTAATAAGTTTAGTATTTCTTGTATTGTAATTATGAATTTCTGTTAATTTAATTAATGAAGCATAAAATTTTTGAGGCAGTCTAGTATGATACAGATAATACATGAATTTACCTGATTGTAATAAGTATATGTCTTTCAGTTGTAAAAAATTGAGTGTTTTGTAAAAAGTCGATATCGGGGTGAATATACTGCAAGATAAAATGATGTTTTATTAGCTGTTGCCCAAACAATAATCCCATAGGGTATCTTGCTATAAACCGAGGCGAAATATACCATACAGAGGGTTTCACGAGCAACATAACTACGCAATCTGTAAAAAAATGCCAGCATATTTGGAGAGCTGTAGGGTTAATTGTGTAATGTGGGATGACCAAGTTAAAGTTCCATTTATCGATATTTCAAGGTATTAATAGTTTCATTTTGTTTGAGAGCTATATCATTTTTAAATTAAAATTAAAGTTTGCACTAACAGATTTGTGAGGGTATTTGTTAATAACCATAAAATTTGTTTTAGGGTTATTTAATGATAATTTATTTTGACATATCCATACATCTAATTTCTTAAGTTGTAAGTTAGATTTTGTGAGTAGAGACTCAATGCTTCTATCAGACATCATTAAAAGACTATCATCTGCAAAAAACCCTGAGGAACACCACTTGTGAAGTTTAGGTTGTCGGACATTGTATTTCTAATATTAGTGTATTGAAACCGATCAGAAATAGCTTTTAAAAGCCCCAGGGTTTCTCTCTGATGCCGAAATTCATAGACATTTTGTGTAAAAGCAAGTCATGGTCAACAGTATAAAAGCTTTCGACAAATCTAGGAAAATACAACAAGTAGATAAATATTATCAATATTACTGATTAAAGAATCATATATTGAATTGATAGCAAAATTAGTACAAGAGTTTTTCCGAAATCCGAATTGATTATCGCTTAAGAAATTTTTCTTTGTGAGAAATTTGTATAATCGGTTGTTATGAGTTTATCTAATATTTTATCAAATTACCATTGAATTAAAATAGGGCGGTAATTAGCTGATTCACATAGGATCACCTTTTTTTATATACCGGTATGGGCATAATTTCAGCAATTTTCAAACTGTTTGAAAAGACTCCCGTGTTACAGCAAATATTATATATATTGGTCAATATCGGGGAAATAATAAATTTATTATGTTTAAGAAATTTTGTGTCAACGTCCAAAAATCTGTGTTGGCTTTGTGAATTTTAAGCGAAGCAATGATACTTTCAACCTCTTGAAATAAAATGAATCAATGGCATTTGTGGATAAAGAAACAGTCAGAGTTTTTTGACTTAAATTGATAAATAGATAGATAGATAGATAGATAGATAGATAGATAGATAATTTATTTCACCAATACGCACAACAATACATATAAAAACAAACAGCAAGCAAACAAAATTGGCGCAATGGACGGGAGCATTGAAGAACATGCGTTATCGAGTCAGATGCTCCCTAATACTATCAGTTAATAAAAAGTAATACCAGGAAACATGCGCAGCAGAATCACAGAAAGCACAGAGATTAAATAAACATTTACATAATGATAGGTTTAATTTCATGGGACATTTTTTACCTATTGTAGCAAAAAAACTGTTTAGCTTATTTGAAATATCTAAATCAATTAATAAGACATTACCATCACCATCATGCAACTTCTTAGGAAGAGATTATTGTTCAGTTTTGATGTTACTTAAAAAAGGTATAATCTTTCATAGTTTGTTGCTATTGTTTTTATTGTCTAGTACTAGATCATTATAATAATTGGGTTTGGCCTTCTCAATCATCCACTGTAACATATTGCAATAATGTTTGCATTCATCAAACTTTTCCATATCATTATGTCTAATAATATTTTTAAATAATCTGTTTTTATATCTAATTGATTTAACCAAACCAGCTGTAAGCCAAGGTTTTAATCTTAGTTTTTTTCACGTTTACGTTTTTTAGTAGGGCATGTTTTATTTACTGTTTAAAAATGAACTAATAAATTGATCAAAAATTTCATGAGCTGATATTTTGTCAGACATATTGAGTTGATTAAGCATGAAACACAAATGAGAACCTGTATATGAGCTGATAAAAAAAGACGATATTGCTTATAAACTTGGCTTTTATCTGATTGTCCATGTCAAGAGCGGCAAAAATATTCTATTTCAAACACAATATCCTAAATATTCTATTTTGAACACAATAGCCTAAATATTCTATTTTAAACACAAAATACGTTCAGCTATTTAACACAGCTTTGAGCCTACTTTGAACACAACAATCTATTTTTAACGTAGCCTACAGGCCCTACGTCATGTTCAGCTATCTTATCCAGTTTTGTGCAATATTAAAGTGCGTGTTGGACAAAAATTATTGCTTGTATAAATTTTGTTGTACGCTTTATCTAGTAAAAAAATACGTAGAATCAAAGTAGCCTAATTACTTTTTTTGGGAGGACAGGGTTTGATCCAATTTCACATGGAAAATAATTCGAAATAGTCATTAAAATCAAAGTACAGACCAAAAAAAGTTTTATCACTGTAATACTGTACGATTGCTATAATAGGGTGAGAATGCAAACTTTCAAAGCATTACCAAACTTTTTTGTTGCCGAAAGAAAAGAAGTAAATAAAGTTTTTTAATCGGACTGTCTTGTAGCAGATAGCCCTGATCACAATAAAAATTTTTATTGCAATAAACGTAAGAAAGTTGAAAAATATAGATTAAAAAAGTTTGACTCTAAGCTTTGTGCCACTTCAAATTGCTGCAAAGCTATCAAATGAGTGTCGTTCTTAACCAATTTGCAAAAATCAGCACAATAATATCAAGTAAAAAATATCAAAAAATGTTCGGTCTTGAGCGCAGTGGTGGATATTGGGTGAGGCGAAGCCAAGATCAAAGCTCTTTTTTTCAGACAACATCAATTTTTGAAAATTCTTGCCTCGGGCCTCTAAAGTGGAATATCCACCACTGGTCTCGAGACCAATTTAAAAAACATGAGACCGAGACTAATAGCACAAGGTCGAGACCGAGATCACGTAAAATCGGTTTGGAGATCTTCATCACTGGAATCTACTTATAGTGAAATATTTCGAGTGGAGTTTACCTAGAACAGTACAGAGATAAAATTTTATAAGAATTAACGTTGGAATCCAAGGCGATTAAGCTATTTTCAAAAAACACATGTCGTCAGTGACGGATATTCAAAATTAGGGGTCCGAGGCAAGGATTCCCAAAAATTGGTATTCTCTAAAAAAAGTCTTTGATCTCGTATTTCCCTACTTTTCTCCCAAAAGCATCGTGATCTCTAACAAGAAAAAAGTCTTTACTTCAAATCGATCTCGTATTTCCCTCTTTTCGTCTCAACTTAATAGTGATTTCTAAAAAAAATATGCACCAAAACGAAACTACTGTATATGCGGTATTTTTAATGGGGGACCCAAGGCAACCGCCTCACCCAGTATCCACCACTGTATGTCGTCACCGAGTTGTAAATTCACCGACTGGTTTAGGCCCGAACCCGAATTTGATTTAAAGTCCTAAACAGCCCCAAAAAATTCCAGAAGTTAAGTTTGGTCTAAAGCACTTGGGGGTGAAAATAGTTGTTTATCTGTAAGCTCCGCATTTGGCCCGAAATTTTTTTCAAAATTAGGCCCTAGCCCGAACTCGACTTTCAACTCTGTGTCATCATTTGCTATACTTCGACATATTTATAGTCAAACCAAAAATACCTGGTCAGTTTTTTCAACAAAAAATTAACTGAGTCCTACTTATGTTTTACGATAAAACAACTTAATGAAAAAAATCTTTTGTGATTCTTTCATACATCTCTGCTTTCATATGCTATAAACTGAAAATATTAAATGTGATAAAAAGATGGAAATTTAATTGCTTTAAACCAAGCGGTTTTTAATCTATTTCGGTTTATGAACCACTAAAAAAAATATGTCCCAGAGATCATTTTGTTATGCTGACACCAGATTGTAAACGCCACTTATCCAAACTATATCGCACAGCAGTTACTGAACTAAAGGGCTGGCACAATCTTATTGAGAATTCATGGAACTCTCTGTGGACTACTGAAAATTCCAGATAGGCCATGTTGAAAATCATTGGTTCAAGTCAATTATAAAAGATTATTGAAAGGAAATTTTTACTACTTAATGAATGAAATATGTATTTCTTGGTTGATAGGTTTTTTTTATAAAATTTTAAAAAATTCTATTATCTTTCGTTCAACTATTTCGTAGGTAAAAACGTCTTTCAAAATTCAGTATTTAAAACTTAGAACTAAAACTAGTTAAAAACAATTATCTAAATAACCGGATCTCAAATCTTAGGAAAAAAATGAACTAAATTTTTCTTACTACAGTACTTCAGGATAATAGTTTAAACGCGGCTCAAGATAAAAAGCAAATTACTCTTAAACTCGCATCATTGCGGTCGCGCCAAGTTTGAATGATTTTAATCAAATGTAACACTGCAGTGAATAGAAATCAAAATTATGTAGTCATTAGTTGTTATGGCAGGAGGAAGACGTTAACAGAAAATTAAAAAGGAGGCTACAAGAAAAATCACGGCGTTAAAACGTTTTAAATCGAGCAATTACGATTATTGTCATTTATCAAAAAAATCGATTTCCGTAAAACCGAATAATTTTTTAACATCACCAAACAACATTACAAACAACATTACACGCGCATTCTCAAACAAACTTTTAAACATCTCATCCAAACAGTCATTGATAACAATATGAAACAATAAGAAAACGAATATAAATTAGCGATAATATACTATATAGGCTTACGAATATGAGCGTTTCCAAATACTGTCGTGGTTGCTATGAAGAAACTTTTCTGAAGACATGGAGATATAATAATAACAATAATAAAATAATTCATATGCAAATTTTTAAAAATAACTGCTATACTTACCAAGAAATCATTCGATAAAAAATAACAATTACCCCCAAATAACACGTTTCGAGAAAATTAAAGATTAGTCAACACATAAAATAATTTCAAGGATAAATTTTTTTACAGTATAGATAATCACAACTTGACGCCGAATACTACTAGCAGAAGGGAGAAATTTGAGAAGTTTGTAAGCAGAGTATCTAATGTCAAAAGAATTTCATCTATTAAACTTATTATTATAAAACAACAAGTGTTACACTTTTTACCGGGCTTCCAAAACAAAATTTTTTTCTGAATGGATTTTCGAACCCGACAAAGAATTTATTCTTTTTCGCTTAATACAGTACTCTTTTTTCTGCCATTATTAAACATAAAAATTAATATAATTCTTTTTTTTTTAACAATTTGCTTTTTAGCAGATAAAAAAACTTTCCAGCACAATAACGGTAGGAAAGCTTTCCATCTCTTTTTCACTTTCTAGGATGAAAGTAACAGTTAAAACTTAACAGTAAAAGCCTATAAAAGAACAACTATTAAAAACAGCTAGAAACACTGGCTGTTAGAAAAATGACATTATAACGATAGACATATTTCCGAACGGGTAAACTGGGACGTTGGTTGAAAGGAAAAAATTTGTCTCCAAAAAGCGGTGTTCAATAAAAAAAAGATTTTCACTTTAAATGTGTCTTGAATTTCTTTTCTCCAAGAAGTTGCGTTGCCTAAAAAAAAGTCTTGACTTAAATTTGGAATTATCGGGACGTATGGTAAGCCTACATATCGAGAAAACAGAGGGATATTTTTAAGATTTGAGTATCTCTTTCGCCAAAATAAAAATAGAACTGAAGTTTTTGGAAACATGGTAAAAAATGAAACAGCAATACAACTTCGAAAAATGGCAAAATGTAAATCACCTGAACAGCACCGCAACGAAAATCAAGAAAGGCGACGTCATCAACAATAATTTTATCTCTTCAAATTCCTAATAGGCGTATTAGTTGAAATTAGCTTAAATTAGCGAGTTCTATCAAGAACAAAACAGGTCTGCCCATACTCGCTTGTTGATCGACTTAGCCATTCTACTTGTTTTACATTCAACACAAGAGTTTTGTTCACTTAAACAAGCAAAAGGTGAAATGCGAGAGAGTTTAAAGAGCGACATCCCAAGCACCTATTAATTATTGCACATAAACGATGAGGTATTCATTGTGCGTCATACATCGCTTGCAACTCCGCCAAGTTGCGGTTGAAAATGGCGGCCTCGTCCTTCTTCCCGAGCTTGACCGCTTCGTCCAAGCACTTAGTGACGTAACAAATCTGTTGCAGCAAGGGATTGGTCTCCGCCGGAGAGGTAGATTCGAACTCGCTTTCATCGTCCGGGCGATTCGCGTTTGGCACGAAAGGATTTTCTCCGTCTTCCTCTTTCAAAAACGGATTTCTTTCGTTTTCGTCGTTTAAAAACGGATTTCCCGCGTCCTCCTTATTTGAAAGCGGACTTTTGATTTCCTCGTCGGCTAGAAACGGATTTCTCGCGTTGCTGATGTCAACCGAGGCTCGATTCAACTTCGGGTTTCGGAAGTCCATCTGGCTTTCGTCCAGAAAAGGATTGTTGGCGTGGACACTCGAACTCTGGGACAAGGACCGGGCCGACTCCTGCTTGTCGTATTCGCGCCTCAGCTCGAGCAAGTTGGCGGCCAGACTCTCGGCCTCCTCAAAGCGACGGGCGCCTTCCGCTTGCTTGATCATCTGCCTCACGTAGTTGATCTGCTCAAGCAGGGGATTTTCCTCCCGCTTATCGTCGCCGCCCTTGCTGCTGTTCCGGAAGCCAGCCGATGACCAACCGCGGTCAAGCACAACTGGGTCTCGCCTCCGGATTCGGTTCGGATCGCTGTCGCGTCGGACGGGGGATCTCCCTCTCCTGCGAAATAAACAAAGGTTTTTTGGAAAACGCGAGAGAATTGAAAGGGAAAGTTCGAATCCAGGGTGAGTTGTTGTTGTGGAACAATTGCAATTGAAGATCGCAGCGCGGTAATTACTAAGAAAGAAGGTGCCGATCCAGACCGCGTAGTCTCAACGCTCGGGCAAGACCCAGTGGACGAAAACAAATGTCACCGCAAAGAGATAGAAAGCAGTGCGTTTGTTGGAAAGAATTTAGAACCGCACAGTCGAATACGAGATAAAAGATAGGTTAATCTTCTATTTCGTATTGAACTGCGCCGTTCTACTCCGGTAGGAACAGGAGGTTGGATGTGATGCGGAACAGGGGAAGGCACGTGGTCGTGGTAGGAATGGCAAGGTTGCCAGTGAAGTGGAATACGTTGACAAAATAGAGAGAAAAAATGGACTAAAAACGGTGTTTTGTGGAACTCTCGCCAGAGACAGGATGGGGGACTCGGACCTTTAAACGGCGGTTAGAGATGCGATGGCGTTCGACCGACACGGCAAAAGCCAATAGATGAAAGATGAAAAGGAAACCAGAGTGCGAAACTGAATTGAATAGCTTACCAAAGTCAACAGTGGCAAAGATAGCACACACACACGCATGACTTAAGGTCCATTTCCATTACAAGCGTGGAATGGAGTATTCTTTGTTTCTTCTATTGATTTTTTTGCTTCGCTTAGCGCTTAACGCGGAAAGAAATAAACATAAACAATAAAAGAAACAAAAAATGGTCCATTCCACGCTCGTAGGGAAAACAGGCTTTTAGATTGGTGAAGAGAGTGTACGATTAACAGGGAAAAAAGCACTGAATCTTTTATTAATCTTACGGATCTACTATACATGTAAACCCAGCCAGTGCGAGAAAAAACATTATTCGGTAGAAGTTCGAAGAATCATTCTCTATACTATGAATTTTTGAAAATGCACAAGACCTTGGAAAGGGCTTATCTGGGATTTTGCAAGAATTGATAAGATATTCTTTCTATTGATAAGATTTACTTAAGAATATCTTATCAAGAATTGATAAGATATTCTTATTATTTAGGCAACCTTGTCGGGCTTACTCATGTCACGTTTCGGTAAGGTTCACGAAAAGAAACCAATAGTTACTTTTCCAATGACTCGTCGCGTTCTCGTTCCAGACGATTTTGTTCCAAGAGTCGTTTCGCTTCAGCTCTTTCTTGTTCGGCCAAGATCATTTGTTCCCGGCGTCTTTTCTCTCGTTCCTCGCGCTTTCGCTTCTGCAGCATTTCAAGTTTTGGAAGGGACGGCAACGATTGCAGTACGAGCATATTCTCCTGTAAGATGCAAATTATTAAAACATTTTTTAGAAAACACGATTTAAGCACTTCTGCTTCCATCATATAGCAGTCTGTTGTTAAGTGTTTGGCTATTAAAGAAACTTTTCGAAATTAATCAAAATGTAGCAGAACAGTCGTGATTTCAGCCCAGGGGGCGATAGTTTAGCAAGCCTCGCAAGAGTAAACTCTAAAAAAATCTTGTCACCGTCTCATTGATTGCTGTATGGCTTGAACAATGACTTAAAACAAAAACAAACACTCCGCCTCACATTAAACAATTTAAAGGCTTTATTCAAATAAGAAATCTTGTTGCTTCTTACATTTGTTGAAATGGACGATTATTGCTCTCTTATTGAAATTTCTTTATATTGATATGATTATAATGTAGAGAGTGCATGATAAGTTCACAAACAGAGAAAAGTGCCGAAAAGGTTTCCGAAGCATACAGCAGAATGACGAGACTACGAGTTGCATCGAGATTATGTATGTCAATTGGGGGTGCCATCAAAACAGCTCTTTTACCCATTCGATCACGCTTGCCAAAAATTTAAAAGCTTTCCATTCACAATTAGGATTTGCAATGGCACGACACGTGAAAAGTCTCACCTGCAAGTAAGCGTGAGCTGTCTGACGGATGGACTGTTGCAGGCGGAGAGAGGTGGGGGAAGGGGGGTTCTCAACGTCGTTCGTGTCAAGAGCAGCAATCTTCTTACTCACGACGTCAACCGTTTCGTAATACTTCATCATCGTGAACCGCATTTCGTTAGCTCGGGACAAATCGAAATCTTCTTCACCTTGACTGAAAAGAAATTTAAATGCTTTCGTTGTTGAGAACATTTATTGTGACGCAGTGCTGTTGAAGTGGAGTTTGTTGATCAGTCTTTTTTAACAACGACGCTAAAGGCCGGTTCAAAACAATCACTGACAGCGGCTTTGCGAAAGTAAGAAGATAAACCGCTAAGGCCGGCGCTTTTTTGTATCTATTCAGAGCGGGAATTGGACGAACCAAGACGATGGTGAAAGGTGTGCGAAGGGAGCAAACAATAAAGTTGCAATGCAAGGAGCGGGGCTTCGTGTCAATATAATTTTGCAATGAGTTGAAAGTTTTGGATATTTGAAAATTATTGAATCTTAGAAATCACTGGTCAGATAAAAAATACCCAAGTTCAGTTATTTAGGATAAAACTTGTATTTTTACTAACTTTAAAAAACTAAATTTAAAGGAATTTTGTGCTATTTTGAAAAAACAAACATAATATACAAAAAGTGAGAAAAATACTCAGACACGGTTAATACCTTGCGTCGAAACCTTTGCGTAAAATTACAAACCACTTACTTCAAAGAGTCCGCCATTTGCTGATAAGTCGGAGCGTTTTTTGAAGCCGATTCCATTGCGTTTCGCAGTTTCTAAAGCGCGATATTAATAGATCGTGACGTTCATTACAAAGAGAGTCAGGTGATTAGTTAAAGCGAATTGAGCTTCATGAAAAATTAGCACGCGTTCAAAACACGTAACAACATTTGCCTGGAACGGCATGTCAATACCAGCACCAGCTTTCAGCACACAGCACCGGGATGCAGCGTAACAGGTGTTGGTAACTGGAAGAGTCGCGTCTTGCGAACTGGCGTCAAGAGTAAACGTATTATGACTTTCATAAGTTTGTCAAAATAACTCACCCATGACAATTAATATGTTTCTTAAAAAGAAGCGTGGCCCTGCTGAATCTAATCTTGAAAGTGAGCAAACTTCAATGGTGAAAAGTTTGTTCGTGTAAGAAAATAAATTCGTGAATACTATTTATTTAAGCCTTGCTTTTTAGGACCGAAAATGTTGATAATCCGCTGCCATTATGTTTAGTTTGTGGAATAAAAAGTAAAATGAATCATGTTTCCTAGTATACTTGATAAACATTTTAAAAGTAAACACTCTCATTTGCAAGACAAAACCACAAGATATATTTTAAGAGACAAACTCACAAGAAAAAAAAAGTATAAACATTAAGGAAAAGCAGCTGATTCTTTTAAAGTTTAATAACTGTTTTTGATGAAACTCAAATTCGTTCTTACCAAATCTCAGAACTAATCGCTCAAAATATGAAACTTCATACTTGGGGGAAGTTGCTTATCTGTCATTACAATATTAGGAAATAAAGCAGCTATAAAAATAAGCAAATTACCTCTGTCCAATGACACTGTTTACAAGTGTATTTTGGAAATGTCTTCTAATTTTGAAAAAAATGTGAGTGGTTAATATACTCCAGTGTTCTGATTTTGCACGACAAGTTGATGAGTCAACCAACATTACCAACAAGGTGTAATTTACAGCACTCATTCTTTTCATTATCGAAAAGTAAGTAGCAAAGCAATTTCTTTTTGCAAAGAATTAAATCTGACTACAAAAGGTGAGGACATTGAAACAAGGGTCTTGTTTCTTTTATGAAGAAACAAAACGAGAATTTTATTGTAACTCATTGCTTCCTTCATAGAGAGGCCTTGGTAACAAAAGCATTACAAGAGGATTAAGAGAGGTCGTAGATTAAGTTATCTAAATGATGAACTTGTAAATAACGCCTATTTAAACAGAATTGCATCAAAATGGAGTCTCAACACAAACGGCCACTTTTACACAGATGTGAGGTGGATGTCAAGAGGCAAAACACTTACCTGTGTGCACGAGTTACGACAATAACTAATCACATTTTTTGAACTATATATAATAATAGCATTTTTGTAACCTCCTCCAATGTGAATTTTAGATTGCAAAGTTACAATATTTGGCATCTATTTTTTATCATCCTAATTTTTTGAATTCTAGGATTCAAGGGAAAGAAGAAAATCCTCACATCTACTGACAAAATAAAAGCGTTTCAGAGAAAGCTACAGATTTGGAAAAGAATAGCGATGCAAGGTAGTCTCGAAATGTTTTTATTGATATGTAATAATTGCAAATTTAAAATTCTTCCAATGATAGTTGAACGTTTATCAACTTTAGAAAAAAAATCGAGTTATTATTTTCCATCTATTAACACTGCGCAATATGACTGGATTAGAAACACTTTTGCAATAGATTCTAGTTTAACGCTAACAGAAAAAAAGGAACGGGGAGCTGTGTCCACTGATCGTGGATTGATGATTAAATACAAAGAATTGTTTCTTGAAGGTTTTTGGATTTTTATTAAAGAACATTTTTCGATATCTAAAAAAGCGCAGGACGCTATTGCAATTTTCCACCTCATATTAAAGTGAACTGAGATTTTCAACTCTCGATAAAATGAAATGTAAAAAGAGAGGAAATCCTCAATGCATTGCTGAGGAAACGAGAGTTTGTCTCTCAACATAAAACCACACATTGAAGAAATTATGAGGTCTCATCAAGCTTATGTTTCTCATTATCACAGGAATCAATAAAATGCATAAAGATACGCTGAGTATGCTTTCATTAAATGCGTTATTTTTCTATGTATTTCTTAATTATAACATATTAGTCTCCATTTGCATACAGTGAGCCTGCAAGTGTTTGTAATGTTATAAGTGCGCTCAGACTGTATAAAGTTTGAGAACCCCTGTGATCATACTTCAAATTTAGATAAATAATTTTAAACAATTCTAAAATAATAACTATGAAGGCTATTTTGCTTTTATTTTATATCATAGCCCTTTTTACATGATATCCTGATTTCTTTTTCTAATTATTTTACTTTTTACGCTGTTTATCAAAAGCTTGCACGACCCCCCAAAAAGCCAAACGACTCCCAGGTTGAAAAACACTGCTTTAGTACGAAACAAAAACTTAAAAAATTTTAAATGTAGCACTTTCGATAAATCGATACGTTTGTAACAGACCTTGATCAATGAAGGCAGACAATTAATTTGATATTTAAAGGAAATTAATTAACTGCGGTAAAAACAGACTCGCCGGAATTGACAATTTTCCAACACACTGACTTAAAGTTCAAAGAATTATCAGTTTTTAGTGCTCTCTTTTTCAGGAACCTCTTTTACAAAATGAAAAGCAAACAAAGAACCGAGCTCAGCACATGCAAGTGTAAAACACAGACCTCATAAAGTAGGACGAGCAGCTTGCGGGTAGAGCGCTCTTCTGCTTTGTTCTTTCGTTTAAGGAGGATTCTGTAACAGTCGTGGCAACAGCGGATCTGGATGCCGCTGTTGAGAGGATTGGGGCGCGTGTTGTTGATGGTGATTGAGTGGGAACGACGCTTCGAACCGCTCAGTGTCTGCCTCAGAGTTTGAACCAGGTCATCTAAACCAAAATGGACGAGACCGAATTAAAGTGAAATATCAAATCAACACACAATCAACTTTATTAAGACAAAAATATTAATTTATTGAATACAGTTGATACTCGAAAAGATATTTGTAGGATGAATAAAAAGAAACGCGGATGATTATGGAGAGCTTGTGGTTAAAAAGAAAAGTGACTATGCAGTGACAGGAAGTTGCATCATTGTCATTATTCATTTGACAAGATTTGTATAATCACAATAATTCATATAGGTCATGGTCACTGACTCACTTGACGCAAGTGCTAATTCTATTTCTTATCATTTTCCTTCAGTCTTAAAATTGAGCGTACTAAATCAAGATTCGCTTTAAGAAATACTCTCAACTAACCAGCCATTTCGTAAGATATGTAAAGCGAACATTTTGTGCACATGATTGCCCCACACAACCGGCAGTGATGTTTCCGGCGAGACAAGTTGAATCGATCTCCACAGGTCGGACAGTAGGGCACGTCGGCGTCTTTCACCCATGGCACTAAAGTTTTCTCGTACTCTGCAACATCAAAACTTATGTTTCAAATCGTAAAATGATGTTTTGTCGACGTATATAATGACGCACTGTACAACAAATGCGATTTCAGCTTTATTTCAGCTTTTAAAAAAGATTTTAACCAGAACGGTAACTTTTTTGAAAATGGTGTCTCGTAAAAGAATGGACTCCATAAGTACTTTTCATCGGAACTCCTCAAAATTGTTGACGATAATTAAAAAAAAAGCAAGCTTGATATTGTATTTTATAGTGATATAATAACTGCCAGAACGATGGTGAATGTGTTAGAAATATTTTTTTGATAGCACGACAGAATTAAACAACATGTTTTCAAATTTATTTGCAAGCAAACCAAATCTCAAGAAAATACTGCATGAATAGCAATGCCAATCATCATCAGGCATTTAAAAATAGGACTTTAAATTAAAGTTAAGACTAATGAAATTTATTCACATAAAACCCAACAAACTAACAAATCTGTTTATACTGAGTTTTAACAAAACAATCAGTCAATTACTTCTATCAAGCATTAACGACTTTATAATAGAAGGTATTGGATATTTTTCAAGCGTTGCAAACATTACGTCAAAAAAAAAAACTATTAAAACTTGTTAAATCAGTTACTGCTTTTCTATGCAGTATATAAATAGAGTTAATCTGTTCATATTACTTTTATTACTCGTGTATTACATTTTCGCAATAAGTTATTTCTAATAATGTATAATTTGTGAAGGAAAAGTATGAAAATAAATCAAGTAATCAGCCGTCAAGTCATTTAGAGAAATGGTGCCCGACTATTCTTCGACTGTTGTAGATTCTTGGTTAGAATTCCAAATATTCAAAAGAGTTACTTTATGGAATTCTTATCTTTTCCTGCTTGGCCTTTCCCGATGACTGTCTTAATACAGTCAAAGGATAATCTGGCACCATTTCTCTGAATAATTAGCAGCTGATCTCTTGATTTATTTTTATATCTTTTCTTTACCCAAATTTATGATACGAATCTAATTATCGCTGCTTTTTGGCTATTTGGTTCTTGGGTATTAAATAGACTACCAATTTGTTTATAATTCTTTCTTGGCATAATTAGTGAATTATAATTTTTATTTATTTTTTGCATTTTCTCATTTTTCTTTGTTTATATGTATCTATTAGGCACGTCAATCCGAAACGTTTGTTTATGCTGATTTATCGGGAAAACCCCACTTGATGACGCGTGTTCTTACTTCCTCAACAAGTTTTTTCAATTTATTTTTTCTGCTTGTTACATTTATGGCACTTTCTTCAGCTTGGCGGTTTTAGCAAGCAGCTTAAAATTTCAGTCATATCTCTATTAAAAACTAAAAAACGAAATAAAAAATTTCAACCGGATTGCAATATTTCGGCACCTCCAAAAGCAGTTGGGACAAACGCTTGACGGTTAGCGCAAGTATATTATAATGCTTTAGACGCTTTTTTGCTGGTCAGGAGGATAAATATGAAGATGATAATAAATAAAAACTTACGTGCGTTTTTAGCAAAAATAAACATTATCTTATTTCGCATTGGGCTAAAATCTTAAAAACTAAAAGTGTGCCGAAAAGTATGAAGCTGTAGGTTTTAGCTTGCAGCAATCCTTTTTCAATTGGGCGATGTTGAAAGCTATTTTAATCCACAATCTGACACCTGTTCTTCGTCATCATAAAAAGTTAGTCCATACCAGTGATTTCTATGCGTGTGATACTGCCCTTCGAAGTTGCTAGAAAGAACCAGAGGGCAGTAGTAACCTCAAGTCCAATTGTAAAAGTTGAATGAAAATAAGATATTGGTGAAAGCATTTATATTACCGTTTGCTAGATTGATTTCAATAAATAAAAGTTTTTATTTTTAGCTTTAAGGCGTCATATCGAATTAGCTTCATTACTCTATTTCAAGGCTTGGGTAACATATTTTTTCTTTTTGTACAGTTTAAAAAATGGAGACTCTTATAAAAAATTTTTTGAAAAAAGGCGGTAGGCCGTATAAATTAAAAAGTCTATGAAATCGGAAATTTTTGAACACGCGCGCACTTGATCGTCTGCCAATCAGACGAACGTTGTTTTTTGGTTAATTTTAATGTATACAAACGAAATGAATATTTCAAGCTTGCTTTTTGAGCAACGTCAATTTTCTCCGAAAACTTTTGCAGAGACTTAAAACAGTTTTTTTTTGGGTCTCTTATTTCTAAAACAGTTATGACTCAGTCAATGGCCCGAGTTTCTTTGATCTTTTGTGGGAAGGAACATAGAATAAAATTCGGTTAATCCAGACTTTGCTTGTTCCAGATAATACTGATAGTAGCAATAATTTCTAATGTTTTTCTTAATAGTCTCGATCTTTACTTATTCCTGATAAAGATTGCTTTTTTTACGTTCATATTAAGCCTTTTTCCAGCCACCTAGTCGACACGGCAACTGTTGCTAACCATTCCAAGCTTTGGCTTTATGTAGTTTGTTTTAACAGCCAAACCATCAAGCGGATATCATATTTTGGTGATTTAATTTTGAGTTGGGATTTTAAAATTAGTTCAAATTTTACAATCTGTTTGCCATGTAATGAAAACTAAATTTTTCCAATTATTAGGCTAGATTTTGCATGTATTCAAATACTGTAGTTATAAATTTATTAAAAAAATTGTGTGAACTTCGCCGACGACCAAACTATTTTGTAACTTAATGGTAAGCATATTTGTTGATTTAATTTACAAATAAAGTTTCGACAAAGAGGTTGTTTTTTTAACCACTAACAATTGCAAAAAGCAGCCGTATTGGATTTAACATTGTTCATTTTTTTGTTAAGCAAACATTTTTTAAAAAATTGTAATACAGTACAAAGAAAATGAACGTCCGAAAACGTTTGTATTATAATTTTTTGAAAAATGTTTGGTTAATAAAAGATGAAAAATGTTAAATCCAATATGCTGCTTTTTGCAATTGTACGTAATTTACATCCCGGTAGTTAGATTAATATGTCTCAATGTGCATGGCGGTTGTGCTTTTAATTTAAATTAAGCACTTATTCTCCAAAATTTGTTTTTTTCCTGATTGCATTCCGCAACAGCCATGTGCATCAAGTCATTTTAATCTAACTATCAGTATGCGCATGCACTAAAAATTTTTAAATTACACATTTAATAATTAAATTTATTAAAAGCAAAACTACTACCACCATCATAAGCATGCCTAATTATATATAAGGTTGTAAAACAAAGCAAGATTTATGTAGATTCTAAAACAAAATTTGCTTATCCTCATAAACTTATAAAATAGTTTGGTTGCTCTGTCTTTAATGAAGTGATTCAGCCACTTAATTATGACTCCAAATCTTAAAAGAAAAACAAACAATAAACTCCAAAATTATCATCTCTTGAAAAAATACATAGTTTGTTAATTTACAATAAGCTTGAATGCTTATATACTTGCATATCAACTTAAAGTGGTACTTAATGCAAAAACCAAGTTATTCAAAAACACAAAAGTATGATACCAAAAACAATTGTTCATTATTATAATACTATTATTTTTTAAATTAATTCTAACAAGAAACTCTACAAAATAAAGGCCACAAGAATACTTTATCAAAAGGCAATGAGTAAACATTTATAATAAGCTATCTTTATTTTTCCCAACTAATTGAATGGATAAAAGTGTCAGAACATATAAACAAAAATTAACTGAAAATATTATGTCATGCAATTTGACTGCAATAATATTGTAGATATCAAAACTTATAAGAATACACATAATCACAAAAACAAACCAGATGCAATTATATAATTTAAAACATGAATTGCAATTATTCCATTTATATCTATGAAAAATGTTGACACAGACAGTTAAATGGTTAATATTTAAAAATTAAATTAACAATATCTGCTTACCATAATACAGTTACAAAATAGTTTGGTCGTCTACCTAATTTCGGTTTTAAAATTTATGTAACATTGGACTCAAATAAATTTTAAAAGAAAAATGATCGCGAGTTACAGTGGGAAAGATGTTCACACAATTTTTTTAATAAATTTATAACTACAGTATTTGAATACATGCAACGTCTAGCCTAATAATTGGAAAAACTTAGTTTTCATTATGTAGCAAACAGATTGTAAAATTTGAACTAATTTTAAAATTCCAACTCAAAATTAAATCACCAAAATATGGTATCCACTTGATGATTTGGCTGCTAAAACAAACTACACAAACCCAAAGCTTGGAATAGTTAGCAACAGTTGCCATATCCACTAGGTGGTTGGAAAAAGGCTTATAGAAATTGTTTATTACAGTTAAAAACAAATATGATTAAACACCTTAAAATTAAAATTTGAAATAAAGAATTATGGAGATTGTTCTTAATTTTGTCAAATTAAGATTCTCACAGTATTCAAAGTTCAAGCAGGGCTGCAGAATCGGAGTTGACTCAAGGTTTTAAGTTGATCATGGAGCTGGACTTCTGCTACAGTGGTACCTCAAGATACGAATTTAATTCGTTCCGGCGGGATTTTCGTATCATGATCTTTTTTGTATAATGAGTGGCGTTTTACATGTAAATCGCCTAATTCGTTCCAGAAAATACCATATTGAATTTACTGTTTTTTTTTATTTTCAGTTTCTGAATTTCATCAATTAACACTTAACTTTACGAAACGCTTAAAATTAATTTTTCTTTTTTTAGTTTCTAATTTTCTTCAGATTCTTCATTTCTGTTTTATCGGATCACTTTGACCTTCACCTTGATTCACTAATGGCCTCTTTGAAAAATAACGTTCCAAAAAACTTTGTGCCTACGTTTCAATATATTCCTGAAAACTCAGGCAAATGTCATTAAACGGCGCAAGAAGCCGACCTGTGTGAACCTTTCCGGGTTGTTTCTTTTCTATGAATTCTGCCACTCATGATACGAAGATATTATTTCCTTAATTCCGGAATTTCGAGTTTTACTTCGTATCTTTCGTATGCTGATAATTTTTCGTAATATAAAGCGAAAAAAATCTTCGCATATCATTTCGTAAAATGAAATTTTTGTTTACAGAAGCTTTCGTATCTCGCGGGACCACTGTAATACTAGGAGTTGGATTAAGGGACACCATATAATGTATATTAAGTGTCATAGCAATTCCTTAAACTTTTCCAACTCTGCAACCCTGGTTAAAAGTACAATTTACTCGGATCTTTTACATCACCATCAAAATGAAATTAAACTTTACATGCATTAAATAAAACATAACTCTTTTAAAACTTCATTAAGTTTTTGAAAAAATGGCAATGAAAACTATTGATGATAAAACTCTTGATCATAATGACATATTGTAATTACCGAAAAAAAAAAAAACGAAAGACTAAGCACAAAAATAAATCAGTTTAATTGTTAACACATGCAGGTTATATTCACGCCATGCATTTTTCCAATACCTTTTCTTTTAGCTTTTTCAAGCTCTTCTAAGAATATTAACTACGAAAAAACAAAACAAACTTAAGCATGCAGAATATCTTTAACCAAAATTAACAAAGAACTCTGCAGTTTTATGAATAGTATGTAGACCAGGGGTGGGCAAACTTTTTCGCTCGAGGGCCGCATTCACAAGTTGATTTTGTTTGCGGGCCGCACTATAGTAATCTCGAAAAAAATGTCATCGCTTTCAATCAATGTATAAAATTTCCTTTTTCGTCACAAAAACAAAGTGATTCTAAATTTTGAACATTGATTAAAAGTGATAACTTTTTTTTAGAGATCACCACAATTGAAGCGGAAGAGTAAAGTTATTTTCTTGAGGCTTTTGCGGGTTGACTAGAGTCGTGGCAGGCCGTAGTTTACCTACCCCTGGTGTAGACTATTTAAAAAATTCTGCTGATTAGAATTTGTAAAAGTAACAAGACTTCATAGTCTACACCACATAAACAAAAAAAACAAAAATTAATAAAAGAACTGTTAATAGATAAGTTCTGGTTTTAGTTACTAACATAAAATAGCAACATTCATGTTAAACCTTCAGTTAGAAAAATGCGCCCACACACTAAAGTGTTCATGCAGAGTTAGGTGAAACTCAATGCAAAGTGTTTAAAAAATTATTTCTTCCTTTTAAAGCTACCTTTAGTATTTTCTTTTCCAGTTAACTTTATCTGGCTGAAAAGCTGAAATACACAAATCTTATTAAAATTACGTTTACTTTTTTTTCTTACAACATGCTATCAGATAATTCTTGAACTACAGCACTAACTATCTACGACTTATTGAAAATAGGATGCATTTTAAAACTGTTGAAAAAAATTCTTAGCAAAAAAACACTTTTTTAAGAAGTTAAAGTAATAACGCTATGCATATCTTGCAACAGCAACCGAAAAAAATCAAGTTCTGCAATAATTGAACATAAAGTTTGGTCAGTTACAGCACTAATAATGTATAAAACAACAAAAAGAGTAAAAACTGACAACAAAATGCAAATACATAGTGCAAAAATCTAGGTCAAGATCAAGCAAAGTAAAAAGAATTCACTTAAATTAACATTCTTGGTGATTCCAGAAAAGTTTGTTTTTTTACATAAATTTGAGTTGGCCTATAATGATTTCAGCTGATCTTTTTTAATGTGCCAAAATATTTCGTCAGTTTATATTAAAAATTGCATCTTTTCTTTTCAGTTCAAGTTGTAATCGGACATAATTCAACTCAGAAAATAGTCACAAAAAGCATTTTGAGTGAGGCAACATAAGTGTATATGAAAAGAAAATTATCCTCAATTAAGCAAGCAAGAAATTAGTAGAAAAAGCAAGGCAACCAAGAAGTGTTGCATTTAATAATAGAACTTGAGCAAAGTTTATTGATTAAAGCTATAACTAAAACAATACTAAGTAACAATTTTTTGGAAAGAAAGTTTTTCTTCTTCAATATTGTCTAGACATGTCCTGCACGTGTATAAAATTGTCAATAAAATTTAAAAACTATTTTGTGTTGCTCACAGCTAGGTATATGAAAAAAACATGATATTAAACAACAATGTTATTTGAATTTATTTAACACTTATCAAATGCTTGCACTAAATTAAACCAGACATTTTTTCATCTTCTTTAGGTATCAATATAGACAAATTTAACAGTACTGATAAACACAAATGACATCATTTAACCAAAAATAAATACTGTATTTCAAATATGCATAACTGATACTTCTTCCTTATGCAGCAATTAGAAATTACAAAAAAAACACATAACACACACATAAACATTTTCTTTAAATATATTAATGGTCCTGACTCACCTTATCAAGGCGTATTAAAACTTTATTGGATTCAATTACAAATCGGTCAATTCTGGCATCACGTATTTTCTTAAACTTTTCAGTATGACTACGAGTAACACCTAAAAGAAACCAAAACTAAATAGGTTGATGTCACATTTAACATAAGCAAATACTAAAAAAAATCATACAAAGCATAGGCTATTGAAACATTAGATAGCATGTGAAATGACTTAAAAGTTAATTGATACCATTATGAAAAACTTTTACATAAATACATACAAACAAAAGTTCAAAAGTTACAGGCCTGGTAAAATTTTTTCAGCTTCAATCATTATATCATTATTTTTGTGCATTTTACCAACATCACAATAGCATGATTGTGAGTGGGCTAAAAAGGAGAATGCTGTGCACAGTTTCAATTCTTGCTTAGGTTTCATTACTTTTTTTAATTAAAGAATGCATTATTTAACAAGGGTTAGATTAGGGTTAAATTATATAAAAGCTAACTAAAATGCAACAAGAAATAAAGCAGAAAATCACTGTTTGCTTCTAAATATAGCACCAAACCAACATTGTCAAGCTAATAAAAAATTGAAGCACCAAAAGTGATAAGTTAGAAAAGTTAAAGATCTAATAGGGGATCTCCTGAAACAGTGAAGTTTTTATTAAAATAAATTTTGTATTCTGATCAAAAAATGATTTAAACAAACAAAAAAGTTATTCAAGTGCTAACTAGGGACGCACCAATATGCAGATTGGTCAATACCGACATATCAGCACTTTTGTTCTGTTGATAATTTCTTGGTTTTCATTCCAAAAAAGTGGTGATCTCTATAAAAAACAGGTCCTCACCTCAAATCCATTTCTGATTTTTCGGTTTTCATTCCAAAGCAGTAGTGATTCCTACATTGATATCAGCAAAAAGAGCAAACCATATCAGTAAAAAGAGTATCAGCTGTATCGACATATGACTGCTACTGATATATCAGCAAAGTGGCCAATATGCCCAATACTAATACCTTGTTGCTAATATCAGTACATTCCTAGTACAATGTTTAATTGTGGAAAGTTGTACATCACATAAAAAAGCTTAATGCTACAACTAAAATATAGCTTGTACTTGATAAAGATTGTCATAAAGGTCAAAAGTATTCACCATTCTGTTCAAAACATTATTATTTTTATTCACTGCTAAAATAATAACATGAACAAGTCATACATAAAAAATAAAACTGCAACAAAAATAATAAATTAACCAAATTCTTGAGGATCCCAAATTATTGGACTTGCTAAAACTTGCACTTGATTTCCCAAAGAAGTTGTTGATTCACTATAATTATCACGTCCAAGAAATTTTCCTTTTGCCCTTGAAAACAAACCTATCAATCACAAAAAAAAATTGATTTAAATGGCACTGAATATTAAAACTAATACAAGAAACAAATTAGATTAAAACTGGATCAGCAACAATAATCAACATCACCAAATAAGCAAAAAGTGATTATTGTGGTGCAAGCAAAAAGTGCCAATTTGGTTCTGACACTGGTCGATATGATCTCAATTCAGCTCCTACCCTTGTGCTGTTTTTTCATCCTCAAAAAAAGCACTTTATATTACTGTTCTTTGCTTGGCATGTCAACAAGCAACTGTATTTTTTATTTTTATTACATCTCTATATTTTTCCTCCTGACTTGCAGGAAAACATGAGAGGTGTTACACATAGAGCAACTGTCAAGTGATTAGGCTACCCTGACCTGCTTCCAGAGATGCCAAGATATAGTGCTGTCCACTTGAACTTTTTTTTTTCTTTTAGTTTTATTGAGATATGACTAAAATTTAGAACTGCTTGTCAAGACTGCCAAGCAGGAGAAAGTGTTGTAAAATGTTTTTCTCAAGAACACAACAGAATGGCATGAGTAGTTTTTGAATAGCAATCATGTTAATCACAATCATGGTGCTTTTAAACACTTGACCACACTGCCAGGTAAATCACCATCATGTCACTTAATAAATAATCTGGATTAAAACAAATCACTATCATATTGCTTAACACATTTGATGCCAGTGCTTTATTGCCCACATTAATGTTGTGTGCCAGATGTTTTCACTGCTAGCCAATGGGATTAACCAAAAGTGTAGATTTACATGGCTTGGAACTCAATCATTGTAAAGTTAAAATGTAAATTCATGTGGTTTGGCAGCGAATGTGTTAATAAACAACAAAAAGTCAAATAAAAAAAATTCAAAAGGACAGCAAAATGGCAGCACTTCTGCATACATGTCAGAATAATGCTTGAAAGTTGCTCCAAGTTTAACATCTTGATGTCTTTTCCAAATCAGAAAGATAAATAAGTTACATAAAAATTAAGTTAAATTGCTATCATTATCAACATGCTTATGAACACTTATTTTGATTCACAGGACAATATCAGTAGCATTATACTTGGGATAACTATTCACTGATCACCCCAGTTAGCTATCTGAGTTAAAATTTTTATTTGTTTTTTTATTTTTAATATATGAATAAATGACCATGTCAATCATATCTGCTATCAATAGATTCCTCTGACCAAGCTGACCATTCTAAACATTAACAATATAACAATACAAATTCAAATTTATTATTTTACTACATAAGAATAATTATTATTAAACATAACAATATAGAAAAGAAACATTTAAAACTACCATAATTTAGTATTTTACCTTTTATCTGATCTAGAACTGCCTTATCTTCAGCAGTGTGGGAAGTTTCAAAATGATTTTGCAGTTTATGATAAGAGCCAAGGTCACTCATACAAATAGGACATAAAAAACCTTCTTTAACTTCAATCTCCATGATATATATTATTCTTGTCTTAATACTAAAAAGTAAGTTAACTTATCATCTTGAAAACCATTTTCCCTAAAACAAACAAAATAACTTGATTTATTTTAAACAAATTAGCTAGGTTTGCGCACACTTCCGTGACATAATAATGTCGGCTATTATACTGTTATACACCACATTGCTAAGCTGGTGCGGTAGTTTTTAATTTATAGGTTTGACCTGACAGAAACTGGTACAACTGTTTCACCTGTTCAAATAAAAAAAGCAATTAACTGTAATGAAAACATTAATATTAAGTAATAAAGTACAACTTGCATCAAAAAAAGTTAAGAAAACTATCTGATATTTTATTCAAAATTTGATTAAACTCATTGCAAATTTAATCAACTAGAACAGTGTTTTTCAACCTTTTGCAGTTTGTAACCCCTTTTACGACTTTCATACTGCCTGTGACCCCCTTTTCTTTGTGTTTTCCATAGATGTAGATTTTAAAAATATTGAATAATATATTCTTGCAACCTTCCTGAAAATACTTGGCGACCTTCATGGGGGTCACGAACCCTAGGTTTAGAAATGCTCAGCTAGAATTATAGTACATTTGTTTTGGTTTTGCAAACTTTCTGTCTTTTCCGATTCCAGAAAATTTAATTCCCTAATCCTATAGCCTGATTGTTAGTTTTTAAAAGTTATATTTTAAGCAGGGCGTCAAACTGTTTCAAATAATGTTCCGGTTCAAGTTTAGGTTTGGCAACTTTTATTTTTACCTGGGCATCAAAGCAAATTGAACTGGATTAGTAAACCAGTATAATCTGTTATTATTTTTTGAACCTGAACAAGAACCAAACCCATAAAAAGTAAATTTGCCAAACCTAAACCTAAACCTGAACCAAAACGTTATGTTAATCAGATCCGCTTCAACGCTCTCATTTTAATTTTATATGATCCTAGATGAATCCCAGTAAATTTGATGAGATAAAATTTAGACAAATTTTGACTTTATTCAAAAACATGACATCCCTGATAAATAATAACCAAGTTGTATGTGGGAACATATACAGATCTCCTCAAAACAACAATAAATCATTTCTCCAGTTCACAAACCATTTAGAAAAAACTTTAATTACAATAAACAAAACAAAATCAAAATGCTATCTTCATGGTGACTTCAACTTAGATCTTCTTGCTTCCAATAATGAACATGTTGAATCATTCTCTGAGTTGATGCTTGAGTATAATTTTTACCCACTGATAAACAAACCAACAAGGGTATCCAACTCCAGCTGCTCTGCTATTGATCACATATGGTGTAATTTGACTAATGCATCCATAAACAGTGCAATAATCACCCATGAAATCAGTGACCACCTACCCATTATGCAAGTTACAAAAGTTGGTGAACCTTTACTGAAAATGAAGTCTAATGCAGGGAGGTCATATACAGTTAATAATTTGAAAAAGTTCTCTGAGTCTATCTCAAAAATTGACTGGTCCAACTTGTATACTATTTCTGACACTGATAAAAGCTTTCAATTTTTTCAGAATAAAATTGATCATGTTGCAGAACATAGCTTTAAGCAAAGACAAATGAAAAATATTGAATTCAAATGTGCATGGTATGACAGAGAGCTTCTTCACTTAGCAAGAAAAAAAGACAGATTATACAAACATTTTCTGAAAACAAAAACCCACTGTGCTAAAAAAAAGTATCAAAAAATAAGAAACTTTTACTTTCATTTAATAAACAATAAAAAGAAAACATTTATTCAAAACAAACTCAAGTCTCACACAAATAATATCAAAAAAACTTGGCAAGTTTTAAACAATTTAATGGGAAGAAATCTTTTCAAACTACAGACTACTTCTCTTTTACATAAAAATAAAACACTTACTGATAATGTTGAAATTGCTAATGCATTCAATGAACATTTTTCAAATGCAGCAGTTAAATTAGCTAAAAATTTACCTAATTCTAATTCTCACTTTTCTAATTATTTAAAATCTTCTCATCTATCTTCAATATATTTTTTTCCAACAAGTTTCCTTGAATTAAAAAGACTAACAGCAGAAATTAAACCAAAGTTAAGTACTGGATTTGATCAAATACCATCCATTGTCTTGAGGTATCTTTCAGATGATGCATTGCATGCTCTTAGCTATATCTTCAATTTATCACTCCTCCAAGGCAAATTTCCAGATGCTTTCAAAAAAACAAAAATAGGTCCTATTTTTAAAAAAGGCGATTCAAAAAATTTATCTTAACTATCGGCCTATTAGCTTACTTTCATCGTTTTCAAAACTTCTGGAAAAAATTATGTATAAAAGATTGTACAACTTCTTGAAATGCTACAACATTCTTAATGCAGAACAATTTGGATTTCACCCAGGACATGCCACAAGTCATGCTACCACACTAGTTATTAGCAACATAGCTGATGCTTTTGAAAAAAACTGTTAACAATTGGTGTTTTCTTGGATCTTTCCAAAGCCTTTAACACTATAGACCATGACATCCTACTCTATAAACTAAATTATTATGGAATTCGAGGAACTGCATTTGAATGGTTTAAAAGCTATCTATCAGGATGCACACAACAGGTGCAATTCAATAATTGTCTTTCTTCAACTATAAAGCCAATCAACAGCTTGGTACCTCAAGGCTCAATTTTGGGTCCTCTTTTATTTGTACTTTATGTTAACGATTTTAAAAACTGCTTGGATTTCAGCACAAATGTATCGTTTGCTGATGATACTAACATCTTTATTACTGGTAAAAATATACAATCAGTCTATTCAAAAACTAATCTTGAACTTAAAAATATTGATGAATGGATGACTGTGAATAAACTAATAGTAAATTCTGCAAAAACTAAATATCTACTTTTTACTCCTTAGAAAAAATAATTGTTCTGTCTCAAATACATCGTTCAAAGTACATTTTAGAAATAATATTATTGAAAAAGTTTCATCAATTCGCTTTTTGGGTGTAATAATTAATGAAAATTTAAGCTGGAAAGAGCACATGAATATGATAAAACGAAAAATTCGTTCTTCTCTAGGAAGTATTATGCGTGTAAAACCATGTCTTACACTAAAGCAATGCTAATTTTATACAATTCATTATTATTAAGTCATTTAAGATATTGTATCACCAGCTGGTGCTATGGAAATCGCACAACAATCAATCACCTTCAACGTATTTGTAATTTATTTATTTATTTTTTTTTTATTTATTTTTGTCTCTATATTTATCCTCCTGACTCGCAGGAAAGCGACGGAGGCGCTATACATAGGGTAAGCAATTACCCCGACCTGCTTCCGGAGATGCCAAGATATTGCTGTCCGCTAGTAATTTAGTAGAGATATGACTGCAATTTAGAACTGCTTGTCAAGACCACCAAGCAGGGGTAATTGCCGTAAAGTGTCTTTCCCAAGGACACAACAGAATGGCGCACGTGGGTTTTGAACCTAGAACCATAGTAATAAATTTATTCAAGCCATGTATGGAATAAAACGGAGAGGTTGTGTAAAAAAATGTTATAATCAAAAACGAGCTTTTAAATATTCAGCAGTTGTATGAAAGTGAAATTGCAATTTTAATGTATAAATTTCAAAAACGCTCTCTTCCTTATTCCAATTCAACAACTATTTCAGCTTAAACCATGTCAAATTAAAACTAGAAATGATAGTCAAATTATTTCTTCGTGTTCTAGAACAACAGTCTGCCAACAATCAATTAAATTTATTGGCCCCAAAATTTGGAATACTTTGCCTCATAAAATTAAAAACTGCTTTACATTAGTTTCTTTCAAAAACAAACTAAAAATTTATTATCTAACTGGCACAATACCCGACGAATCTACGAAAACATAATGCCGTACCTGTAACATACAAAAAGTTGTTTTTTTCCTGCCTGCTGCTGTTTTCTTTTTATATGTCAGGTTATCGTCGATAGGAATTTAAGAATTCAACTCTTCATGCACCTGAAACAATCGTTTAATCCCAAATTGTATTAAACTAGTCTTGAAACGCGACAAACCTTTTTTTTTCCTAAAAATTGACCAGATAAAAAAGTTTAATGCCAGCAGAGTCTTTAAATAAACTCATATTAGAACTTTAAATAATAGGTTTAAAGAATTTTAAACGAAAATAAATGTGTTACAAAAACAAGTCTTGTCTATAAATATGTTTCTCTTGGGTATGAATGTAAACTGCATCCGGTTGTAAGCTTATCAACTGATAAGTCGGGATGAATGAGGGTACCCAATTACAACTTCCTCCAGGTCACCCTTGGGCAAGGTGTAGTACCTGAATGCCTCCCTGCGCTGGGGTTACATGCCAGCAAATAATATAATAATAAACAAGGCTGTTTTAATTTTTGTTGTTTTTATGCATTTATTTTATGCTTTTTTTTTGTTTTGTTTTAGGTATTTTTATTTTCTATACTTATATATACAGTAAATTTTTTTCTAGGTGATGCAACCATGCAAGCCATTACTTTAGCTAGTGTAGTTTATTGAGTTTTTGCTTGTTTCAACGTTGTTTCGTTTTGTTGCATGTCCCTTTTTCCGTAGTGTAATTACGTTGATGTAAGTATTTTGTTCGACAAATGGAGGAAATAAAAAAACGACTGACTGACTGATTTTGATCTATAAAAAGAGTCCTGAACAACAAAAACTATAAATTTGCCTAAGTTTAAAAACGAAATAAAACCCTGAAAAAATTTGACTTAATTGACTTTAGCGGGCCCGAGTTGTAACGTTGTGGCATGCAGACAAAGTAGAAAGGAAATAGTTAATAAAAAGGCTTGCACGATTGCCATTGCTACATCTTCTTTGTCATATAGGCCTACCCAGGTAAGTTACCAGTCTAAAAGGGATCTAATAAAAGCATACAAGCATAAAACTGATTTTGATACGCCTGCACAACTTCGTTCAAGACTTAGCCCTCTTGGCCTCCGTTCAGGGCTTAGGCTCATTTTACTACTACTATCGACGTGTCGATCTGAGGTTGCAAACTTTCGCAACTTGCGCAATTGCGGATTGCGCAATTTGTGTGCCAAAAAAAGGTAGCTGAAGCAGGTTTTAGCATATAAAAGGTAAGTCATAAAAAGAAGTCTTCACTTCCAATCCATCTCAGGCATCCAAACAATTTTCTTCCAAAAATCATGGTGTTCTCTAAAAAAAAAGATCTTCACTTCAAATTCATCTCAGGTTTCACAATTTTCCTCCAAAAATTATGGTGTTCTCTAAAAAAAAAGGTCTGATTTTGTAGTAGCAGTAGTATATGATGTCACTTCAAGTTTCACTTTAAATTGTAGCAGTATAGGGTGTGTAAAATGTCATCAATACGGAGGAATTTTTTTCTCTTTTTTTTGACTTGACATCGACGTCCTAATGCTCCTTTGTAAAAATAGAGCAATTTCTTGTGTAGGGGGGGCCACTTTTTAATCTATTTTAGGGAAGGGGGCCGGTGCGACCGCACCGCTTGCACCCTATTAAAGCCATTACTGGTTGCGCTGCGCTTTCATACTTTTTTAAAAACGTTGCGCACTTTGCGCTGCGCTCTTGGTCAGAGAATTATATGATGTGCTTAATTGCGGTTTGCACCAAAAAACAAAAAGACTACTTGCAGTTTGTTGGGCTGCTCTTTATATAGCTCTATTTGCAATAGCGCAACTTACTTTGTTTTTCAATGTAGGCAATTGAAAAACCGATTGGGTTGCGCTTATGATTCAAAAAAGCAGGTACATTACGTTTTAATTGATTGAAATATCACGTTGCACCGTGCTTAATATAGGGGAAGTGTGGGACCCATAGAACACCGGATTTATTTGAAAACGGAAAACGGATTTTTTGAAATTTTTGCATTTGGAAACACACTTTTGTAAGACATGCTGATTCCAAAATTAAAATTCGTGTAACTGCTGGTTTAGAAGGCAGTAAAGCTGTTTTTTGGCTTTTGGGGTAAAAATATCCTTTTTAGGTTAATCTTTGTAAGAATTTTATAGTTTCTTGAAGTTACTAAAACTATTAGTGTTGGTTTCTTTGAGAAGACTACATATCTAGCTATCAGTTGATCAAAAGCTTTGGTTGTCAAAGTGTAGTGTGTATGAACTAAAAGCTATTTTCCATCAATTATAACTATGTGGGACCTTTGGAACATGGCGTTCCATAGGTCCCTTGTATTTCAGGTCATGCCTGTAGTGTTTGTGAATAATTATTAATGTAAATTGGCAACACTGTACATATTGTTATGTAATTGTTTTGAGTTTAGAGGAATACACGTTTGCAAGAGAACGTTGTTAATTTCAAAAGTTTACTGTAGACCGCACAGCGAATCCCTCTCTTCTTTAGCTCCAAATTCTTCAAACTATAAAAAAGCTATCCGAGCCTTCCCCAATCACACCGCTGGCTTTCCCACACGTCTTATAGCTTTATAATATTTATTAAAGTTGAGATTTCGAATGAAGGTATAACAGGCTTCTACAAGCCAACGACCACAATTATTTTCTCGACAATACTGCTTAAACTATGCAGTTAACTATACAACCAACGTGCCGCCAACGTGCTCCCAACGATGCAGCCAACCATGCAGTTAACTATACAAACAACGTCCCGCCAACGTGCAGCCAACGATGCAATCGCAAAACGAAAGTTATTCAAGTTTCGCTTGCGATCTACAAACTCACTCTACAAACTCAACCACCGAACCACTTTTTTTTTTTTTACGTTTTAATACAAAAATAAAAGGTGAACAATAAAAGTAATCATAACACAAAATTTCAAATCGCATTAGTTTTCCGTTTCTTTGTTTTGACGAACTTCTACTTATTTTTTCCGGTTGATGGTAGTGACATCACCGACGTAGTAATGTGTAATATTTCTTATTGATCAACGTTGATACACTGTGTTCGGGATTAACATTGTTGGTCAGTATTATTGATTTGTAGACATAGCATAGGGTCGAAGTCTTGCTTAATTTGTTCATTCTGTTTCATTTCTTTTAATTACTAATCGACATCCAACGGTTTTGACTCGAATATTCGCTGATTTATTTCTACTCAAGTTTAAGTTAATTGTTAATAATGTATCTTTATATTCGACGACATAATTATTTTCATTAGTATTTTCGGGTTTTCTTTTTTTTTTTTTTCTTCCCCTTTTTTTTTACTTTGTTTTTTTTCTTTCTGTTCCAACTCAGTTTAAAGCAAATTAGCAATCAACTTATTTGCAATAATTTTCAAATTCTGATCTTTGAAGAAAGGATTAAAGAATAACCAAATCTTTATCGTCGTTGAGAAACATCCATGGTCGACCTCTGGGTGCTCAAATTGTAGGTTAATAATTTTCAAATTTTTAATTTACTTAAATACAGTGTAATAAAAAATGTGTCAATCTGCTGTGTATGTGAGTGCATATACATTTTATATGTGGAAGTGCAAGTGCTTAAGATATATGTGGTGTGTGTGTGCATGTAAGTGTGTGTGAAAGTATGTGTGTGCATGTGTGTGTGTGTGTGTGTGTGTGTATGTGTGTGTGTGTGAATGTGCATGTGTGTATGTGTGTGTGTGAAGGAAAGAAGTTATATATGTATATATACAAACAAGAATATTTCATAAATTTTCAAATAAATAAGTTATATAATGTAGTTTCTTAATGTAGGGCATATTTAAGAATAGACTCTACATTATTGTAGAGAGACCACAATATATACAGTTACAAAAAAATAAAAAAATATGTACATATTTAGATAAAGTAATAATTACAACACTTAACATATAATTACCAATCATACACAATATTCTTTAAAAATATTTATTTATAATTCATCATTTATATATGATAAATCTATTCCTATAATTTATTACTACAGGGCATTGCTATAAGAGACCCAATAAGTTGCAATTACATACATTTATACTTATATGTATACAATACTTTGTTAATGGAGGGTTTAACTATCATAAAACCCTTCATTAAAATCAAATTACAAGAGAATACAATTATTACATGCAGTTATCTATACTTATATGTATACATACAGTTATACCCATATATATACAATACTTTGTTAATGGAGGGTTTATCTATCAAAGAACCTTTCATTAACATCAAATTGCAAGAGAACATAATTATTACATGCAGTTAGCTATACTTATATGTATATAATACTTCATTAATGGAAGGTTTATCTGTCATAAAACCCTTCATTAAAATCAAATTACAAGAGAATAAAATTATTACATGCAGTTAGCTAGATTTATATGTATACATACATTTATACTTATATGTATACAATACTTTGTTAATGGAGGGTTCATCATCATAAAACCCTTCATTAATATCAAATTACAAGAGAACAATATTATTTTATACTGTCAGCCATACTCATATGTATACATACAGTCATACTTATATGTAGATAATACTTCATCAATGGAAGGTTTATCTATCATAAAACCCTACATTAATATCATATTACAAAAGAACAAACTTATTACATGCAGTTAAATAAAGTTATAAAATACAATATATACAGTTAGATACATTTGAATACTAAACACTTTATTAATTATAATATTATTACAATTAAACTTAATAACAATTAAACACAATACATATCGTTTAATAATTAAGATTTACAAATACAATCTGTTATATACATAAATATATATTAATTTATTATTAGAGGGGCTACAAAGGCCCTCCATCAATATGAAATTACAATACAATAATACATACAATAATTAATATGAAATTACAATACATGCAGTTAAATAAAGTTATAAAATACAATAAATACAGTTAGATACATTTGACTACTAAACACTCTATTAATATAATATTATTACAGTTAAACTTAGTTACAATTAAATACAATACACATCATTTAATAATTAAAACTTACAAATACATACAGTTATATACATAAATATATAATAATTCAATAATAGAGGGGCCACACCAACCAAGGCTCTTTATTAATATGAAATTACAATACAATAATACATACAGTTTAATATTAATATACAATACATTAAATACACTATATTATTATTACAATTAAAGTACTTAAAATTATAGATAAAATTGCAATTTGCAAGCAACATTATTTTATAATGTTGCTTTGATGGAGACAACTTATACTTGTGTTTGTCTTAATATTAGGAATAAATAAGATTTCATTTTTGGTATTTTAAATAATTCATTTGAATACATTACTTTTAGCTTCTTTGTGTCTTGTATTTATAATTTCTAATAAATATTTTTGAAATTTTTGATTATCCCAGTTATTAATTGGAGATTGATCTAGATCTCTTTTTTTTTCAATTAGTTTTAATTTTAAAAAAGTTAAATCCTTCATTATTATAGATATTTTGGTAAAATCGCATTCAAAGAAATTAAACAATATATTATCTTTATTCAGTTTTATTTGAATATTTTCATTTTTTAAAATTAGATTTTCATATTTTTGCCAAATTGTTTTAATAGGTTCACAATAAGTTAATATATGTTCAATCGTATTGCAGGATTTACAACAAAATTTACAAATATTGTTTTGTTGCCATTTAAAAGCATTATGAACTGTTCTGTAAATTGTTTCACGTTCCTTATTGTTAATCTTGTGTTTTAATTTTTTATTATTACATAAAATCTTGTTCCAAGGAATAACTTTTTTATTTATACTGATAATTTCAGTTTTTTTACTTGAAAGATCTTTTAATTTCAAGTAAATCTCTTTATGTGTTATGTTTGCCCAATTCAAGTTAAATTTTTTCAATTTCAAAAAAATGTTAAAAGTTTTGTTCCAATTACAATTGCCAAATAATGCATGTGGTTTAAAATTGTCATATAATTTTGGATTAATATGTCTTAATTTGTAAAATAAATTATAAAAACTCCATTGATGCCAAATGTAATGTGCTTTCTCCAAATTTGTTAAATATCTAATTTTTTCAACAAAACATGTGTCAAATTTGCTTTCAATGTCCATCATTGAAATACCCCCTTCATGTTTTTCAGCAATAAGTTTTTTTCTAGCCAATTGTTCAAATGGATAATTTTGCCATAAATATTTAAATAATAAACTATTAATTTCTTTGATAATATTGGATGTTGGTGGAAATATTCTTGCTATATTGATAGTCAGTGGCATTAAAAGAGTTTTGATAATTTGATTTTTCCCATAAATAGTCAAATTTCTATTTTCATGTTGTCTAATAATTGCTTTAATTTTTGGTATAATGTTTAGCCAATTTTGGGTATTGTTTTCAGGTTTTAAGTAAAAAGTTATTCCAAGTATTTTTAATTTGTCTTGTAATTTAAATAGTGGATATTTATTAGTTATTGCATTTTTAAGTTGTGTAGATGTTGCTAAGATTTGTGTCTTTTCTGCATTAATTTTTAATCCAGAAAATTTTTCAAAAAAATCCAATTCATTAAAGATAATTTTTATTTCTTCAGTGTTTTGAAAAACAAAGGTTGTATCATCTGCATATTGGGCAATTTTAAAATTTACTTTTTGAAAGGTTATACCTTTAATTTTCTCATTTTTAATAATTTTACGAGTTAACACGTCAGTACATATTATGAATAATAACATACTTAAAGGACACCCTTGTCTTATTCCCCTTTTAATTCTAATTTTTTTAGTTAGAGCCCCATTTATTTCAATTTTAGAAAAAATATCATTATAAAGTAATTTAATAAATTCAGTAACAATTTTGCCAAGTTTTAATTTTTCCACAATTTTAAAAATAAATTGGTGAGAAATTTTATCAAATGCTTTTTCAAAGTCAATTGACATTATTGCTAAATTTTCATTTTTTTGGTTGGCCATTTCCAATAGTGCTTGAATATTATAATGAATATTTTCAATTCTTCTCCCAGGTAATCCAGTACATTGTTGTGGTGAAATATAATTTTCAAAAATTGGAATTAATCTGTTAACAATAATTTTACTTAAAATTTTATAATCTGTATTTAATAAGGATATTGGTCTCCAATTTTTAATATTTTTATGATCCTTTTTTTTGTATAAAAGTTTAACAATTGCTTCTCTCATAGTTTTTGGCATTTTACCTTTTAAAATTATATTGTTGAATACTTCAAGTAAATCTGTTAAAATTAATTTTTTGAAAATTTTGTAAAATTCAGATGTCAAACCATCCGACCCAGGAGTAGCATCACTATTAAGTGAGTCGATTGCTACTTCTATCTCTTTTTCATTTATGAATTTGTTTATTTCATCTAAATGTTGTTTATCAAATTTTATCTGATCAAGAAAATTTAGGTAAGTATTTTGTTCAGTTTCATTTGCAACATCATTAATTCCCCATAAATTTTTATAGAAATTTTTGGTTTCTCTTAAAATTTCTTTTGGTTCAGATAAAATTTGATTTTTTTCATTTTTTAATTTAAACAAAGTGTTTCTTTTTCCCTTTTCCCCTTCTGTTACAAAAAAGAATTTATCCGGAACTTCATTTTCAATATTTTTTAGTCTGGATCGGATTCTTGCACCTTCATTTTTGATATTATATAATTTTTCAAGTTTTGTTTTAAGAGAAGCAATTTTTAATTTATTTTGTTCTAAATCACCTTCTAAAAGAATTGAAATTTTGTTGTTAATAGTTAAAATCTCATTTTGATTACTTTTATTAACTTCAATTGACAAATTTAAAAAGCATTGTTTTAATAGAAGTTTTCCTTTTTCCCACCAATCAATCAAATTAGGGAAATTTAACTTGGATTGTTTATGAATTTGCCAAATATTGTAAAGTTCATTTTGAACATAATTTAATCTTAATATAGAGTTATTTAATTTATAAATCCCTTTACCCCATCTTAATTTTGCAACATACTTTAAAGAAATTAGTGGCATCATAATATGATCTGTGTTAACTGTAGGGTAATATTTAAAATTTTCAACCTTTGCTTTTAAAGAGGAATTAATATAAATTCTGTCGATGCGAGTTGCACCTTTTTTATTGATATATGTGAATATTTTTTGTTTCAAATTCTTTTCTCTAAATATATCAATAAAATCATTTTCTTCTTTTAGCTTTTTAAAAGCTAATTTGTCTTTTGTTAATTTAAAAAGATGTTGATTTTTTGTATCAATTTTGTTTTCAACAAAGTTAAAATCTCCCAAAATTATCATATTATTTTTATTACACTCCAATTTTTTATTAAGAATTTCAATTAATTGAAGTCTTTCATAAGGTTTATTAAAAAAATAACAGTTATATATTAATAAGTTTTCATTTTCATTAAAAATATTTAAAGTTTGGATTCTATTTTTATATATTAATTCCTCTTTAATTGTAAAATTATCTTTAATTTTTCTTGTAATAACAATTATAGTGCCTTCTTTGGCATGTTTTAATTGTGGAGTATCATAAACTTGATTAATGTACACTGTATAGTTGTAGATTTTGGCCCACTTTTCCAAATTTAAATTATTAATTTCATGTGTCTCTTGAATACACATTATGTCAATAAAATTATTTTGCATTAAATTACTAATTGTAGATAATTTGTTGTTCAATCCATTTATATTTATTGAACATATATTAATTTTATTGAAGATATTGCACTTACCTTCATTATCCATTTGTCTATTAAATTAATCTAAATATTATAAAATTATCAATAAAAGATTAAAAACAATTATAATTTTTTTAAAACCACATCTTTATATGATGTAAAGGATTTATTATTTGATCCAAAAATATCTTCTCCTTTTTTGGAATTATTGTCAGAAAGTGATTTGATTATAGTAATTTCTGTTTTAATTGTTTCAAAAACATCTTCAGATAAAGATGAAGATGCTTCTTCAGCTGATTTCTCATTTATTTCATTGATTGATCTCTTATTATTATCATCAATTTTTCTTTCTTCATCATCTGAACTAGAAGACTCAGATGAAGTCACATTTAGATTGGATGTAGATTTGGATTTGTACTTTCTTTGTTTCTTCTTCTTTATAGGTGTACTTGTTTTTTGCATACTTTGATTATTATTACTTGTTGATCTTTTCCTTTTGGAGATTAGAAAATCTCCAAAAGTAAATGGTTGAATTACTTCTACTTGTTTTGGTTGAAATATTTCTTCTTTTTGTTCCTTTTCTTTTCTTTTTTCCAATTTTGGGCATTGCTCTAATTCATGCCCTCTTACTTTGCAAAAACGACACATCGGTAAGTGTCGGTTATATGGTGTGGTCACTGATAACCAGTGACCCATCAAATTTACTTGGTTTTCTATTCTCATGTATGCTGGTTCTTTAATGAAAATATTCACATATCCATTTTTTATATTCGGGTAGTGTTTCAACTTTCCATATTGAATGCGATCTATTTTTCCCCATCCTTTTTTTTCCAAAATTCTTATATGACTATCTTCCATTTCAAATGGCACTGGGAATAATGTAATCATATCGGCCGGCTGCTGGGGAATTTCTGATTTCAAAGTTAAGCCGTCCGGAGTGGTATAACCCTTTGAACAGACGACATGGACCAGTTCTCTTGTTTTACCAAGCATAATATTGTCAATTTGTTTAAAGGTGACCAAAAATTTACCTTCTTTATAATTGTAAAATCTTATTCCTTCTATTTGTGCTTTATATTCTTCTATTTGTTCTTGAAAACCATGTACTAAGTGATCAATTGATGGATTTTCTACTCCTATTACTTGAATAACAAGGGTACGAGTTTGATATAGGAACATTTTTATACTAATATCTATCAATTATGTATACAAAAGCAATTCACAAAACAATTTTTTATACACTAATTAATATTACAAACGATAATTTTACAAATAAATAACTATATACACTATTCAGGGCCGGCCTTAGGCCGATTTGACCGATTGCTCCAAATCGGGCCCCGCGCTGAGAGGGGCCCCGCATTTTTTTTTCAAAAGGCGACAATAAAATAATTCATTTCGAAACCATTTAGTTTTTCTATTGTTGCACAGGGATAAACATACCACGTGTAAAGTTATGTTTTGAGCTATCTTTCATTCATGCTGCAGCATAAATTTTGACTTAATGATTTCATTAATAGTTACCATCTAAAGAACCCTACTATGACACACAAAGAAAAGAATTGCAACTTGGTGTTTTGCAAAATATCTCTATTTCTCTATTTTGTATTTCTAAACTTGCCCATTAGCTCCAAGAAAACTATTACCAATTTCTTTTATGTTGAAAATGCAATGAATCTCAAACCATTATCCATGGAAACAGGAAAATCTAAAATCATGACTAAAGGGCTAAACTTTTGCTCAAGTTTGGAGACCTTTCACACCCGCGTAAGACAAAATAGGCTTTAGATTTTTCATGAATGTGGAGCAATGTCAGACATTTTGATGTACAGTTGGATTCAAAAAAATCGCTCCATTTTTTCCAGAATAGAAAATATATAAAAATAAAATTGGTTAAAAAGACAACTATTTAATAAAAGGGTGTATAGAGTCTTTTTCGTTTTTCAATTTTTATAAAATTTTCCGCCCTGAGAAATTTTTAGGATATAGAAAATTTCTGAAGAATATATAAAAAAATATTAGAAAGGTTGAGAATGGCCACTTTGCACTTGCAATTCTTTTCTTCTTTATGCACAATAATAAATAGTATAGAGGGGCCCCGCAAGCATCCAACTAATTGGGCCCCGCAACTTCTAAGGCCGGCCCTGCACTATTAACAATACCACTAACTTACACAAGCTAAATAACTACGCAATTAAACACTACTTACTAAACAAAGCACACAACTAATTTAAATACACAAAAAAAACAACTATATGCGATAATTACAAACTTTTATTAATAAACTACAAAATTCTAGAAAAACACAGTAAATAACTTACCTTTATATATCAAAATTACAAAAAAATTACAACTTTAACACTTTTACACTACTACTACCTGTCAACCTTCAAGACTTACCTTATTCAAATAGCTTTTGTTAAATTCTGCACCTTGGAAAATATTACTTCTTCATTCAGGCGGACTGGAATATTTCCCTTCAATTCAGAAATTTTTACAGAGGATGAATTTTACCTTCCACAGTAACTGATCAGGTGCAAAACGTTTATTCAAGCGAGACTGCGTGGTCTCGCTTTATTCAAGCGAGACTGAGTGAGCATTTATTCAAGCATTTATTCGAGCATTTATTCAAGCGAGACTGAGTCGGCAGCGTGGTCGAGTGGTTAAAGCACCGGACTGATGATCAACATGGTCTCGGTTCAAAACCCACTTGCGCCATTCTGTTGTGTCCTTGGGAAAGACACTTTACAGCAATTACCCCTGCTTGGTGGTCTTGACAAGCAGTTCTAAATTAAAGTCATATCTCTACTAAATTACTAGCGGACAGCAATATGATGGCATCTCCGGAAGCAGGTCGGGGTAATTGCTTACCCTATGTATAGCGCCTCCGTCGCTTTCCTGCGAGTCAGGAGGATAAATATAGAGATAAAAATAAAAATAAAAAATAAAAATAAAAGACAAACATTGACGCAAGTGTGCCTGACACCACTGAGGCTGCTGTTCAATCTACATCTACCCTAGCGTCATCAAACCCAGGCTGTAGCCTGGAAGCAGTTCCTGAAACCTCTTTAATTGAATCAATCGCCCCACTGCCGAAAGCAAGGCCACGAAAAATTTGGCGTTGCAAGAGAGTTTCGTCTGCCATCATCACACGCACATCTGTGAAAAAAAGACTATAAAAACTCTGGGATATTAGCTGCTAATTGTTTCCTTTGAACCCCAATCGGAGCTAAACCCGAACTGAATCTCTAAAAATAATTTTTCCCGAACCTAAACTGAAACGTTATTTTAAACGGTTGGGCGCCCTGATTTTTAATAATTCAGTTCCGGTTCAGGTTCGATAAATTTTATTTTTTACTGATTCAGTTCCTGTTCGGCTCCGCTTCGGATTCAAAAAAATTACCAGCGGTTAATACCAGTGGCGTACGCAGAAATTTGTAAAGGGGGGGGTTTTGGAGCCGAAAATGTGATTGCTCTCAGTAGTCCTGGTAATGGGCAAAAACTTTCAAAATTCGGCCTACATTCAAAAATAAAGTGTTTTGGTTTTAAGAACATCTTGCAGTAGCATGAATTTCTTTTTACCAAACCGTAAAACTAACTATTGAAAAGGTATGTGCGAGTAATTCAATCATGACAAAAAACTTTTCAGATTAAAAGCAATTCGTGTAAATGATGAGAACAATAGGTGGAAAATCAAACGAACAAAAAAATAACCTTACTTAACAAATATTTAAAATTTTTTTAAAGGCTTATATTCAAACGCCTGTTTTTTTCACTTAATCTGTTAATTACATCATCAGGACAAGGCACGCGTGTGGCTCCTATAAATGTTTAGTAATGCAGATCCATTCATTCGAGTAGTATCACTTGTGTTTCGTGAGCACGTTTTTAGTCTGCGTAATGTGGAAAGCTTTACAATTGTTCACTAGTGCATGTTATCACTGGAAGAGTTAACAAAATGGTCATTCTGGTAAATATGTTCGGAACAGCATCGGAAGTGCATTCCTTGATGCTGCTCAAGGCATCAGTTGGTCTTTCTGCTGCGTTCAACCGAAAAAGTTTCCTGTAACATAATATCAGTTCAGGCACTAATTTTCCTCAGGATTTCGTCAAGTCATTTTCGTAAAATTTTCCGAAAACTTGAATACTTTTAATTTGTTGAGGAGTTGGTGCACTAGTTTGATCAGCAGAAATTAAACACTGAAATTCACCAATAATCGATTTGTGGGCTGTAAATCTTGCTTTGAGAGTGACAATAAAGTTATCAAAAAATAGAATAAAAATCCCTAGTCTAAAATGTTCTTCATCTGTTACAGCAGCAATATTGCATCGATTGGTCTGTCTTCAAGAGGGCATGGTATTTTCAAAATAAAATCTTCGGCTTTGGCCGTTTCTTGCGCAAAAAATATAGAGCTGGTGAAATTCATATTCGGTTTTTTCTCTAAGACACTTCAACTCATTTGCAATATCCTGTGCAATGTTGACGGCCTCAAGAAGGTTTATCGACTTTTTTTGCTTAACTTTACACAAAACAACACTGTATCCAAAAACGTATTTTAAAACTAAGAGAGCAATGCAAAATTCACTTTGCGTAATTGTCGATAGCAACTGCAGAGCTCGTGATGAGGTTTCTCTGTCTGGCCATGCTGAAATTTCTGCCAAAGCTTCTACAACGGTAAATTGTAAATTTGAAAAAGTGCTAACACTCTCGTGTCGATCGACCCATCTGATAGCACAAATTTGAATAAGTTTTTAAGCTTTTGTTGTTGACGAAATCGTGTTGATTGACTTGCGCAAAATGTTTTGAAGTTTTGGAGCATAAAAAAATTGTGAACTGAAGCTATTGTTCCCATGCAGTTAATTTCCATTCCCATGCTTAACTTTCAATATTTTACAAGTTTGAAAGTCTTCTTCACAGTGGCAATGTACAGTACATTAGCTAACTTTGAAACAATTTAAACGATAGCAAAAATTGATGCGCAAGCAGTAATTAAGTTTAAAAAGTACGGTAAACAATAGAAACCAAAATCCTATTATTAAAGCCTATTTATTATCATGTACTGTATATACGAGTGACTGAACACCATTCTTCAAGGGGGGGGGTTTGACCCCTGAAACCCCCCCCCCTTGCGTACGCCTATGGTTAATACGGAATATCGCATTGGGTTTAGTTCAATCCTCAATTGTATTAATTATTTTTTCTGTTATTTTTCCAAGCGTATAAACAAGGATTATGGCTTGTGGATCATGGCCATAAACATAGCCTACCAGACTAAGAAATTTGGAGAAGGGTGCGAAACAGTTTTGCAAAATCACGGTTTTTAACGATTTTACCAAGAAGCCCAAACGTAACAAATATAACTAAGCAAAATACATTAGTTTTTTAAATTCCCAAAATCTTTTTAAAGCCCAAAAAATAATTTGAAGTGTTATGCGTCAAAATACGAGTATTTCATTCATCCCCAAAAAAGACTATTTTATGATTGAACGTGGTAAACAGCACATTGAGATAAACTATTTAGACTAAAATAATTTCTTTTTTTTAAAGAAAAAGTATGAAAATCAAGAAATTAGCCGCTAATTACTTAAAGGAATGGTGCCAGGCTATACTTCGACTGTATCAAAACCGTCATCGGGAAAGGCCAAGTAGGGACTGTTTTGGAAATTCGGAATTCTAACCAATAAGAATTCCAGGACGTAACTGTTTTGGAAATTCGGAATTCTAACCAAGAATCATCAATTTCAAGCTTTTTTCTTTTTTCTTTACCAAATTTTGATACAAATCTAGTTTTCGCTGCTATCGGCAATTTAATTCTTGGTTCTCATTTTGACTAACATTTGTTTACCAATCTTTCTTTTTTTTAAGAAACATTTTTACAGATACATTTTATGCCTCGAAAAACATGCGCTACTTAGTACCCGAAAAATAAGATTATTGTGTAATTTTTGAAGGTGAACAGATTGAGGTGATGACAATTCTTCCAATTCACAAGGTTATGTTTGTATCCAAATAATATTTCATGAGCATCAACGGACATGTTTCTTGTTGGTTGCATACTAACAATTTTAAAAGTTGAGATATTTCTCATAGCCCTATAGTAGGTTTTAAAAAGTTAAACAATAAATCTATTTATGGGAGGTGAATTAGACGTGAATTGTAAAAACAAATTTTGTGTATTTAAAAAAAATTTGGTGAGCCTATAATAATGATTTTTTGAGTCCCAAACGTGCAAAAGAAAAGTTTTTAAAACAAGTTTCAAGATGCAAGTATAAAGGACGTGCCAATTTTTGTTATCAGTATATAATGTTAAATCAATTTACATTTTGTTCAATTTCCTACTTACAGATTACGAATTCCTCCATAGAAATCCAAGGCTTACTTTGAGCAACACTGAGCTAGATAGAATTGATATCAGTTGCAATAGAGAGTGCTCGATAAGGCATTTAAAGCCGAACATTTTTGAATTAAATTATTATGCAATTAAAATTTAATTTAAACCCAATAATCTGTTTCACTCAAATGCAATCATCAGGGGTATCTTATTCAAATAAAATTCAATATGTTGCTATATAAAATGATTTATCTCTATACTTTAGTAATAACCTATTGCTTTGTGATCATAACTATTATTAAAATTGAGCTTGTTTTGAGCTGACTTTTTCAATTATATCGGTGAGCTTAGGAAACTTTCATTGATATTTATTAGTTGCGTTTACGGTTAGACAAAAAAATTCGTGCCCCTGCAAGGTGCTTCAAAAAGCATAATAAACCAACTTTACTTTTAAATGCAATATTGAAAAGTTTTCCGCCCATGACCAGGACCGCTTATAGTTATGCGCGCTGGAAAAAAATTTTGCGGGGTGCAAAATTTAAAAAAGTACCTTTCTCTTTGAGTTTTGTACCAGCCGAAAAAAGTTTGGTGGCAATCCAATCTTACTCAAATTTAATTGACATACAACAAATCATGGTTTATTCTAATTGTTAGTGCCAAAATGGCCCTCTGAACTCCCTTCTGAACTCGATTTAATTTAAAACACGGATTAATTTCTTTTCTCGCATTACGTCATCTTCAAAATCAGCGCTTTTTTGTTAGTTTCTGCAAGACGATTTCTTTTAATAGTAACAACTAGGTCTTTTTCTTTTTCAACTAATGTAACGTTCTTGTTTGGAATACTCTGAAGTGGATTTAGTTAGTAAGTCATTTTTGTTTTTGTTTAATTGTTTTATTTATTGTATTAATTAATTTTTATGTTTAATAGAAAACTGTATCCATACAAGGAACGCGTGGTTAACGTCTACTAGAGATATTACGCTAAGAATCTAGCCGTAATACTAATTTACAGAGTCGCCCTTTAGAATCCCGAACGTTTTCAGCGCAAAAACTTAGTGAAAACTAAAAAAAGATCATCACTTCCAATTAGGGTCTAAAATCTCTATTTTCGTCAAAATCAAGATTAAGACTAAAAAAATGTCCTCACTTTCAACCAGTATCCAAAATCGAGGTGAAGACTAAAAAAAAGCTGTTTAAAACCTTTATTTTCGTCCCAAATTCAAGTTGAAAAGCAAGAAAAAAAGGCGCTCACCTTCAATCGATCTAATATATCGTAGATACAATGGATCGCAGGGGCAAATTTACCCAACGCTTCTGTATCTGGCTATCTTTACTCTCCCTTTTTCAAAAGGGATGGGGCAAAATTTGAAGAGGGCAATTTCCTCCTGCTTTCCCCCACTTTCTGCGCCCTTGCTTGTACTAATCGTGCTTTCGGTTTGCAAACCCTATAAAAATTTCTGCGTACGCAACTGCCCAGTAGGCTAACACTTCTGCCGCTAAGAGATTATTTTCTGCTTTAAAGTGAATACTTGTTTTTGAAAAGTCAAGATCTAAAACAAGGTTTTTCAAACCTAAGGGGGCCACCAGCAGAAGCCTTTTTTTAGCCTTCACTAGTTTTTTGGGACGAAAACGAAATCAGAGACGGTTTAAAAGTAATCACTTTTTTTATTCTTTGCTTGTCTTTGGAGATAATATTCTAAAAAGGAAGCCGCGGATGTTGAGAATCTCTGAAAAGGGGCAAGGAATCATTAAAATTTAAAAACCACTGATCTAGAATTCCTAACTGAATTTAATTTGATAAAAATATCATAAAGGAATTCAAAAAAACTAAGATTTACTACATAACGTTTTCGTCGTCGACGTTGTCGTTGTCGTGTGGTCGTATTACCCTGCACAGCTGCTTTTTCTTTTTAAGAGATTTACAATTGTAGGTAAGTAGCGTGACCCGATTAAGGGATTCGTCGTGCAAAGCTTTTCTTAAGTGCAAATAAGCTGCTATTCTATATTTTACTTTAATTAAATTTTATCATCAGTAAAATTGACACTAACTCTAAAAAACGACGTGTTTTTTTAAACACATGTTTACACTATAAAAAAACTGCAGCAGCTTCTTTTATCATTTCAGTCGATGCTTTTGATGTTTACGGAATTTTGTAAAATTTCTTTCATTTTGCTTTACATTTTTTTAACAGTGCATTAAAAGTGTAAAGAGAAGACCTTTGTTTGGTCTTTACTATTAGTTGGGTTAACCATACGTCCCGATTTTTAGGGCTTTTTTCCGGCTATTTTGGCAGAAATCCCGCCATAAATCCAAAACAAACTCCAAGTGCAGGCCTCCTTTTTGCTTTTTTTAGAGATCACAAGTTTTTAGCGTGACCCGACAATTGATCGAACGACAGTTGATCAAACGACAGTTGATCGAATGACACTTAATTGAAGCAACACTTGATCAAAACGAGATTTGATCGAATGATGAAAAAGAAAATTGCAACTTGGAATCGGTCCCAATTTAGTCAATTTTCGTCCGAAAAACATAGTAATTTTAAAAAAAAATAGGTCTTCCATTTAAATCTGTTTCTGATTTCTGCAAGGGGTCTGTAAGGGTTGGACCATGGCACAATGCCCCCCTTTAAATAACTGACTACAATGTAAAAAAAATGCAAAAAAATGGCAGCAATAGGCATCTAACAAAAGATAATCATGACAAAAGATTTACTTGTTGCCCTCACCTAAAAATCTTTTGCCCAGAGACCTTTTTAAAAAAACCCTGACCTTGACATTGACAAAAAATTAATAAAAAATAAAAACAAAACGTCTTCTTACTAATGGTCTCTGCTTTTGATCAATCGAGTTTGCAATAACAAAGAGATTGTTTAATCGCAGGAACATACAAAAATTAATCTTTTTTTTTATCAACTGTCATTTCGATCCAGGGTTGCAAACTCGATAGATTTTTATTCAAGTTCAAGTTTGAGTTCGAGTTTATAAAAAATTCGTGAGTCTGAGTTTGAGTTCCAGTTCTTTGGTTTTCAATTTTTCGAGTTCAAGTTTGAGTTCGAGTTCTATTCAATGCTGTAAAAATCGAAAGCTCGATTAAGCCAACTACACAATAACTTTAAAAAATTGGAAGGCTAACACGAAGAAATAAACAAAATAAAAGAAATAATGAAACGAGATATGGCATAGGCATAACAGCCGAAAAAAAGGTTGGGGGGAAATACAGTTTTGCCCAAATTTTAACTTTTCCCGAACCATGTTCTTTGGTACTTTACAGAAGTGAGGAAAAATTTTGTCTTAAATTTAGAGTGAAAAACAAAAAAAGGTCTTCGCTTGGAATCTGTCTCAGATTTCTCGATTTTTATCCCAAAAAAGTAGTGATCTTTAAACAAAATCTTCACCTCAAATCGTAATCTTTTTTCCGAATTTTGAAGTTTTATTCTGCAAAAATAGTTGGTTTTCTGTGCTCAAAAAATTTTTATTGCCCAAATATTTTCCAGCCGCTGCGCAAAAAATTCGGACTTTGCGCAAATATTTCCTAAGTCAAATAGAACTGAGTTGCTTTTAAAATTTAACAATTTAATACCAAAAGTAAAATCCAAAATATTGTTTATTCTCTTTTTAAAAATTTTCAGTTAATGAATTTGAATTTGATTAAATATTTTTTGAGTTCGAGTTCAAATTTGAGTTCAGGATTTTTTATTTTTCGAGTTCAAATTCGAATTCGAATTCGAAAAAAAACAGAGTTCTTCAAGTTTAAGTTCGAGTTTCGAATTCGAGTTCGCAATCCTGTTCCGATCAAATGTCGTTTCGATCAAATGTATTAAAAATAGTTTCAATTAAATGTCGTTCGATCAAATGTCGTTCGATCAAATGTCGTAGCACCAGTTTTTCGAGACGAAAATTATGAAATCTCAGACAGATTCAAAGTGAAGATCTTTTTTTTTACAAACACTACTTTTTAGGGACAAATTTTTTTCTGTTAACGAGCGTCCCCGTTTGCTCCTTCAAAAATATGGTATGCCTATTATTAGTTTATTTGCAAAATATTTAAATCGTTTTTTTCAATGTTTTTTTTTTCAAAATAAAGCGAAGACACACTGCTGAGCAGCAATAGTATTTTTCAACTTTTCCAATCGCGATGTTAAAAAGGTTAAAAAGCACTGAGTGTAACCGTTCAACAATTAAATGGCTTGCCAGTTTGTTATTTTTTTAAAGATTATTTTTTAATTGTATTAAAATCACCGAAAAGTCACTGTTCAATTTGTTAATTTTTTATACTTTTAATTTCTACCCATAACAGTATTTAATATTTGACCTTATCATTTTTTTGCATTAACTTTCATGTTAGCAACGAGGTTTGCCTTGTCGAACTTACATTACAACATGTTGATTGACACATGTACGTGTTACAGCAGTAATATGGCCTATGTTAAAAAAAATTGTTTTTTTTGGTTTTGGTTTAAATTAATTCACTGTACCGCAGTTCTGTTTAAGCGCACACTTTAAACAAAACCGCCCACACTGGATTAGACACAGATTTATTAACTAATAAGGGCTCACCCAGAGGATTCCTCACTCGAGAAATTTACAGTAGCAACTTAAGCTGTGTACAATAATTGGTGACGTTATGGTAAGCTTATAAAGCTAAATCCAAATCTATCTTCACTATTGCTGTGCACGTGAAGCAAGCTGGACCAAACTGTTTTAACTGGAGGCGGGAAACCTACGACTCTTAGCCGAATTTGACTCAAGCGTTTTTGGAAAAGTGCGTGTTCATTCAACTGAATTGCTTGTTTTGGTTTTAATCCCAATGAATTTAAGTGATAACTTTTTTTTGTTATTGCGATTGCCTTTTGAAAAAAGTTTAGTCTCAGATAATTTAGTTCAATGGAAAGTTTTTTTGGGCCCACGATTCCCACTAAGTTTGTGTGCTTAATTTAAATGGTCTTCGCAGGTACGAAAAAGTCTAAAGCATGCAAAGTAAAAAATTTTCCCTCAGTCTTTCTGAGGAGTACAGCAGCTACTTTAAAGAACAAGAAAATGTTAGGAAACGTCATTTTGCGTCACTCGATTAAGTTCTGAAGACGGAAGATTGCCAGAGAGCTTTGACTAGTCGTATAGTTGTTAAATTCGTTGGACTAAATGTTATTAGACGAAACTACAGTCAATCCCCTAGCGATGGATTAAAAAAACCGGGGGCCTAGTATAGCAAATAAAAGGCAGGCCACAATAAATGGCATAAAGTTAACTTATTCTATGGGACGATGCCCAATTTGCTTATTGTGTCTTAAGTTTTGGAGCCATGACTTTAGTTAGACATGAATCTTTTTTTGGTTTTCAATTACATAAAAGAACTTTTTTCTTTCTACGCCACTTAAAGATTATATGTAAAAATAAAATAAAACCAAAACCAAACAGGTTGGACGCTGCTGACCTTTATAAAAATAGCTTTCATTGTGCAACTATTTAGGGGCCCTGGTACGGCTGCTGTGTGCTTCATACTAATTTGCCATCACTGTCGATCGTACATTTTTTCAAAGAAGTTATGTCAACTCAAAAATAGAAAAGTGATACCTTTTCAAATTTTTTCTTGACTTGTTCGAGATAATGTGGCCGTGTTGTTACAATATCTGGCCGGCCGCTGTCATTCGTTGGCTGAAACTTTTCAAAAAAATTTATGACCCTTGTTTTACGACAACGCTCATACAAATAGGTTTTTATCGATAAATTTTTTAAAAGTGGCAATCAATTTTTTTTAATGCAAATCATTTCTTTTTCGAATTTATTCATCATTCCTATGGCAAATATGTAGTTTCAATTGTTAATTGTTTGTAAATATAAGTGCATGTAAATACATGCACTTTCAACTTTAAAAAAGTTTTGACCTAACATCCAATTTCAACATTATTTTTGACTTTATACTTCGAACTAGAAAAAAATTTTAATTATTAATAAAAACAATGTAAAATGCTTTTTAAGAAACATCCATTCAAAAAAAATTTGACCGTGTTGACTCTTACATGTCTAAATAATAAAAAATGTTTATGATAATCGGAGTATTTCAATTTCTTCACCCTTACGGACCAACTATGAAAAATGAGAAAAACTCGTTTGGTTTGATTGCAAAAGATCTTATTTTTTACTTTAAAGTTACAGAAAAATTATTACAATTTTTCACTTTAAATTACAAAAAAAAATGTATTAATTATTTTTATCTTCAAAGACAAATGAAGATTTTTTTATGTCTTTACTTTGATTTTGATCGAAACCATAAAAAGGAAAAAGCCAAGTTAAATATTAAAATGTATCGTCAGGTGCAACAGAATTCTGGAAATCGACGAATTGTGCAATAGTTCGCGAAAGCTAATTTGATCAAAAAAACTCAGTTGATTTTAGTGCAATTTGTATTTTTGGTTCTTAATTTTTGAGAAATGCATTTTGCCTTTTAATTTAAAATAAAGAAAATCTGCTTGATCTTCCAAATTGTTTACGCGGGCTATTACATTTAAAGAATGTTTCTAAATTTAGTGGGCCGCAGACACTCGTGTCAAGAAGCGTGGTTTAAACTGTCAAAAACAAGCAAAAATTTTAATTTGACTCTAGTTTTTGGTTGAGTTAGCTCGCCACTGAATATGGGGGAGTTTTTTTGGGATCTTTTATACGTAAGATTACTTAAAAATTTTAAAGTTTGTGTCGAGTAGATTAACATTGATTCGAATATATATATATTTTTCAAATAGACTTCAAAAAAGAACAACAACATTGGATACAACAAATATTGCAGTGTCTAAAACATTTGGCGATGCTTAAACAGACAAAACATCGAATTTTTCAAAAGAAAAGATTAAACTAGAAATTGTAATTCAATCAAAATTATTAATACCTTCACAACAAAAAGCTTATTCTTACGACTAAAGATATAATGCAATTATCAGGTAAACGAATGAAAGATGGGGAGAACTTCAAACCAATGTTGAAGACGATGATTTATGACGATTTCTTCTGCTTCGATGAATTAACATTTTTTGTTTGATCATTTTTCGGCAACAGCAGTGACGCGTGTCGAAAAATTGAGCAAATCTCAAAAATTCTTTTGACATTTCCGATAAAGGCTAAAAGAATCGCTGTTTATTTTAGGCAAACTCCTCGGCAAGCTGTGCGCCTTGCTAACCAAGAAAATAAAAAAGTCTTGACTGAACAAGTTATGTGATCTACCGTTATGCTAGAGTTATATATATGAAAGAGTCATAAGCAAAAATTTTCAAGTTCGTTTCATGCAAACTGTCAATTAAAAAATAATTTTATTGTCTACAAACTAAAAAAATGAAGTTTTCGCAAAGTCGTCATTAAAGCGGGTTTAAATTTGATTAGTAGATTTTTTACTATTCCAAACAAATGCCTTAGTTATGTAACAAAAAAATTAGAAAATTTTTTTTACATGTAATAGTTATCGGATTCTTAAAATACCCCGACAAGCTTGTTGTCATTTCAAAAAAATTCTTGTGTAACACTTGCTGCTTCTGTGAACTTGGTGCGACTAGCCTAAAAACCACAAAGTTTATTGAATTCAAGTGTTGCACAAAATATTTAAGAAAAGAAAGACAAATAAAGAAACCTATAGTATATTTTACTTTTACTGTGTTTATTATGGTTGCAGTTTAATGAATAGTTAAAAAAATTAGGCCTTTTAGAGCAACAGGAGAAGCCAATATTACTACTTTTTTATTTGCTTATGTTGAAGCTAAAAAACAAAACAGCCAATTAGACTAATTGGAACATTCACTTCAAGCCTAGTTTTAACTTACAACTAAAAAACAAAATTAATTCTTTGCTTCATTAGTTAGAAGAGATTCCACTAAATTTAAAAAAATCAACTCGATCAATTAAGTTTATTCAAACTCAACTGTTTTGACAATTCAAAGATTGTTGTTTCTGAACTGCGGTAGCCTACATAGTCGTTAGAATCAATTTGGCTGGATTGTTTGTGTTTAAAATTGTTTCTTAAAACTTTAAGTAAAGAGGTTCTTATCACCTTAAAAAGTGAATTAGTTTTCAATTACTATTATTTTTTTGCTTCTGGAATATTCTTCCCTGATACACAAATTCTTTTAATAGATTTTAAAAGAAGAAACAGTTTGACTGTTTGACTTTTACTTGTGATGTGAGAATATTTGTTTACATTAATCTTTCGCAGTGATGGCTTTAGTACGGAGCAAACGAAGCGCCCCACCTAAAAAATCTCAAAAAGTGCCTCCTCTAAGCAAAATATTGCTCTATTTTTTCATAGTAGCATTATGACGGTGACCCCCTCTAAAGTGATAACCTTTATTTCAGAGATCACTTTTTTTTTGAGACCAAAAAAAAATTGAAAGCGAAGAGGAGGCCCTTTTTATTTTCTTGCACCGCCCCCCTTTGTAAGGCCATCACTGATCTCTGGACAAACTCTTTAAAAACTCTCAATTTTTTTTTTAATTTCAAAAAAATTCTAGAAAGAATATTTTAATCGATGCAGCTTATAATTATATCAGTTACAAAAAGAAAACCGCCAAATTTATGAAGTCAAATTTCCAGGCCTTTTTTCACTAGCTGACGCATGTTATTGCCAGTGTTTATACGGCAAAAACGCTTCGTTGTGTCCCATGAACTACAAGCATTGTAATTCGGACTTTCATTCACGGCTCAGTGATGCCAAAATATAATTTCGATTCAGTCAGAAGAGCGTAACCATAATTTATGAGGATATGTTACGCGGCCGTTATTCGGACAATGAAAACTGATTTGAAATTGCTCCAGAGCGTCTGATTTTGTTTCAATTTTTTTTATTTTAATTCAAAAATGTTCGACTGGAAACTTAGGCAACAAAGGCATTTTAGTCATTAGCTTTAACGGTTGAAATATATAGGGCAGATATACAAAAGAGAGAATTTAAATTGACTTAAAGATGAATAAAGAAAACTATGAAAAAGAAAAAAATCTTATTAGTAGTAAAAAAACAAATTGTAGAAGAAGAGCAAAAATATTTCAAGAAAATTAAAAAATAGTATTGATCGAATTTTAATCATTTACTGAATTTTAATATCGTAAAGCAGCGTAGAAAAGACTTTATTTCTGAAAGCTTCATTCTCTTTACTGTGTGTTGTTTCTTTTTGTTGATAATTAGCTAGTGTCTTGCAATCAATCAGCTGCAAAATCGATTTCTTTTCAGGGATATAGTAATAAGTCTATTTGTTGATGCCTTATTAGTGGTGTTTGATCTATCCTTTTTCTAATCATTACTTAGTATTTGTAGTAAGTGCTTTTACTTTTTAAATCACTTTGTGATGCCGTTAAGCAATCCAAATTATATAAAAACATAACTGCAAAATATGTTTTTTTAAATATCTTAATTTTTCAATTCAATTGAATGCAATTTTTATTTGTAATCAAGGTATTACGTTTCGAAGTTGTTATTGACAAAGTGATTGCAAAATAAGAAACAGCGGCTAAACGATATACGTTATTACACGCACAACGTCAATTGTGCGCGGACGCTGAACCTTTAAAACAAAGTAGCTAAGTTAATCTTAAAATCAGAAAGAAAAAAAGGAAACAATTAAGATAAAGTTAATAAGATTAAGTTAAAAAAAAAGCATATACATTTTGTTTGTACTCGAATAACTCGACTAATTTCAATATTTATAGGCGATTCTTAAAAATGAAGACCTTTTTTAATTTTTGGTTTTTAATTCGGAGAACGCTCGCATACTACTTTAAGCAAATTAATCTGCCATCTATAATATTTTTCTGCCGCGATGAATAAAAACGAAATGTATAAAATTAAAATAGCATTTAATTTTTTTATTCAAATGACATATTAAGCGATTTTTAATTTCCTTTTTTTAATGTTTTTTTGAGATGAAATTTCTTTTTGGAGCGGCAGTATTGGCAGAATTATTCTTATATTGTTTTAAGCCGAGTTACCATTACAATGAAGCCGTGCGACCCGTTGAGAAATTTGTCGAGAAATGCTTTTTTCAAAGGCACAGGAATAACCCAGATAGATTGAGTATCGTATTCATGTAATTCTGCTAGCAAGTCAGAGTGTTATTATTCTGAGCTATCCACAGATATGGGGAAGATAACCCTATACGCTTCAGCTTCAATTATAAGGTGATGAAGTAGTAGCAACTAAAACTTAGTGCTTTCTAATTCTCTCGACTCCAAAAATTTAAATTATCAATTCTATTTTTTTTTGTCATGATTTGTTTAATGAAGTTGTTTTGTCAACGGAAAATTTTCTATTTTAAAAAACTTCAGATAGTGATTGTTTAAATTTAGAAATTGAAAGCAATTTTTTCAGGATTGCCAAACTTAATCTAAATTTGGCTAAAAGAAAATTAAATTTCACTCTTTGGTCTAAACAAACCAAACTTTATATTAACTTTAGCCCTATTCTCTTGTATCTTTTTCAAACTATTGATTTTTTTTAAGTTAATTTTAGAGACTCTCCAAATTTTCACAATTTATAACTCAAAAGCTACAGCAGAAAAGCTGTGGCTTATTGACTGCTTTTTACAGCAGCTAGATTTAAAATAATCAATTGAAAAAGTGTGCGAATTCGATAGTGTATTAAGCTTACTTCAATTTTTATGCGTAGTGTAGTTTAAACAAGCCTGAAATGCAATTGTTACGGCTGAGTTGTTCTAAAAATCGTAAATTTAATTAAAGCTTGAACATTGAAGCACGACATTTACGGGTATCGCGATATTTAAGTTTTAGAAGCTGCATCAGAGTCACTCCATAAAAGCGTAAAATTGGAATCTTTTGCTTAGCTGCGAGCAACAGCGAATTAAGAAATTGGCTAAAAAATGGTTAGAAATTTTACTCTTATCTTATTGAGCAGTATATCTAAACATCTTATTTAGCAGGTCAAGTCAGGAAAAAAAAAGAACTTCGATAAATATGAAAAAAATTAAAAATTAACCTAATTAATAATTCCTCTACTACTTTCACAACCGGGAGTTTTTAATTTCTAGGTTTTGATTCCTAAAGGCAACATTTTGTTTGTTGGGTTAAAAAAAACTCTTACACGATTTTTTGGTTCTACTGGTATTTTGTTTTTTAAAGGCGTATATGATTTTATATTTTCATCTTAAACATTAGAGTTTTTTTTCTCTTGAGAGCATTCATAATCAGCAAGAAATTAAACCAACAACTTTTCTTGCTAAAGATATCATAATGATATAATAAGAATAACAATTATATAATAGACCAACGATGGGCAAATTGCGGCTCGCCAACTTTTTGTTTGCGGCTCTTCTAGCTAAACAATAATAACGAAAACGAACAATGTACAATTGTTATTGACAGTTGAATTTGGGTAAAACGAAGATTTCTAATTAGGTGCTAAGTCGGATTATAGCGTGAAAATAAAACATTTCTCTGTTGTTAAGGACCATTTACACTGCAGCAAAAATTTGAGCAAAGTGAGCGCTATCCTTCTTTCATTTATTTCTCGCCCGCCGAGACACGCTGGTAACATTAGAAACAAAGATAGTGCTCGCTTCTCTCAGGTTAGCTTCTCTGTAATAAAATTTTTGAAATCAAAATATCGTGCAAGTCTAACAAATAAAGATCTGAGAGAATTAATTCACATTGCTTTGGCTTAATATCGCCCAGATTTTTAAAAGCTAGCTAATAAAGTGAAAACCCACGGTAGATCTAATGCTGGTAAAATCTCGGAAAAATTGTAAATCGTGTAACGTTGTATTTGTTTTTAGTATTTGATTAAAACTTGCTTTGTTTACTGTATTTGCATTAACACCTCAAGCAGAATTTGTGGTTCTCCGGCAGTTTTGAATATTCACACGTGGCTCTTTCGTTGAAAACTTTGCCCACCCCTGTAATAGACCTTTTTTCAGCCACCCAGTGCAGGGTCTCAAACTTTTATTGTTATGGAGCTCATGAAGAGGTTGACCATTATTTACGGAGCCCCACAATAAATTTATAAAAATAAAAACAAAAAAAACACATTATTACTTACCATAGCCGTACCAGCCCAAAACAATTTGGGGGCAATGAAGTTTTGCCCAAATTTTGTGACGTTTGCCCAAATCATGATTTTATAGTACATTTCGGATATGACAAAAAAATTGTCTGAGATTCTCAGACGAAAAACCAATTTTGTCCTAAAATCATGGTGATCTCTAAAAAAAAAAAGGTCGTCACTTAAATTCAGTCTCCTAATTTTTAATTTTCGTCTCAAAATCAAGGTTGTATTTAAAAAATATTCAAATTACGGATTAATTGAAGTTACTTGTAGGTTGTTATTGCTTCTTTGGACAGTTGCAAAATTAGTCAAGTCAATATTTTAATAAGTAAACGAATAGCTCGCGGAGCCCCTAGGTTTCTCTCGCGGAGCCCTGGGACTCCGTACGGAGCACTTTGAGAACCAATGACCTAGTGGACATGGCAGCCGTTGCTAAGCCGAGAAAGCTTTGGCTTTTTTAGTTTGTTTTAACAGCCAAGTCATGAAACCCAAAGCTTATTTCGGTGATTTAAATTTGAGTTGGGAATATAAAATTAGTTTAAATTTTACAATCTGTTATCTATGTAATTAAAACTAATTTTTTGCACTTATTAAGCTACACTTTGCTAGTAGCCAGAACTGTAGTTATTTTTTTAAAGAAATTTTTCAAAACATCTTTTACACTGCAGCTCGCGGTAAGTTTGCTTTTAAAATTCATTTATGTCCAATGTTACATAGTTTAAATTAAAAGCAAAATTCGCTGGACGACCAAACTATTTTGTAACTGTATTATGGTAAGCAGATTTTGTTAATTTAATTTACAAATATTAACGATTTACACGACTGTGTCAACATTTTTTGTAGAAACGCATAAAATAATTACTTTCTTGTTTTAAATAATATAGTTGCATCTGGTTTGTTTCAAGTGCTTATGTGTATTCTTGTAACTTTTGGTGTCTCCAATCTTATTGCAGTCAAGTTGCATGACATAATGAATTTCAGTTAATTTTTGCTAATATATTCTGAGAATATTTTCATTTAATTACTCGGTAAAAATAAAGATAGCTTACGTATAATAAATATTTGCTCGTTGTCTTTTGATAAATATTGCTTCTTGTAGCCTTCACCTTCTACAGTTACTAGCTAAAATTAATCAAAAAAGAATAATAATTTAAGACTGTAACAATTGTTTTTGATACCATACTTTTCTGTTTTTCAATAATTTTGGTTTTTAAATTAAGTACCACTTTAAATTGATTTGGACTATGCAAGTATGTAAGCATTTTTTAATTAATTTTAGCTTGTAACAGTAAAAGATAAAGCCTTTAAGAATCAATATTTATCAAAAGACCACAAGCAAATATTTGCTATAAGCTATCTTAATTTTTCTCGAATAAATAAATACAAAAAGTTGTCAGAACCATTTAATAAAATTCAGCTCAAAGTCATTATGTTGTGATGTTCATATAGTTACAAACAAGAATACACTTAAGCACTAGAAACAAACCAGATGCAACTATATTATTTGAAACAAGAATGTGATTATTTTATGTATTTCTACAAAAAATGTTGACACAGGCGTGTAAATCGTTGATATTTGTAAATTAAATTAACAAAATCTGCTTACCAAATATACAGAAGTTACAAAATAGTTTGGTCGTCTACCTAATTTTGGTTTTAATTTGAACTGTTTAACATTGGACATAAATGAATTTTAAAAGCAAACTTACCGCGAGCTGCAGTGTAAAAGATGTTTTGAAAAATTTCTTTAAAAAAATAACTACAGTTCTGGCTACTAGCAAAGTGTAGCTTAATAAGTTTAATAATTACATGTAGTTTTAATTACACTGGCTGTTAAAACAAACTAAAAAAAGCCAAAGCTTTCTCGGCTTAGCAACGGTTGCCATGTTTACTAGGTGGCTGGAAAAAGGTCTATTGATCTAATTTAATTTGGTGATTGTTAAGTTAAAAGTCAGGTGTTTACAAATTCGAAGCACATTTAACATTAGATAGCGTCAATGGTTTATGGGACCTGGTCAGATTACATTCAACATTGATTTTGGTTATTTACGTGTCGGAGCAACTCCACTGATATCTATTACCCAGTGCTTACAACATCATCATATTCGGGGATAAGGGGACATAGTTTACAATCAACACTAATATTTTCTCTTCTCGTGTCTTAGATGTTGAAAAAATATATCGATAAAGTTAAAATATTTTTGTCTAACAACTTTAAAAGTTGAAGTTTTGTGTCTTTTTTAAAGAATAAAAACTTAATTTAAAAAAACTGTTTTCTGAATATGACTCTTCCTGTTAAAAAGAGTTTCTGTTTCCGATGAAGATAATATGCAGATGAATTTACATTTAAACTCCTCGATAGTTTCAAATCCATACGGTTTTAAATTGAAACTGCAGTTTAACTTTCATGAGAAACATTAAAACTGCAGTAAACAAGAAGAATAAAAAGGTGATTTGTGATGTAATAGAAATGATGTTTCTTTCCAGTTAAATTCTGAGCTTTTTATGTTGTTATTAGTTATATAAGCTGTTTTCTAGTGATGATTTTTTTATGAAATTGTCTGGATGAAATAATATAACAACAGTTCAGTTGTTGACAAAACAATGATGATCTCATGCAATTTGTTGGCAAAGTAAAACGAACAACTCTAATTTAGGGTTACTAATTGGCGAGTTTTGAAAACGTGTTTTGAATTGTATGATCAAGCATGTGTGCCGAACAAAAAATATTGTGTTGATTGCTTTTGCCCCAGTTTTGTTCTTAAAATTTTTGCTGAATCTTTTTCAGATTGTTAATAACTGTTCGACCATTTTGGATATTTAGAAAGTCAATTTTATGTAAGTTAGTTTTGTCACTTTTTACATATGTGCAACATTATCTTAAACAAAGGCTTAACACAGAATTTTATTACTATATTAGACGTGTTATTCTTACATTGTTTTTTCGCTTTTTCAAACTTTTCTACTAAACTCGTTTGCATTTCTGCAAATAAAAATACTTTTTGGCAAAAGTTTTCTTAATTTTTTTATTCAATTATGTTTTATTATTTCTTCCGATGCTAAATGTTAGGATTTTAAGGCTATTAGTCAAAGAATAAAACGAAAAAGAGTTGTCGTAAAAAAAACTATACGTTTTTCAAATGTAGATAAAAATTGCTTTGTACCGAATTTTGTAAATAATTTCACGGATATCAGCATGTCTTTTTGAAATTACTGCATTACAATTTTGTAGTCAAATTTTGTTTTGATTGTCCAATCACGGAAGACACAAGAGGAAATTGGGGGCTGGATCCCACTAATCGCATTGCACTTGTGTTCTTACATTATTCAATTAATGTTTAATTTGACTTTTTATTTTATTGCAGTAGTTTTAACTCTTCACTTAAACCATCATGACTTGGGCGAATTCGATCCGAAATTTGCGAATAATTATATTGGGTAAAACAGATCGTTTTTGCGGCCCAATCAAAAATTTTTAGTTGCAGGGCTTTACTTTAGGAAGCACCTTTTTTTTATATTGTTATAACACATTCTATTATGTCTGTTTACTTGATTGACAAAATTAAAACCTAGAAGTATAAAAGCTGACCATTTACTTAGTGGCGTACCGAGGGTTTTTAAAAGAGGGGCCATACAATCACAATCAAGTATGCTTGGGGAAAAATTTTTTCAAATGGCAGCTAAAAAAAAGTTCTTTATTTTAATTCAGTATCCGATTTCATGATTTTCGTTCCAAAAAAGAAGTCGTCTTTAAAAAAAAAGGTTTCAGTTTGAATCAATGTCCGATTTCATAATTTTCATCTCTGAAAACTAATGGTCTCTGAAAAAACAAAAAAAAGGGGTCTGCTAATGGAATCTGTTTCTGATTTTTGGCGGGATTTCAGCCCAAATGGGCGGGACAAACCCCAAATGTATTACTAATCTTCAAGGGAGCCATGGCACTAGAAGTACTGTCCCACTAAATCTTGACGTGTGGTAAGCCTGCGTATTAGTAATCTCAAAGGGGGGCCATGACACAATAGCCTCCCCCTAAATACGCTACTGGATTTATCACAGAATTATTTCTTTTTGTGACGTCCTAAACCAATATGACGCAATCGTATTTTCTTCCTTGCTGATACATTGAACAATAAGTTCCTAGTTTTGCCAAAGCAATTCACGCAACCTACAGCAGTTGTTTATCAGTATCATGAGTAGATGTAAGCCGATCAACAAAAAAAGCCAGGTATTTGTCTCAACAAAACTAAAGATAAGCGGATTTTTCAAAAAAAAATAATTTGAATAACAGCAATTACTACTCTTGTTTTTAAAGAAATTGTAAGTCAAAGGTAAAACAAGCCTTTAAAACTGAGTTTTTATTGCTGGCAAAAAATAAAGAGGAACAAACAATAAAAGGGTCAAGGGTCAAGCTGTTTGTTTTAAATCCAATTTTACGTCATCTAATGGCGCAAAATTGTATAAAGTTTTACGGAATTGAGATTGCTTCAATCGCTGATCAAGTTTTATTCAATCTGCCCACTTCAGTTTTCATTTTGTCAACTTCACTATTATGAAGCTATGTTAGATACAAAATAGGGCAGCACATAGCATAGAAAAAATTTACAAGGGATTGTTCGACCTGGTAAGAAATTGCAAAATTTATAGCTTATAATATGCTTACGTACATTGAAAAGCTGTGTACTACGCGTAACTATTTTAACTTTAAACAACGGGTACATTTCAAAATTACAAAAATTGAGACGTAGCTAACAACTTGGGCCTAATTCTTTTGTTGATACTACAGACATTTTAACATTAATTTTACAACCCACGCTGTGGCCAAGCTAATTACGTAGAAATGTACAAGCAGGAAACTGCATTTATTCATATCCGTATGTTTTATCCGAAACTCCTGATTGGACGAACCATGACAAAGCGATAAACCAACCTGCAGAGGTTTGTTTGTGGCAGATTTAGTCAAAGTTAATTGTGGAAGGAAAGAGCCGGTTTGCTTTTGGGCCCCTTTCGAGACAACGGTTGGAAAGCGAAATGAGAAGAAACAGCTCTTGCTGCCTTGATGCTATCACAATTGTTTTGGCATTAGAAAAAAATCTATAGCTTTCAAGTGGAAGAAAAAAGACTGCTAAAGGCAAGTTAATAACACCAAACTTATTTGGTTTGGTTTGATTGGTACGGTGCTAATTGTTATTGTTTTCATCCGGGTTGTTTAAATTGATTTGTAGCGGCTATAAAAAACATCAAGTACTCAGCTTTATAATCTATAATAGTTCGAAATGCTTTGTATATCTACAAAGAATTGCTTCTAATCGCCAATAATGGTGAATGATAGTTGCATTGTGATAATTATTGTAAAAAGTTAAATGAAAAATTGTACTAGAAAAATATGAACGGTCATTGTATTCGGCTTACAACCTTTAGCGATGAAAAAAATAAAACATTAAACCAGTTTGTTTAACCTGTTAATGTGTGTCTTAAAGACGATTATAATAACATTGGCTAATAAGAAGGAATAAGTACTTGAATAAATTAGGTTGTAGAAAAATTACTTGATGAATTTTTAAAATATAAAAATGACGTTTTTGGGAAATTTTTATTTTTAACTAGATGCAACAAAAAGATTTACATCAAATTTTAGCTGCGTATATGGAACCTGTTGCTACTTTACGTGCAACTCTTCATCTTTTAGTTACTTTTTCAAATATTCTTGTGTGAGTGTTTACCTTGTTAAAACTATTGTGAAAATACAAAAAGAAACCACAAGAAGGTGGTTTAGACATCTGACATGAATAAAAGACTTTTGTATGCCTGCAGTAAATACTAATGTTTAAAAAGTAATTTTTTTGTTAAAAAGGATAAGGACATCTTTTTTGTAATCATTTAAAAGGAAATTCGGTGCTAAATAGGCTTTATGAATTTTCTTCAATACCTCTTCGATATATGACGCGCTTCTTTCGTTTCAAAATTAAATGAAGGAGAATGTTACGAATTTAGTATTTGTCAACACAAAATTTTTTTATAGCTTGTTTTATTTCCAAAACAATGAATGATAAATATGGTACATCTGCTGTTTAATGTTTTCGAAACTGTTTGATATATATAAACCTTAGTAAAGCGAACAATAAGACGGGAGATAATATTCCGACCGGTGTTCATCCGGTTATTCTTTCAATAAAAATTCCCTTAGACAAAAAAGTCAATTTAGTATTTGTGCTGAAAGAATAACTAGAAACACTTATAAGCAATGCATTATACGAGAGACAGTCAAAAATTATCCGCACTTTATGCCACAGCGCACTCTTTTGTTTAAGTTGGACGCAAATTTTCCCGTACACGTGGGCTTCTGTGTCACTTGATCATTATCAGATGGTCTATTTCTTTGATCCATTATTACAGATGTTTGTTTCAGTCAATAAAAATTTCCGCTCGACTAGCAGAATGCACACAGCGCGCAGTGATTCGATTTTTTTGTTCAGAAGGTGTGTCAGGGGCTGAAATTCACCTGCGATTCTTAGCGCAATATAGAAACAGTGCACCATCGAAAAGAAGTGTGTATAAAAGGATTGAGAAATTTAAAAGTGGCCAGACAAGCATGAACCATTGGAAACATTCTGACTCACCAATAAAGAAGAAATTCAAGACTCAACTTTCTTCAGAAAGGTTATGCTTACCATTTTTTGGGCTCAAAAAGGCCTAAAAAAGTTCTGAAACACCCTGCATACATCCCAGATCTCACGCCTTCTGACCGCTATTTCTTTGGTACACTCAAAGATGCTTTGCGAAGTCGTCGATTTTCTTCGGATAAAGCAGTTCTAGAAACGGTACATAAATAGTTACAAGACCAGCCAAAAACTTTCTTCTTAGATAGAATTCACAAGCTTGTGGACCGCTGGAACAAGTGCATCAAAAAGAATGAGGACTAAATAGAAAAATGACGTACTTCTTGTACGCTTGTGCTTGTGTAAACGAATCAAAAAAACAAAAGTGCGAATAATTTTTGACTGACCTTCGTAGTAATGTCTATTGGGAAAAATCTTCTCCAGGTTTAATAATTCATTATTTTCTAGGCAAGTGAAAGGGTAATTAGGGTAATGTTTTAGAACAAACTGATAAGTAACCGTTTTTGGTATACCAGATTCACATAAAGAAATTAAACATACAAACGAACTCCATCATAAATAAGCTAATTCATAATGCTTATTTGAAATTTTCAGAGACTCTCAAACATCCGTGGTCCCATGGATAAATTATTGACCCAAAAGTCAAGTAAAAACCAAAAAAAAGGTCATCCCTTAGAAACTGTCTCCGATATTTTTATTTTTCTCCCAAAAGACTAAAGGGACAAGAAAAGGCTTCTGCTCGTGGCCCCTGCTATAGATTGCTATTGAGAACCCGTGCTATAGACTGTAAATCCAATAAGCAAAAAATCGGACAAAAATACGCTTTGTCGCATTTTTTTTGTTTACTAGATTTGCAATCAATAGGCTCTTAAAGACGAGGTGGCGACTTAAGTTTTACGACTCCCAAAATTTCAAGTTGCTTCAGCCTGGATAGATGCATCTCATGCTGAGCTAGTGCAACATGGTTCCTCTTTACACTGGATTTATGCAGTTTTATTACGACATGGATAACAGCCATAAATGGATAACTGCATCAAACAACCCTTGGTTTAAAAGATAAAGTTCTGATTCAAAAAAATTACAATTTTTGTACTTAATGCATTTTTCGGTAAACGTTGTTACAATAAACTTAAGAACTTTCTTCTTTTTTTAAAGAAGTAATACAGCTAAGTTTATTTGCTGGTGAAAAAAGTTTTACAGTTTGAGAAATTTTTTCTCTTTATATAGGAAGCAAAAAGAAAAACTTTTTGCAATGTAAGTATTTTTGAATTTTGTCAACTGTTTTCAGTAACCGCTTAATTCGTCAGATACCATTGTTATGTGGAAGCTTGTGTCATAAAATATACATGTATTTTCTTTTTGTTTGAAGTTTTTGCTGTTTATGCAGCTCTCTTCAAACGTCCATTAGAGATTACAAAGATTTACTTTTGTAGTTGGTTTCTCTTACTGGCAGTAATTAAATGCAACATTTATTTTTTTCTAATACAATTTTAGATTCTTAAAATTCTTACTTAGACCCCTGGACTAATAAAATAAAATCTTCACTTATCTTTCTTTTTATTAAGTATTTTCGAGAGAAATATGTGAAAAAAGACAAAAATTTTGAATCAATTACCAAAGATTATTACCCTAAATTTTTATAAGTCATCTCTTTTTTTATGTGGGTTGAATTCATTAGGATGTAATTACGGAGTACAGCTAAATGACACAATGACAGGAAGTAAAAAAAATATCGTTTATATCGGGCTACTTATTTCGTCTCATATTTTACAAAATATGCCTATATGAAATTACCACAGTTAAAATAGAATCGTTTCCTTAGGTTAATTACGTAGATCATCAGCACGCAATGTCTTCCTTTCCACCTCCGCTGTTACGCTTCTTGTGGTGAGGTAACTTGCTAACAATTTAATAAAGGGACTGATTTGATAATTGGTCGGCTTCGCAAGCAGAGGAAAATTTTTTATTTCTAATAGTACAGACATTTTTTAGGGGTGAAGAAGACGCCAACTGTTAGATGGGATTGTTGATTTGCAAGTGAAGCAGAAGGTCTATGTCATTTTGTAGCGTAAGAAGAATTGTCAATCTTAAAATTAAAAGTTGGTGAGTAACTTTGTATTGATTTTAGTGTATTTAAAAAAAGCGTTCTTTAGAAAAATAGTTTTCTGTTAAGATTAGTAAAAACAAAAGATAAAATCAAACAAAAAATGTGTTTCAATAAAATACTATTTTAATCCGGTTTTTTAATTCTCAAAGACAATATTGGATTTTTGATTTCATCACTAAAGAAGTGTCGGTTGTGAGAAAAATTGCAAACATGTTTCTACGTAATCTACAAACCAGGACTGCGAACCCGATACGTTTATAATCGAAAAAGAATTCACGAAAAAGTATTTTCGAGTTTTTAATTTTTCGTGTTCAAGTTCAAATTCGAGAATTGATTTCAGCAAAAAATAACTAGGTCAGGGGACCAAAACGAAACGCAGCTGCTGTTAAACCTTTCAGGCAAACGAACACGTCAAAAAATGCGCAAAAACACAGCAATTTTTTTAGAATTTTTGGTTAAAGCGTTAAAGTTATTGGGTTACAATTTAAGCCTCTGAGCAGATTTTAAATTTAAAAAATATTTGAAACAAAAAATGTCTCACCATGCAATTCTTTTTTTGAAAAAATAAGTGGTTAAAACGTGAACGAAATGTGAGAGGTGAAGTCGCATAAGCGAAATTCTGTAAGAACAAACAAAGAAAACTAACAATTTATTTTTACTATTATCAATAAAATTCTTTAAATAATAAATTTCGAACTCGATGGATTTTTTTCGAGTTTGAAGTTTGAGTTCAAAGTCCTAGCACAAGTATAATTGAAAATGTCATTACGTGCAAGAGGGTAATTTTATTCGATTATGTTTAAGAATTGTAGGCCTACGAAGTAAATTGTTTTTGTACGGACAACAAAAATTTAAGTACAGCACCATAAAATTGCTTAACAAATAATCTAGATGATTTGATTCATAATTCTGCCTTAAAACTGCTAAAGATTAAATCTATTTTCATTTGTTCTTCTTGAAAAAAATTCGAAAAACAACATATTGTTTTTCAGTTTTTTTTTTTTTTAATGATATCAGCCTACCATATTCATAGCATTTTTAAGTTAACATAAATTAATTTTAATAATAACATTTAAAAAGATTATTTGATTTAATTGAGACAACTGAATAATTAACGAATTCTGAGTGTTGCGAACGTTCTAAATACACAAAAAAAGATTTAACTTGAAGATTCGATGCTGCTTTCTGTTCTTGGCCTGCAACATATAAAAATACAACTTGGAATTGCAAAAGACACAAAGTTTTCAACTGAAGAATCCGCTTTTTGAATAAAATAACTTTGTTTAAAATGAAAAAGAATACCCAACAAACGTAGCTGCGTAAAGTACCGCTAAACCACAGGGACACGCTGACGGCACTTCCTATTTGCTAACCACATAGAGTCAGCTAAATACGGATTGAAAAACTACAAGCTTAACCCTGCAGTTCCATTTCAAACAATAAGTAAGTGGAATTAAGGACAAACTCTAGTATCCTGATGATTCTAAACTAGGACGACACATGCCTGTAGCCACTTACTTGTTTATTGACTTGACCATTTTTACTTACAACTTTGTTAGTGGCGTGGCCATGTTATGCTAATGAAATTCAAACTAAAAATTATCAGCAGCATGGCGAGATGTAAGATTCATTGCCGTAATGATAAACTAAATTTGTATTTTCGCCGTTCCTGCAAGCAGAAGGATAACCATATGACATGATAATAAATTTGAATTAATCAAAAACATTTTATTTTTGGTAACCCTTTTTTTTTTAAAAGAATAAATTAAAAGTAAATTAATAGTTTTTTGTACTGCTTGCGAACATGCACTATTAATGGGCGTTTTTAATCAATTGTAAAAAAACTAAAAGAAGAATTGCCCAACAAAGAAAATCACATGACACCTAAGAACCAATCAAACGGCTGATGTTACATGAAAACGTAAAGGAAATTGCAAAAGTCACTACCGTTTTTTTTCAGCTCATCACTTCGTCACCTCCACTTTTGTTGCTTTTCGAAGAAAGCTTAAACGAGTGAAGAGGCGTCGCACTCTTCCTTTGACAAAAAGGATTTTCTGCTTTAACGAATGATTGCAACGATGCTATAGTGTCAGAATTCTGAACAGTACAAATTCATTAACTTCAAATTTTTCTTTTATTAACAGTACTTTTTTAAATATTCAAAAATACCTTTTTATGGGACTTATTTTTAATAGAATGCATTGGAACAGTACTTATTTATTAAACCATTTAATTTTTTTCTACAAAGATGGAGGCATCGCGTGGTTTGAACACTTCCTCATACATACTTTTGCAAATGCTGAATATTGTTTTCGAACTGAATTTTATCAGTACTCTATTAAAATGATCTTTTATAAAGTTATACAATTTTCAATTTATTTGTAATAATCTAGGGCTATTTCTTTTCGACCTAAAAAACTTTTTTTGACTTAACGATTTTGGCCTGTTACAAAAGTTTTTACGGATAAATTTCGGCTAAATTGTTGCTGAAACGCAAATTCGGATCTGTTTCGAAAAAAATATTAGTATCTTTTTGTCATAAGAGAGATAAAAATCTTAGTTTACTGCGTTCATCAGTGATCCATGGTAACAAACATTACGAAAATGTGTTCTTTGGCTCAACAATCAATTTGTATAAAACTTCGACATACATTCAGAAAAATAGTTTCATGCATCAGGTATTGCAAATTTGTTGTTATATTTCTTTCATTATTGTTTTTTTCTCCATCTATCAAACTGTCTCCTAAAAAAAGAAGCGCTATATTTCAGGCAACCCTCAAACAATCGCCCTATTGCTTGCTTTGAGGGTTGCCAAGATATTGCTGTCCATTTGCTTAGTTATACCGCCAAACACGGAATGTTACCGTTAAGTATTTTTTTCAAAGACTATGAATGACGTGACTAGGTTTTGAACGGCGATAGTGACGACGAAGATCGTCATAAATACGGTTCTCTTAACCACTCGACCATGCTGCCGACGTCTTATTATAAAAAACACGGATTTAGAGACACATTTTATTAAAAAAAGACATTTTATTTGATTTAACTAATATCAAAATAATAATTTTTACCGAATTTTAAATTGGCAAACATTTTTACTTTAACAAATCAAGGATTTTTAAAGTAAAATGGCTGACCCCGGGGTTAAGACCACTAGAAGTTTTCAAAGTTTGTGTAATATTGCAGAACATGTGAAAATTCGTGATTCGTGATTCAGAACTTGAAAAGAAAAGGAACGCGAAAAGTCTTAAGATTGACGCTAAGGAGTAACAGCCCCAAAAAAGTTTAGCAATAATAAATAATATGAACGCACTTATAAATTTTTTACTTTATAGATTTAAACGTTTAAAAATTTTTTTCCAAACATTTTATGGCCAAAAACTATATTAGAAACTTTGTTAAAGCCATAGTATTTTTTATTTCTCTTACAAAAGTCATTTAACAAAAAAAGAATATATTTTACGGCCAAAAACTATGTTAAAAACTTTATTAGAACCACAGCATTTTGTATTCCTTTCACAAAAGTCTTATCATCATCATCATTTTCACGGAGAACATTGAATTAATTCAGTGTATTTTCCTTTGCCCTCTTGTCCTTTTGTGATTGCGGAAGCAGCAGCTTGAGTTGTGATCTCCAAGTCTCCCTATCTCCTGCCACTGGCGGCAATTTCGCTGGTGGAATTCCAAGACGTGCAGGCCAGGTCTTCAACATAATTTCACCAGTGAGTTCTGGGTCGCGCTCTAGGCCTTTTGCCTTTTAAGTCTTTTAACAAAGAAAAAATATATTTTATGCATGCTTTGTTTATGCACTTTTTACGATAATAAATCGTTGTTTTTTGTACTCTTAAGTTTTTAAAATACTGTAAAAAAGTAAAGTAAAAAATACCTATGTACCAAGCTGAGGATTTATTTAAAATTTTTTTATTATTCAAGAAACTTATAAAATCCTAATTCCTACTTTTTTAGTAACATTTGTGGCACTATCTTGCCGAAAAACACATCTTCAAACTGAAAGTAAAAACAACATTACGTGGCCCTAATGTTTCAAATACGAACTATGCTCGAACCCACCAGAATACCAGGTGAAGGCCAAAAAAAGGACTTTACAAAAGAATAAATGAAGTTATCATACAAGTGGAGACTTTTTTCGTTCTTCACTTGGCTTTTCGATTTCGATTCCAATTCGTGCCGATGTGACCTTCACGTTTTGCGTGCTGGGAACGATCCAAGAAAAATAACTCAATTTCCAAAGAAAATTAAGCGAAAGAATTTTTTGTTTCCAAAAACAGATAGACGAAAACGCTTCTGGAATGATTATTGCGCAACTTTTGCGACGTTGGGGCGTTGCTATTAGTCAAAAGAAAAATAAATTAGGTCCGGTACCTACTGTGAAGACCTCAAAGATCATAAATATTGAAAAAATAAGCCGAGAAGTTGAAATTGTCCATTTCACTTTTCAATTGCCTCATTACTTGCAAAACTTACCCATCAGATAAAAATTATCATAAATTTTAAAACTACTTAGTTAGAAAAAAAGTTGACCTGGAATATATATTAGCACTGTCGAGATCCTGTCGAGAAATTTGTCACCAGATTGAAGTGACAATTGTTGTTCTGGGTGAATCTGGCATGGTTCAAATTAATAACAATTTGGATCATTTTAGATGCTATTTGCCTGCCACCTTCAGAAAATACACTTATACACCTTTCGGTAGGGGTTGGTGGGAGGCATTACTCAGATATAGGTTGAAAAATTTTAAATATCAAACTGTTTTGTCAAAATATCTCTCAGTTGCAATGCGTTGTTGCAGGCTAAGCCGCCATGAATGTATATAAGATCTAAAACTTCTACGAAGTGTCAAGTAAACAACTTTAGAGATTAGGTTTATAAGAATATTTCTATGTTTGCCTAACCAAAAATAATTTCTTTCTGGACTTTAGAAGGATTAGGAAATTCTTTTTTAATTGAATTCAATAAAACAACTGATCCGTACCCTTTTTAAAATTCTTGTATCTTTGCGAACTATATCTGCCATGCGTAGGCTAGTTGTCACCTCAGGTTAGCCCCCCGTATACGTTAAGTGTTTCCACTTAAACTTAAAAGCTTAACGTGATTTTTTTTAAATATTTGGCTGAGCAGGGACAAAGCAAGGAATTTTCATCCTACTTGGAAACCGACTGGTAAGCTGCGTTTAGTTGCCATGTCAACATAATTTTAAAGCGTTAAAAGTTCCGGGTAAATTTGTTTGATTACGTGATGTAATATGTTTTTTTATGTATGAGCTTGTTTTATAGGGCTGCCACAAACAGATAAAAAGCAACCTATTAGACACAGAAGGCTACAAAACAACCTAACCTGTAAAACAAAGAAGGCAGTTAAGTATATTTTAATGGTCATCAATTAAAAAGCCAAATTGCAGCAAGACAGCTGAATGCGGTTAACCAACTGATTTAATTACGGCAGTGATTAGGTGCATTTTACGGGCCGTAAACAGTAATTTACTGCCCCTAAAATTAAGCCCTAATGAGATAAATAATTGTAGCTATTTGTAAAACTACGATCTAGTCAATATAAATCATCTGTTGTGAAAACATTACCATACGGAAGCATGCTCCCTGTAATGATCAACTTCCTCACCTTATGTTTACGATGAGCCAGCTCATTGTGGCAGTCACTGTGCGCAAAGACGATGACTAAACCTGTATGAAAAAGTAGTGTGGAGTTGTACTATGGAGATGCCGAGCGTTATTTCGAAGGCGTCAAACTATAATCACCTGCAGAGCCAGAAACTAAAAACGAGTCGAAAGCAATTTATATTGTAAACTTAATAGCCGAACACTGGTGTATCCAATATAGCAAAACATAAAAAGCCTTGTTGACACAAATATTTTACGGGTTTGATAAAAAAATTTCAGCACTTTTCCATATTTATAAACTGAACTAGATTTTCGGCATGTAACACCAGAACTCTACAACGAAAGTAAGCCAATGAAAAAGAAAATTCAAATGGTCTTAATGACTGCGATTCGGTTTTTACAGCCCACGAAAGAAAAAAACTCGTGAAATCTGTACAACGGAATTTGAATTATATTGGAAGAAATTAAATGACTTATGCGTAGAGCTAAATTTGTTAAATTAGAAAATAAAACGAATTAGAACGCGACATTAAAAAAGATAGAAAAAACAAAAAGAGCAGTGCTTTCTGAGTTCAAAAGAAGACATCTCTGCAAAGCTAATTGAATTGATCACGTGTTAAATCAGGCTAATCTAAAATGATTTACGATAATTCGCCTTTAATCTCAGCCAAGTCGGCACACCAATTTGAAAGACGCGAGATATGGCACTGGTAGAACGTACTGAACCAAGTTTCGCAGTACTTCTCCAGTGCCATGCAATTGCGCTTTTTCCTATCGTCATTTGTTGCTTCTTACGCGAACAAGTTTCGGTTGATTTTGCGACTTGCTTTGATACTAAAACCGTTTTCACTTTGCTAAACGCAAAACAATCAAGTTGCGGTTAAGCCTATTGGTGGGTCGATTTGTCAGTGCGTGCGATCAGCTGGTTTTGAAAGAGAGTTTTTAAACGAGAAATTAAAAAAGATTTTTTATAATGTTTTATAAATGGCATTAATGATGCTTATACTTACATAACTTGGTCTACTGTAAATGGAGGTATCTAGTATGAAGATATTGTATAAATACTTTATTGCAATTATTTACATCGTTGTCTCGATAACCATCCCCAAACAGAGTTGCTGATAAATGCTTGAATCGCAGTAAAACAAGACAGATAACTGCACCTAGCAGCTGATCTAATAAAAAAGGTGCATTGAGTTCGTTCAGTTTCTACTGTCTAATAAGCACCTTGACAATACGTACAACGTAATGCAATTGGTGTGAGATTGCTGTGTTATGCACAAAAAGAAAAAAGGAAATGCCTTTTATATCAGCACTGTTCGACGGAATGAATATTTTACTGCATGGAATTAGTAAAAGAAAAATCGAATGGGTTTCTATTTTGAATAGGCATCCTTCAGTCCTCGCAAATGTGGCCACTGCTTCTGAAATGTTTGGATATAACTGCTCCATGAAAAAATTCTAATATTTGATATCGATGGCCCGCCGCAATTTATAAAAGCTGGCAGCAAAGCGAAACGGTCACAAGCTGTAGATAAACAGGCGAAAGGTGATGCAGGTTTTTTGTGTGCAACAGTCGATGAAATATGCTATGCGGAAATCGATACTATAACAGTGAGGATTTTGCTCGTGCATGGGCTGCTTGGCTAGTGTGAGTTGGCATTTTTTAAAGAGTTTGTTCTTGATTATATATAGTTCATGATTAGAATTGGTTTTATATTGTTCTTGATTAGAATTGCAACATTTAAAGCTTTCAGAAGTGCCGAAATAGCAGTTTTAATTCAGATAAGCAGAATAAAAAATAAGTAATAATTTTACAGCGTTAGAGATTTACTATAAATTTTTTCAGGTTTTCGTAAATTTGACTTTGGATGTTATGACGCTAAAGTTATAGAATCAGAACTGTACATCTGTGACGTCACATCGCGTTTGGCACTAGCACAAGTTGATGGATGGTTCGAACCGATCAGCTTTGGGCTAGCACCAACCGTGGTTCGGCGGATTATCATCATTAAACAGTAATTTAGAGATACTTGCAGGAAATAGAGCTGAAAAAGTTTAGAATTTAATTTTCTGCTTTTGCCTTAAGCTGAAAGCCAACGTTAAGCTGAGATACTTCATAAGTTTTTTTGCGCTGCTTTGATATATAGTAGTTTAGATTAATGCTACTTCAGATTGGTGTTATTCCCAACAGTCAGTTTGGTGTTATTTTTTGCGGCTTTTTGAAAACAGTCGTAAGTTACAATTGATTTGGCTAATGTAATGCAGTTTGGAATTCCGTTAGTAGTGATCTAAATATTAATACAACCAATTTGATTTTCTTAGAACAAACTTATTTGTATTTCTGCCGGACATAGGAGTACTAGCCCAAAAAATTGTGGGGGGCAATGAAGTTTTGCCCAAATCTTGTGACGTTTGCCCAAATCATGATTTTCTAGTACTTTATGGATAGGACAAAAAAATTGTCTGAGATTCTCGAACAGAGAAGAAATTTCGTCCGGAAATCATGGTGATCTCAAAAAAAAATGGTCTTCACTTGGATTCAGTCATATATTTTTAAATTTTCGTCGCGAAATCAAGGTGTTCTCTAAAAAAAAATGTCTTCCCTAAATTTGGTAACTAATTTTTGCAGTTAATTAATGTCAATGCCCTAAAACTCCTGACTTTGCCCAAATTTTTCATATCGCTACCCGAAAAATTTGAATTTTGCTCAAATCTTGGAAATTTGGGGGGCAATTGTCCCCCCGGCAGGTACGGCTATGCTGCTGGATGAGCAAGACAGCTCAAAACGTTTTCTGCGAGCATTACTCATCGAACACATCCCTATTGTGTTTCGGATTTCAAGCTTTTGTTTGAGACAATCTGCTTGTTCATGGAAAAATTCAGAGCTGATTTTATCGCTAATTTGGAGAGATTTATTGTTGATGTATCTTAACGAAAATATGGTAGTAACAAAAAGAGTACGACTTCTTCCGTACATTACTGCTGCACAAGAAGCGCTATTGTGCATCGCGCACGTCCATGTGACCAGTTGCAAGTTTAATTTCTGTAAAAGAAACAAAACAACAGTTAAAATGTTGTTTTACCCCGGACAAAACTTTTTGATTTTCATGTCATCTATGTTACAATTTTGGAAAAACTTGTTCTTACAAAGACGCATTTAAAATTAGCCGGTTTTAAGATTACAATTATCATCGTCATTTCTATTAATATTGTTTTCCTAAATCGCAAGACAACGTCAAAGACATTAAAATTTGAAAACCGTAAAGCGATTAGGGCTTACCATAGCCTGCTTTGGAAGATGCTAAGATAGAGCTGTTTGTTGTTATTTTTATTTAAATTTTATTGAACTAAACTTGAGAGCTTCCTGTTGAGAGCGCCAAACGGAGGGGAAGTGCTGTAAAGTGTCTTCCCCAAGGAAACAAAAGAATGATGAGTGTAAGAGTTGAGTTAAAAGCTCTTCAATCGCGTTTGTTATCAGTAACTTAAGGTAACTGCAGTAACACAATTATACCGTGGTCAAATGAATTTAAAAACTGTTTATAGCTTTAGTTTTAGAAACTGTTATTTAGACAGTTGTTTGCAATTTGACAATGTTATATCTACTCAAACCAAAATGCCAGTTAAAGTTAAAATATGTATAAGGTGCCTGTCCATCATTGCGTTGATGTTATTTTTACCGGTCTGCTGGCACTAAAAAGTCGAAAACGAATTGGTATAGAATGCTTCTTTCACTGTTCTATACAAGTATATTTTTTCAAGAACGCTTATTGAAGCAAAAAAGGACAGTTTTTTAACGTTTTTACCATTTAATAAAAATCACAAAATCAGGTGATTTATTCAAAAAGTTGAGAGAAACAAAAACAGAAAAACGAATGATTAACGAACGGACGTACAAATAGCTCATAGAGCAGCTTTTAAATAGCGGGAAGTAGCGCTTGGCAATATTTCGAACTCACGCTGCTGGATAAACCCAGTGATTTCGATACTGCCAAACACTGTTTTTACCTGCACTTTCAACACTCGATTGCCAGCTAGGTTTGGGTTTAGCTTCTATATCTTCCTCTTATTGAGCTGATAATTAATATTAACAAAACTTAGTCCTAGGTTTGCGGAGTTGTCGTTTCAGATACCGAACAAGCAATAAAATATTGATGACTGTTCACATGAAACAGCTGGAAGTCACAGCTACTGTAATTTTATCGAGTTGCGATTGCTCTAAAACTGTACTAAATTGCTTTGCATAAAGTCAAAAAATTTTATAGAATTTAACATAGTGATAATGAAAAAACCTTTATTAAAATAGGTGACGGCGTCAGAATATTACAGAACTAAGCAATGGCTACTTATAAAAGAATCCTGTTTGTGTCAGATCTCAAAAAATGAAATGAAAATAAAAAATTCTGTTTGTGTCTGACCTGTAGTGGATGTTTTTCCGCTTGAAGTATAATGGTCATCTACTGTACAGTAGGTACTTTTAAATTTTACAGTATTGTTTCTGCATATCTTTGATAGATTTGATCAAGCTTTTTAAAATTATGAACATTCATGATACAGTGCATCTGATGAAAGTTTGAGACATTTTAATATCGGGTTTCAGCAAACTTTTTGATTATGAACTCGATCGACCACCAGAGGTCGAAGTTCATTGCTTTTAAGCACTCTCTAATTGGGTTGCCGAAGATGAACATAATTTGCAAGTCAATAACGAGAACTGCGTAAAATACGATTCTTGTCGGTTTAACAATTTGTAAAAAAAACTTCGAACCTTTGTTAATTTCACTTTATCTTTCCCTACCGCAGTTAATACTAGAAGATTTTTACGTCGCAAGAATAAATTTTGCTTTTGCAATGTCAAATTTAAATCGTACTTAGTAACTATAGCCTATCTCTTTTGTTACTACTTACTCTCTACCCGAGGTAAATTGTTTCATTTCTTAAGCAAATATTAAAACAAAAGTAAGTGGAGTAATAGGTTTGTATTTAACGTTTATTTTTCTCCGTAAGTCATTTATGCAAAAAATGTTTTCTATACTTTGGTGAATAGCGATCACTTATTTTGAAAAGAAGGCAAAATAAATGCGTTCAACAATGTTCTATAACCGTTCTTCCACTATCTTAAAAACGTTTGTGCTAGCTGGAAAAAATTCATCAAAAATGCAATTGAAATAAAGTATATTAAAAAAAACAAAACTAGCAGGTGAAAGTCCGCGTAAAACTGCACAGAGAGAATACAACAATCTTACAAAACACGATAAAAAACTTTATAAAAAAATTGGTCGTTCACATGCAATGGGCAGTGCAACAAAACACTTCGCAGAGACGGTGCAGAAAAACTTCAAAAATGACCGACGAACGGATTGTCCGCAATAAGATCAATATCGGACCGAACATCTGCTTATGGGCAGCGTATGCATTATTAATCGAGCGACGAAAGACAGATCGAAAGCCAGATTTTAAAAAGTACAGGAACTCGCAATCGCAGTAATACGATTTTCTTGTAAAGTTGCTTTGTCGAAAAAAGTCTCGTTAAGTAAATCGTCTTGAATTCGAACTCTTGCTGCGAAGAATCGCTAATTTACGCTAGAACTCTTGTTTGCTTTTCTTGCGGCGTCGATTTTGAAAGAGATCACAATCAAGATTTCGCTTTTTGTTGCAGCAAAGGAAGACGACAAAGCACCAGCAGTTTCATGTTCAACACTTGAAAACTTGCGGAAGAGATGTTTCGAAACTTTTAAGATTGATCATTAACGGTCAGGGAATGGATCAAGAGAAAACTCTTTTGTCGCGTGGTTCATCGATGACGGAGCTTCGAGAAACTTCCTTGTACGATTGTTCATCGGACTTGAGTCGCTGCTGCGATGGCAGGTCGACCACTTCGGCTTGAAGCTGGATTCGCCCGTCCGACGATATGGCGACGGTGGGGCTCGAACCCGTCTGCTGTATCGAATTGGCGAGCTTCTCGTAAACCGAAAACGGGATTTGCACCATCGCTGTCGACATCAAACAGCTTCAATAATTTCACGCGGCGCAGCTTCGCAAAACAATTCGAACTAACCAAAGCGATGGAAAGTTTTTTGCTTATTTTCGATGAATGTGATATAAACTTCGGAACTTGAAATTTGGAACGCTTAACTAATTTCAGAATAAAAAGTATAGCCAATATACTTTGAAACATAGTTTTATTTAGCACGTTTCGGAATTTTAACTCATTGCATTATCAACTGCGTAAAACTAAATAATTAATTGTAAAATTTGAAATAAAATTTAGTTTTACGCAGTTGATCATGGAATGAGTTAAAATTCCGAAACGTCCTAAATAAAACTATGTTTCAAAGTATATTGGCTATACTTTTTATTCTGAAATGACACAAACTTATTATTTAGTCTTTGACAGTAAGCGAAATAATTACCGAAAATTTCAACAAACTGTGTTTGGTTCTTTATTTTTTACCAATTCGAGGTCTTTTGAATCAAGGCTAAACACAATCAAGTGGTTTTTTGCAATTACTAACCGATTTAACAAGCACAATGATAAACAAGGATGTTTTCAAAATTGTAACGCAGTCATATTTATTTAGAAAATTGTATAGGCTCTATGTCGGCAATGATGCGAATGAAGAGAAAGAGCGATTCCGGATATAGCCATGTAGACGGAAAAGTCTCCTATGAAGCACTGTGGTCGCACCGAGAAGCAAACTCGAAACAAATATTTCCTTATGACAAGTTACTCGTTCATTGTTATTACCGAGATAAAGAAACCTACGTGATTGCTTGAAGTAAAAGATTTTTCTTCCCAAAGCTTTTCATCTGACACTCTTCAGGGGAAATCGTCAGAATGAAGCAGAATTGAAACCGAACTAATTTATAAAGGAAGAAAGTAGAGTTCTCATTGGCTGAAAGAGTCAACCAATGAGAGAAAAGATTAAGAAATTTTCAAAGAGTATACGAATTCTTTTTGCTTACACAGAAAGGGATTGAGAGATTTAATGAAAGTCGCTTCAAGAGCAGAAAGGTGAAAGGAAGAGCGACCTCGAGCGAGAATAGAAAATTTTTCGTTGCTGTAATTTTCTAAAAAATTTTCTATTTCTAAAAAATTCTAAAAAAATTTCTAAAAAAAAAAGATCATGAACCATCGCAAACTGCTTTGGTTTTTGCCAAGTCAAAAAATTTGAAAAATAGTCTCACTGCTGGTCAAAAAGAAAGCTGCAATTTTTTAGATTACTAGGCAATAAGGGTTGTTATTTCATATTGGGTTTGTTGCTATTTGCCCAAGGTTTTTATTTCAAATTAGAGCCAGTCACAAAAACCCTTTTTTCTTTAAAACGCAAGTGAAAACTAATTTTCCCTACTTTTTGTGGTAAAAAAATAACTCAAAAAAAAGAGTCGCAAGTTGTCAACTATTGGCTTCCTAGCTCGTCTGTTATTTAAAGTTGAGCTTCCTGGCTAAAACAATGGAGCTGATGAATTACTCTCACCTGTGGCGTCAATGTGGGAGGGCAGAGAAACAACGGCGGCATCGGGCAAACGCGCGACGTCGACGACCTGCGCAAGAATTACGAATATTAGAGCAAGCAAAGATCTGACAAACTACCATATTTCGGCAGAATTTCGACGCGAAAAAATAAAGTAACAAAAAAATTAATTGAAAACGGGCACAATACACAATAATCAGCAATCAACTAACGTAAAAAATAAAAAAGCACGCGATAGGCGTAATACTAAGAGGTGGTGGCTGCGGCTTTTAAATTTTATTTCAAGGTAACTGTTCCATCACACTCGTCGCGAAATTTGTTCGTTTAATAAAAACTAGTACAAAATTTTTATTCAGCTTAGTTTTTCAAAAACGAAACCGCTTTTCGCGTTCCGTTTAAAGTAAAAACTTTTTCCCAGTTTTCACTTGACTTAAAAAAAAAAGCCGTAGAAGAACATTGGTTGGGCAGGTATAAAAGGCTAGCGCCACCACGCAAGACAAAACTAACCAACCAACCAAAAAAACCTTTGAAAGGGTTAGCAGAATTTATTCTTATGTTAACTTGAAATGACGCTTACTTCTGCACGGCAAAAGCGAACGGCACAAGTGAACAATGAACATTGAAAACAGAACCTAAAGTTGCGCCGCGTGGCGTCACAAACGGACAAAAAATTCCACGTTACCTGGTCGCTGTTTGTGAACGACAAAATCTCGTTGGATTGTTTCGGATCAGACGAATCTGCTCCGACTCCGGTTATTCCGGCGTACGCTTCACCGATGTCGCCGTCTTGACTTGCGATCGTCCAGTCAGCGTTGGTCATCTGCGTCGGTAAGTGAAAGTGACGATTGGCAACTTCGTAACACTACTCGACATCCTCACCTCGTTTAGTGTGACGTCAAGCTGAGCGTCGTCCGACATTGAGTTCGAAAAAGTAGCCACAGCGGTGCCACTTTGATCGCGGCTAATTGTCGCAATAGTTTGACCAGAATCAACCTATCGGAAAAATAAAATTAAGTCTATGTTTTTGAATTAAATATGAAAGCCATTATTTTAAGCGAACAGGATAAAACTTATGTAATTAACGACATTGTGGATCAGTAACAAAAACATTCTATTTCGTTGAAATAATAGAGAAAGACGTTAAAAAAAAGAATTGAAGAAATGAATCACAGGCGCAGGACCAAGAGCGATTCGTAGATATTTTGAGAAAGACACAAAAAGAAAGATGAGGACAGACACTGCGAGCAGAGGGAGAAACTGTTTGTGGCGATCCGCTTCCAAAGTGGCTTTGCAGGAGGACACAGATTGATAGGGTCAGGATGGGGAATTGGATGTTGTTTCTTAAAATAAAACAATTATTGAAAAAAAGATCGTTTAAGGAGGAAAATTGGGGTACTTTCCGAAGTATGGAAGTCGGGGCAATAAATTAAAAAATTATTGGTTCTATTTCTTTAAAAATATTCTTTATTTCTTTAAAGAAGCTTTTCTTTATCTTTCTATTTTGTCCAAAACTTTTATTTAAAATTCCACTAATTCTTATTCTTTCCAGAGCAGCACTAGTTTTATTGATCCTCCTTTCTTTATGCCGACTAAACAAGATCAGTATTAACATCTTTCGTCTTCTCGCCAAATTGTCTTTGTATTCAAAAGTAAAAAGCTGACCAAACCCGTCACCGCTCGCACGGGACTCGTTTGCTCTCTCCTCCAACACCAGCCACTGCCTGCGTCTTTATACAAAATCTTTTCTCTGAACTTTCCTTTCTGGATAAAATGCTACTGTGGCTAAAGACAATTCTGACACTTTTACAGGCAACTTGGTGGAAGGTATCTTTTTCACTGTCGATCAAAGATTCGACTCCGTTTACTACAATGATTCGAGTTTTGACTTCACTTACAATACATGAGGAATAAGATAAAAAAGTTTCTTTGCGATTAGCCATCAAAAATTTCGAAGTAAATAACAAAGCATACTCTACACTTCGTCATAATTTGAAAAATAGAGGAAAAAAAGCTTATTGGGTGAACATACAAAGAGTAATTGTTTAAGTTTAAAACTGCAATCGTCATATTAATCCGTCAACAGGTAAATCACAAATTACTTGAATAAGCGACACCGAACCGTCAGCGTTATGAATTGTCTGCACAAGAGTGGGTGGAGCGTCAACGCTTGCAGTCGGGTTGATTAGCTTCTCGCTGAAAAGTTAAAATACGATAGACATCTAGCGGCAAAATAAACATTAACATGCAGATACTTGGTGAATTTAACCTGTTAAAAAATTTACTTCAAATTTTGCACACATTTAAATTAACAAAAAAAAACGTAGAAATACTTGACTTCTGCTGGAGGCGATTTCGTCTTTTGATCGGGTTCAAGGGCATGAAGTAAGTCTTCGCGGCCATGGTAAAGATAACAGTTTTTGACTATCTGACGCAATGCTTGCGTCCAAGACACCTAAAGTAACACGAAACGATGAAAAGTTGCTTGGCCAAAGACCAAGTACGTTGCGTGTGTGAAAATCCATTTACAATAACTTTTCTTATAAACTGACGTCAGTTTTAATGCTGGTAGTTACTAATCGCAAAAACGCTGTTAACGCAGGCTGGGTACCGCTATTAGCGCCTTTGCAATCATGAACCAAGACTATGAGCATTAAAACTGATTTTAACTAGCAAATAACTTAAATTCGAAACTTCTTACGTGGAGTTTGGCTTCCTGTGTTCGGTCGTCTCGACGAACGTTGGCCCACGGTACGTCCTGCGGCCACCAGATCGGCTTCTTCGACTCCTTTCCCCATCCAGGCTTACCACGGCCGAGGGAGTATTTCAACATTTCCGGAATGAACATTCGCAATTGGGACTACCCAGTTGCAATAAAAATGTAGCGAATCAATCTCGAGGTTTTTTTAATTGAAAAGCAACATTTTAACTGTGAAACGTGAAAGTCACGAAACAAGAGCGGTGCAAAAAATTGTCGCCATAAACAATAAACAACTAAATACTTTGACAGAATGTGTACATCTATTAACCGAGGGGCGCTGACCTTTATGTATGGCGGTCGCAAAATTATCATTGAGGACTGTAGGCGACATTGCTTCCAAGGGCGGAAATGCGTTTTTAAACTCAAGTATACGTAAAAAATAAGTTTGTATTCAAAGGGCGACTGCAGCAAGTTACAAGTTGGGAATCCCTATCAAATCTTGCAATGCAAAAGTACAGCACTGCACTTGAAGTAAATGTCAAAAAATTACGAAGACCTACTACTGACAATGATACGCAAAATACGCTGTACAGTTTAATTTAACGTAGCGTTCGTTTCGTTTCTTGTTCGAGAAAATTTTTTCTTTATTATTAAAGTTAATCTAAAAGCAGGTGCGGAGAGCCGAATTGCGCAAGTTCAAAAGATTGTAACCGGGTCGCATTCTGCAATGACACAAAGTTGTCTGCCCGGATGTTTTTTCAGCAAATTTTCAACTGGAACACTAAAAAAGTCGCACAATGTCACTACTTTGAATCAATGGTCAACATGCATCTTTCCAACAATATACAGGCGGTGGCCAGTTCTCTCGCGCGCTTTGATCGCTTGTCTTAAATCCGTAATTTGAAATTATGTACATCATAAAAATGGCTTGTGCTATAAGCTATTCACTTTCACCAGAATTTAGTGTTTCGTTTGGAAGATATTCACGGTGATTTGGGAAAAAACACTCAATAAAAAATCCTCTAAAAGGGTTAATAGCTTTTACTGTTATGACAAGAGCCATATAAAAAAATAATTTTTTCAACCTAAAATTGCATTAGAAAAAACAGGGGCAAAAGTAGCAATCATTAATAAAATCTAAATAGACTATATTATTGCTTCTATATACGCAAACAAGGCAGTCTATATGTATTTTTACATAAACTAGATTGTTTGCATATATTCAAAAACAAAATGAAACTTTCTTGGTTTATAAATAAAATCAAACAGAATAGCCCACATCTAAACACAAACTAAACTAAAGGTATAAGCGTAAGATTGTCTTTTTTTAAATTGTAACAAAAATATTTTTCAAACTGTATAATTTTTATTCAAACTTTCTAGTCAAGTGAATAAAAGTTCAAGAAATCCTTAAGACTTTTAAATTTAAAAAATAAACAACTGTTCTGTGAAATTTTCAGGAGATAATCTAAGTAAAAACATGACAACATAATAGTACACTGTTGGTCACCTGATTCATTTCATCAACAGTTGTTGGGATTCCATCGATTGATATTGGTGGAAGAACAAAAAGACCATTTGAATGTAGAGTTGATTGAACGTTTTTTTCAAGCTTTTTTTCAAGACCACGAATGATCATATTTTGACAATCTTTAACCTAACCAAATTCTCTTTGAATAATTTTATCAAAAAAGTATTTAAAAATAATTTCTTAAATTAAATTTTATACAAAAAAAAAAATAATAATAAATAAATGAATTAGTTCCTACATTAATCTGTTTTTAAGACTTCTGTAAAAAGTAATTCTTACAACTTGATCTAGAGGAGATGAACCAAAAACACGATACGAGGAGTTACTCTTTCCAGGTGAGACACAAACAACAACTGCTTGTTGACCACATCTTGTGCAAAGCTCATGTATGGTGTGCTTTAATTTTCTATAAAATTAAAAGAAAATTAATTGATTTGTTTGTACACCCAAAGCAAAACAATTTATTTGTCATGTAAAAAACAAATTAGGCAAAAAATGCTCTATTTTTAAAAAACAAAAATTTGCCACATTTTTGAGAATAAGCTAATTAACTGCAAAAACAAAAAAATTGCATAATTATTATCTAAAAAAATATTTTTAAAATTAAGCAATCTTTTCTAGTTATCAAACAACTTAAATAACTACTATCATTAGCAGTATGTTGAAATTCAATTCTATTGACTTAAGTATTCTCATTATAAAAAAATTGAAACAAGCTCATAAAAAAATTTTCTTTATCTTTTTTTTCAGAAAGTAAAAAAAAAATTTATATATATAAAACATTGTATTAAGTTTTTTGCAAACCATGCTGTGCAGTGTGTGCAAGAAATCTTTATGGTTGCACAATGCTGTGCAGCATGCAATGAATTTTTTTGCATAATATTTACACACAGTAATTTTAATCTGTGAAAATTGGGCAAACAAGAATTGGTTTTATGTTATGTAATTTACTCAGAGAGAGATATCTATTTAAGGAGAAATGAGGAGAATTGCAACCCACACTAATTCCATCTTTGCAAACCATGCACTTTTTATCAACTGTTTGAAATATCTTAAGAACTACAGAACATTATTAGCTATAGAAACCAGCTCCTACATCAAGCTATAAAGCTTTATTACATGCTGTCCAAAAAACCAAGTGCCACTCAGCTTGAAGTGAAATTAATAAACAATAAAATGAGTTTTTAATTCCCTAATTGTCTTAAAAAGCAAAAAAACACTCAAAACTGCAAAAACACTTACAAGAAAACAGCAATAATTCTGTAAAATTAGTATCTATATCTTATGTTAAATTTTACAATAACTTTTTTATCATATATCATTTTTATGTTATTCAATTAATACCAAAAAACTTTAATGAAATACATTGGAGGCTTGGAATTCTAATTTGTAATAGACAAAATTATCAACACAAAATTAATTATTTAAACCAAAAAAATTAAAAAATAAATTATAATAAAATTAAAATAGATGAAATTGTTTTATTTTTATAAAAACAGTAATATTTTAATTTGCAACATCTAAGTTTAAGTAATTTGAATTTTACTACTTTTTTGTAATAAATTTTTGGATTGGTGCAATTAGTACAATAGAAATTGCAGTACTTTGCTTTTGCATTTCTAATATTTTTCTAAAACTAAAAAAATATATGTCAAGTTACTAAATAAATATGTAGTTGTCAAATATTTTTAGATACCTGATAAGACGTGTATGTTGTCGTTTTCTATGAGAAGGATTAACTTCAAACTTATACAATGCTTTCTGTTGTCGCTTTCGAGAAGTAACTAATGCTGCTGCGGCTGCAACTCCAGTCATTGTACCCGAATTCAAAAGAGTACTACTTACATCATCCTAGAAATTAATGGATATTTATTGATTTACAAAAAAACAAAGTTATTTATTATCAACAAAATTGATTAAAAAAAAATTGCATTTTTGTTTAATTCTAAATGTACAAAATTTTAATATGTGATCTATAACTAATAAAAACTTAATGTTACTTGTTCACTAGCCATCAACAAGTCTGAAGCACTAAAAGTTTCTTCATCAACATCTTCATCATCAGACATAAGATCCAAATTTGGAATATCTTTCATTCCAATGATCATGTTGTTCTCCATCACTAATTTTTTGGTAAAGTTTTAAAAACAGTATTTTATTTTAACAATAAGCAGCTGAACTTTAATAAATGTTAAAAGCCTAAATAAAAGATATCAAAGAATTAAAATAATAAATGATAAATGCAATATTTTTTTGAGTTTTAAGTTAATACACATATCCTTAATGTTTATTTTACTAAATTATTTGACAAAAAATATTATTTCAAATTACTTTGTAAAATAATTCTTATTAGTTCATATACTCATATTCTCTGAATCAATTCATTGAACCATATATAATAAATAATTTCAATTGATATATAATCAATCTCATTTACTAGTGACAAGTTAAAACACTATAATGTGGAAATATATGAACATCTAATGATAAAAAACTGCACCACCTACAACAAGATAAATATGAATAAAAATATGGTAGGATAAATATTACAGTTCTTTTAAAGAATTTACAATAAGCAAATGGCTATCTTCAAGAAGTCATTGTAAGCAATTTTTGTTCATGAAACTAACCCAGTTCCCTCTATGGTTACTATTACTTTTTGAAAAGATTCTTTCCTCTTGCTATTTTTATTCCATCCCAGTGCTGCAGGGGGATTCCAAGTTAGTTTCACAAAAAAAACTGCTTAAAGTGACTTCTTGAAGAGACCCAAGTAATTTTTGTCCATAAAACTAACCCACAATTTCCCTTGGAGTTACTATCATTTTTTTTAAGAGATCCTTTTCCCCTTGATTTCTTTTTTATTTCCTCCTAATGTTTTAGAGGAGATTTGGGGTTAGTTTTACTAAAATTGCTCATGGTCACCTCTTGAAAAAACCTTATTATTTTCATTAATGTAGAAAACACAAACACTATTTATTACATAACAATTAATATTTTTGATCTCTGCTATGTCAACAGCATGGGTGTATCTGTGTACAGTTGGAAAACAATTTTTGCAACTTGGTAGTGGATCTTGACTTAATTTTGTAAAAAATCAAGCACAATTACAGTTAAGACCTATAAACGAGATATTCACTTTGATTATACAAGTTGGCTTTTGTGATTTTCCTTTAAAATAAATAAAAAAATTTTACTGCAAGTTTATAACTTGTAAACTTTTACTGAAGATAAGGATTCTTTGCCTATATTTTTATGTACCAAATTGAAATAGCTAAGCAAAAAATGCAGGGCTCACCATTGACAGATTGAGCGCCGCTATGGATAACAAAACACTTCTACTATTTGAGCAAAAGCATTAAATGTTAATTGTTAAAATTTGAGTCAATTTTACGAAAGTAAAATTTAAAATAACTGTATTAGAAATAGCTTCGAATTTATACACAACTAAGAAATGTTGATGATATCAATTACCAAACCATCTTTTACTATTTTGCAATGACATCAGATTATTGTGTTCAACAATAGTACAGTGCAAATTTTTGGTTTTGGGATTGCAAGGCAACAAGGACAGTAATTTTTCCCATTTTAAACAAATTTATTACTTTTAATCTTAAACCAATTTTTCAACACTGTCGTTGCGCAAGATTCTGCACAAATTGAATTTCAAATTAGTTTTTTGTTTAAATTAGAAAAAAATTTTAGGGTAAAGCGTTATTTAGTAGCAAATTAAAGTTATGTTGCGTACTGTGAAAGAGTGTTTAATTATATAGCTAATGCACACAAAAACAGAGGCCCCAGAAAATTTTTTGGCAGGATAGGCACAATTTTTGACAGAAAAAATTGTTGTTAAGGTTTCAAAACTAAATGAAATTGTCTAAAATGGAAAGTTAAGTGTTTGAAATATAGTTAAACAAATAGCTGCACAGCCCAAACGATTTATGGCGGGCAGCCAACATTTTCAGCCAAATTTTATCAAATATTACTCGAATCTTAATCTTGCCTTATTTCACGGAGATGTCAAAACGTCACAAAGATTTACTCTGGAGACCTTTTTTTTGACTTTACCAGGTTTTTTGGTCGTAGCTTAAAGAAGCAGAAACTATCGATTTCGCTTTGAAAAAACTAGTAAAAACCAAAAAAAAAATAGTCTTCGGTTTAATTCTTTAAGATATATATATTCAAGTTTTTCAAAGAAAAACTGACAAAAGAGAAAAAAGGTCACCAGTCTAATTTAAATACCCATGCTTTCGCTTGATGACCTTTTTTATATTTAAGCATTCAGGCCTATTGTGAGTACCTTATTAAACAATAAGGTTCCTTTTTTTCATTTGCCCCTTGTTAACGTACTATTAATTGCTGTTGTCAAATTGCTATTTGGTAAACTTTGTTAGATTTAATTTTGGTCGAGTTAATATAATGGTAGAGATAAATCTAACCCAATGTTTTTGTAGGATTACTGCGAATTTTAAAGAGCACTCCTCGTTTTGAAAGTATTGCAAAACAAGGAAAGCAATTGTACCCGTGCTCCCCTCGCTTCCGGTTCCCCTGGAGACACACACACACAAAAGAAAAAATAAACAGAATTTCAAATTACAAAAAAACACGTTTTATAATGAAAATGGTCGGTAGCGTGGCCGAGTGGTTAAAGCGCCGGGATCGTGATGGGCACAATCTGGGTTCAAAACCTACTCGGGCTATTCTCCTGTGTCCTTGGGAAAGACACTTTACGGCACATTCCCTGCTTGGTGGTCTTGGCAAGCCATATTTCTATTAAAATTTCAATCGGACAGCAATATCTTGGTACAGTATCTCCGAAAGCAAGTCTGGGTAATTGCTTGCCCTATGTAGCCTATAGCGCCTCCGACGCTTTCTTGCGAGTCAGGAGGATAAATATAAAGATAAAATTAAATAAAAAAAAAGAAGAAAAATTATATTGCACACAATCACAATCAGCAATGGCAATTAGGGATTATTAAAAAACCTTGAGGTTATTAAGTCAAGATACTTCTTGAGTTGAATTGGCAGAATAGGTAGAAAATTTCTTGTGACGAAATAATGAAAATTGTAAACGAATTGAAAACAAAGCAAAACAAAGACAAAAACAAAAAACACAGAAATAACAACTTTAGGCAAAAATTCAACGTAGCTCTTGGATACTTTTTATAGAGCACTGTACTCCACGGCTAAATTTGGGACTTTTGTCAGTTTTAATGTTTTTTTGGAGATGCAAATTTTAACAATGAAATTTGGAACTCATTCATGTTTTTTCTTTAACGTTGGCCCCATAGTTTTTACAGGAAGATATACCAGAAATCATTTATTAATCTGTAATCAGGTTTTTAATAGACTATAATTTTTTGCTTGACCTTGTTCAATTCCTGCAAGAACATCTTCTTAGCGTCGTATTTATGAATTAGTAAGCATGAACCAATTACAACAACTTGTAACTTTTTTTGTCGTTATCTCGCCAGAAAACTTTACTCTTTCAGTTTTTGTTTCATATTTTGTTTCATTTGAAAAAGTAGGGCAAACGGCTGCTACGCTCAATTTTGACATTTTAACTTCTTTTTAACTTGACATAAAGAGACCCCAAAATTTTATAAGTCTACTTTTGTTTTACCATGTTTTAAACGTTTGCTCTAAATAAACAATGTATAATTGGTATTTTCATCAAAATTTTAAAATCAATGCTTTTCCATTAATCTTTGATCTTCTGCTTTTCTATCAATCTTCAAATTAGACTCGATGAAATCAAACATGGGAAAATCAAAAAGTTTATATGCACTTTTTAAAAAATGGATCCGGCACACCCTTTAGTTTTTCTAGAAAATGCGTTGAAACTTTGATAAGATTAAACCAACAAGGTAATAAAAAATGAAAAAAATTTTTTTAATACAAATATATGAAAGCTTGTAAACCAAGAGCTACACAAAATTAACCTTGATCTTAATAATTAGACTTACTGTAAGCCACTTTAAAATGCTGTGATAATTCGATTGGATTAAATTAGCAATAATATTATTGCATTAAATGCAGTAATGGCTTTAATAGTGTGCGAGCGGTGCGGTCGCACAGGGCCCTCCCTAAAATAGATTAAAAAGTGGCCCCCTACACAAAAAATTGCTCTATTTTTATAAAGGAGCACTAGGACGTTGATGGCACATCAAAAAAAAAGAAAAAAGTTTTTAAAAAAAATGCCTCCGTAATTGACGACATTGTGCACACTTAATACTACTACAATTCTGAGTGAAAGTACATTAGATAGGCCTACTACTGCTACTACAAAATTGAAGACCTTTATTTTTTTTTAGAGAACACCATAATTTTTGGAAAAAAATTAGAGAAGCTGAGAAGAATTTGAGATGAAGATCTTTTTTTTTTTTAAAAACACCATGATTTTTGGAGGAAAATAAGTTTGAGATGGATTTAAAGTGAAGACCTTTTTTCAGTGATAACTTTGCTTTCGTATACTAAAAACTGCTTCAGCTACTTTTTTTTGTGGCACTAAATAGTGGCCCCCTCGCACTTTTTTGCACCGGACTTTCCTTTTTGTAAGGTCATCACTGATTAAATGTGTTGGTTTCAAAAAACTTGAAGTTTAGCCCTTTGTCTTTTGTTCTATAAAGCTTTTTTGCCCAATTCTTATTGTTATTTATCGCTCAATCATTAAATTATTAACTAATGGATTTTTTTATATTAATTTATTTCTCTATTAATTGTAGTTCATTCACAAGATTATTGTTTGTAGGTTTTTTATATTTGAATGAAAAATACACTTATTTGTTCTATTTTGTTCCATTAGCAGAAAAATTACAATAATGAGGGCAAAAATAAAACAGTGTAGTTTAAGTTTAAATTTAGCAACCTTAATTTTTTAAAATTTATTTTTGATTTATATTCAGAGAATTTTTGAATCCATATTCAATTAGTTTGGGTTCCGTTTCATGTGGACGTTCTCGAAAAAGAATAAAAAGTCTAATTCTTTAAAATCAAGAATGTCATGCATCAGTAGTTACGTTGCGAAGGATGCGAATGCTAAAATCAAAGTCTTTGTATAACCAAGTTCTTAGTATATTTATTTATTTTTTTATTTTATCTCCATATTTATGCTCCTGACTCGCAGGAAAGTGACGGAGGCGCTAATACACAGGGTGAGTAATTACCCCGACCTTACTTCCCGAGATGCCAAGATATTGATATCCGCTTGTAATTTAAGAGATATGACTTTAGAACCGCTTGCCAAGACCACCAAGCAGGGGAAAGTGCCTTAAAGTGTCTTTCCCAAGGACACAGCAAAATGGCACGAGTGGGTTTTGAATCGAGACCATTTTGATCATAAAATATAGTAATTTTTATAGTATATTTATAGGTTGCATTGCAAAGGATGCAAATGCTGAAATCGAAGTTCCTGTAAAATATAGCATTTTATATGTTTCTTAAAGCATTTTATAGAAACTTTATTGTACATAACAGTGTAATAGCTAAAATATAATAACTTAACTTGAGAAAATGGTTTAAAGTTTTAAGTTACAGCATAATGATTAAGAATAAGTCATTTTAATTCTTTTCTTTTCCCATTTTATTTTTTCCATGGTAAAGTTGTTAATCCATGCTGTTCAATAACTTAACTACTTCAACTCAAAATAAAAGATAACTTAGTGAATAATTTTTAATTAAAGTATTTTAAAAAATTAAATAATTGTTTTTACAAATTTAACCCTTTCTTTTATTGGGTTACATTTATGTTACATTACAAAAAAAAAAGTTTTGGATTAATCTAGCACCTTTTAAACAATATAAATGAAAAAAGACACTAAAGTTGATTGTGTTTTGTTAATTACATTGGCTTTCATGTGATACTGCTCACTTTGTCAAGTGTAACATAATAAAGATAAAATTCAACCTAATTTTTGTTACATTATTCAGTTATGTTTGAATTTTTTTTTGTACTACTATTATTAATATTATTTTTGCTTTGTTATTTCTATAAAATTTATTCTGTTTGGTAAAAAAATTAATTTGCATTGGACATAAAAGACTGTGTGGTTATTTCCTCTGTTTTTCAATGCAATATTATTGATGTCTGTTTTTTCTATTTGATATTTTATGCACTGAATAAATAAACTTAATTCATTTTGACAAACCAATGATTCAGTTTGTTATAGCTGACAAAATAAGCAGTAGCCCAAGATGTGGTGTGATTGAAAAAAACTCAATTAACTTTAATTGATTTTTTTCATTTATTTTTGTCTGATTTCAATGGTCAAGACAGTATTTTTCTATTAATTTCTTTAATAAAAAAATTTAAAGAAGTTTTGTATTTTGTAAAATTATTGATTAAGTTCAGCTGAAACTATATAAGCATAAAAAAAGATTTTGCACATTTTTTAATTGTTTGTTTTGTTTATTCATCAGCTATTTTATGAATTCATAAATTATTTTGCAGGTTATAAGTTTATATTATGGTTTAATAATATTATGTTTTGATACTTGTTTACTTGTAGATGTATTAACTTTATTGAAAATTTTTAAATTTGTGTTTTTGTTAAAATTTAAATATTGTCCTAGTTTTTTTTTTTTTTATACATTATCAAAAATTTTGCACAAAAATAATTGGTTAAAGGCAGTCTAAATAAAAATGTATTTAGATATTATTAATTTATCTTTTGCAATTTGTTATCATAAATTAAATTTTATTAAAATAAAAAGTTATTTATCTTTATGAAAAAAACTGTTTGCCACTAAATTAAAGTTTTTTTATTTTTTAAAGCAATGTTTAATTTTAAGACTTTGTCATTTCTGAATTAACTTTCTTATCTAAAAACATATTATGCCACCTAAAAAGAAAAAAGGAAAAAAGAAAGGAAAAAAGGGCAAGAAAGATGAGGCAAAAGAAGAAGATAAGTTCAGAAAAACCGTTCGAGAAATAGAAATTTTAAAAGATCATTTAGGTATTTATGCACAAATTTTTAAAAATAATTATAAAATTCAGATTGCTATTCAAATTCACTTGGGTTGGCAGAAAATTATCAAATTTACTTGGGCTTGCAAAAAATGTCTTTGGTGATATTTGAAACAAAGTTTCTAAACTGGAGATTCATTGTGACTGATTTTGCTGGTCCACAAAATTTTTCTATTGAATAATAATGTGCAATTTATCTTCTTGTTTATTAAATCTATGTTGTACTTTATCTAAAACAATACATTACAAAAGCTTGTGATCAATAAGCATATTTAAAAGTATGCTAGTATATCTATACTAAACTAACATGGTAGAACTATTGTTATAGCTATGGCAAAATGACTGGAGACCTGGATCATATTTACTTGTTTTATTGCCATAGACTATTGAAATTATTTTCTATGGTATAAAAAGAAATTATTTACTTAATGTAGTTAAGGTTTCTATTAGGTAACAATGGACAACTGTTAAGACAATAATAGAATTGCTTTGGGCTTTTATGAGAAAAATTTGTGATAAAAATTCAGAGTAGGCATTGTAAAATCATAGCAAATTTTAAGTATAAGAAAATCAAAAGTGAAAGTTTGTGGAGATGATTGAGAATATTTGATAGTATTTGATAGCTTTGATGATTGAGAATATTTGATAGTTCTCATTCGCAAGTGATGAAGAGAAAGCGTATATTTTTGCATGGAGGCAGGAATACTTTTCAATAGAAGTTGAATGTGAGCAGAGTGAAAGAGAAAAGCAATTATCAAGAAAATCTTGGTTGCTGTTAAACAACTGTCAAGTAACACAGTTTCCAAGAATAAGTTTGGTGAAGAAAAAAAAAGACATCTTGACTGATTGACACTATCATAAAACAAGAACTACTAAAGAACCCTTTTACTTGACAGCTTAGGAGCTGAAAATTTCCATCTATATAGTTTTGCTGCAACAGGTGACAATCTGAACAGTCCAGCATCATCTTTGACAAGACTTGAATCTTTTTCCCACTCAAAAAGAAGCTGCAAACCTCTAATTAATGAGTGAATTAGAAAACAATAGCTTGCAGTAGCAAAGAAATATGTGCATTGGATAACTAAACAAATTAGGAAAGTGATTTTTTTGATGAGAGCAATTTTGCAGTTTTTAAGATGGGGTCTACCATTGTGCAGCAGAACCCAAGATCATGTGATTGCTTTGACTTTTGGATACACAGTTCCAACCATCAAACATCCATAACCAGTAAGAGTTTGGAGATGTTTTTCCAAAAGGTAGGAAGGCCTTAACTTTTTTTCAAAAAAATCAATTAATGCTGATGTACCTGTAAGTTTTGGAAGAGCACATGCTCAATTTCTACTGTATTGATGGCTGTGAGATGTTTATGCACAATAGTGTTCCTTGCTACAAGGCCAAAAAGATAATGAGATACCTTAAACAAAAGCAAATAAATATTCAGTAATGGCCTGGCATCAGCCCAGATTTAAATCCTATCAAAAATTGCAGGCACAAAATGAAAAACACAGTCAGAAAAAAAACCTAACCTAGAGATCCTGCAAAAAGAGCTGAAAAAAGTGTTTTGCTAGAGACAACAATAAAATTTTTAGAAATTTAAGTGACTTTGTGCCCAAATGCTTGCAAATGATCATCAAAAATAAGGGCAATATAACAAAACATTAAAAAAGTGATTATTTTTTTTTTATAAAAGCTGCAAAACAAACTTTGCATTTTTCATTAAAAAAACTGGTTAGTTCTTAAATCATTTTAGAGCAGCTGTAAATTTTGTGTAAATTTTTGATCCATTTAAAAATATTTTCAATTTTTTTCTGGAGGTTTACAAAATTTACTAAATTAGTCTGTTGGTCCATGTACTCAAATAAAAATCAAGGGATAGAGAATAATCAAACAATTATTTTGACCCTGGTTTTCTTAATGTTGAGATATTGATTAATGGTTAAAAAAATTTGTTTATTGTTCTATTTTTTCTATTGGTGAGTATACATTGTAAAACTATCCTGAAGTTTTTTCAGGATTTACCTAGACAGCAAAATTAAAAATCAATCAATATTGATCAAGTCAATAAAATTTTTTTTTGTCAGACCTAAAACCGTGTTGAATTTTTTGGTTTTTCTTCCATTCTTCTTTTCAGCTTTTTACTTTGTTTTGCATTTATAACCAATAGTTTATAGTTTTATACATTGAGGCAATTTTTTATGACCCTTCACAAATTTTTGATCAAAAAACATTTTTTATAGTTGTGCATTTAAGATTTATTGTAGTGCAAAAACAGATACTCACAAATGTTTTCTCATACAAACAATTACCCTTACAAAGCAGCTTGCCCCAAGTAAAAAATATTTCATAGCAGTAATTGTTGCTTGAATGCACGAAAATCTGCCCAGTTGCACTGGTGACACATTTTATTGCTTCAAACTGGAAAAATTATTTTATAGTTTTTGTTATGAGCTTCTATATATAAAAATTTATGTCCATGCAGACTTGCTTTAAATCCAGATTTAAAAATAGAATCTTTTTTGATAAGCTGTGACAGCAGTTGGTCGTCATATCAAATTTTTGTGTCAGCTTCTGTTTCTCCAGGTTTTGCCTAAATACCAACAACCTTCAAACCTTTAAACAAATTAACAATGTTGTAAACTTTCACTATGTTTTTGTTGTTGTATTTGAAAGCAATAGCCATGTTTCTCATGAGTAAGCACTGGTTGTGGTAGACTGCCAATTACATTAAACTGGTAATTACAATGATTGTATCTTAATGCCACAGCCATAAGGTTCAATTTCAACAATTTTTAGTTATACTAGTTCAGCTTCATTTCAGGTTCAGAGAACTTTAAAATTTTAGAATCAGGTTTGATTCAAGTTGAAAGAAATTGAGCCATTAATATGAATTATTTGTTTGGGTTTAGTTTGATGCCCAGCCATAAAGCCATCAAATTTTCTAGCTTTTTAATACTTTTTAAAAAACAAAGATGTAAAAAAATTCTTCCCTGACTGTGGTATTTGGCATCTCCAAAAGTCAGCAGGTAATTGATATATGTTTGGTCACACTTAAACACCCCTGCTTTTTCCTGCCATTCAGAAGGATAAATTGTTAATGTTGGTATGATATTGCAATAAATTTTAGATGAATTGATGCAAACTGGATTATATTATGTGTTGAATGACTAAATCACCTTTTTTTAGTTGTTCAATTTAAAATAATTTATAATTGAAAATTACCTAATTGTTTGTGTAAAAGTCAACTTTAATTGCTCTCCCTTCAATTGTTAAAACTGTTAATTTTAATTCAAAAACATATATAAGTAAATCGAAAAAAATTATTTACGTTTATCAATTGTGATTTTTAGAACAGCACAAATACAAGTATCGTTCACTTGTGAACAGTATCGTTTGGTAAACATTTAAATAACATGTACTGTGCTTTGACTTGCAAGTTTTGTCTCATGCTCTTTAAAATTTTTATTATAAATCTTTTTTAAGCTCATAGGAATGAAATCGCTCGACGATCGCAAGCCAGTGCAGCCGATGCACATCAAAAAGCTCTCAAAACTGAAGCACTCCTAGAGGAGCAAAAAATAATGCAAAAAGATGTCAGCTCTGATTTGACTCGTCAGTACAAAACCATGCAAACAGAAATGGGAATAAGAGTTCGACAATTAGAAACAGAGGTAACTGATTCATTTCTTTCAAATCATTTTTCATGTCATTTAAAGTTTTTTTGGTTTAGGTTTTTAATTGATCAATTTTTGTTATTTTTTTGCAGTTTTTGTCAGCAATCATGGTGCGCAAGTAAAACTTTTATAAAATGACTATTAGTTAAAATAAATGTAGCCGAAATCTTTTAAAATGTTGATGTTTTAAAAGTGGGTTGCGACAAAAATATGAGTAACCATTTATTAGAAATATTTTTTTTGTCTATTAGTATAAAAGTTACTTTAAAATTTTAAAAATGAATTATGACGTCACTGGTTGAAAAAAATACTTACTGTTGCAACTATAGTAAACTGCAGCTGGTAACAAAAAAGATTTAGAAAAAAACTGAATAATTGATAAAAGCATTAAAATCTGCTTAAAAAGTATTAAGACTCTATGCTAAAACTAGAGAGAGATTTTTTATTAAAATAGAAATAGCCTGTAAGGATTATTTAAGCTTACCTTTATTTTTATGAATATCTATCTGATATTTTAAAGCACTTTTAATTAAAGTTTTGCATAAAATATTAATAATGGCAGGTGAGTCACTTGCAACAGCAGCTCTCTCATACTCAACAAGAACTCGAGAATACCAAGAGAGAAAAAGAAAAAATGGAAATTGAAAAAAACCAAAAAATAACTGATTTGCAAACGAGGATCGATGGGATGGAGGTTGGTGAAAAATCGCTTTATTAGATCATACAACTTGTTGATTGTAATTAAATTGTCGTCATTTTCCTATCAACTATATGTTCTCTTGTTTTTAAAAAAGAAAACAGCAGAAGTTTTGTACAGGTATTTAGATTAATCATCATGCATTTAGCCCAAAGTACTTTAAAGATAGCGAAATATTTCTGCCTGGATAAGTTTATACGTTTTTCATTTTTCTGAAAAAGTGATTGGACTGTAAGAATTTCAAGCAGAATCGAACCCAGGTTATGTTAGTCACAGCCGCTATTACAATAGCTCTTTATACTTTATAGCAATGGGAATAAATTCCTTAAATTTGCTCAATGTTGAAATTGATACTGCTACTAGAGGTGGGTCATAAAATCTTGATATTTAAAATCCAAAAGGTCTCATTCTTATTTGAAGCAGAATTCTTTCCTGAGTATTTTGGTACTATTTTTATTAAAATTGGATGAAAACTGAGTATGCGCCAGCAAAAAACTGATTTAGGGGTGCCAGACATCTAAAATTGCATATTTGCAACAATTTCTTCATATTTTCATCAATTTTCATCAGATTCTAATAATTTTTATGGCAAACTATATATTTTATCAACAAGTAATCTAATAGATGCATTAGAACAGTAATAATTAATCCTTTCATTGACTACTTTTATTTTTTGCTTCATTTGTGATAGTTATTAGAGTACAAATTCTTCTTGGTCCAAAAATAATTATTTTGGCATCTAAAAAATTGTATGATATTATATATAAAAATGAATTTTAAAACCAATAATGGCCTTACCAATTTCAGGTGGAAATATTTATGTAGTTAAAACAAATCTTCAGTTATGGCTTCTAAACTGAACGGTCAACCAGTATTTGTGTTTATGGACCCCCTACCAACTGTTTCTGAATACATTTCATCTATTGTAAGATATCACAACTTACATACAAAGTTACCTCTCCCTTTTTGAACATGGTAGAACTTTCTTCGCAAAATGACCTTTTGAGAATCCTTCCACAACTCTATGATGACCTTTCTATCAAATGTCTTGACACATTATGTGACTACAGAGTAAGCTATTCATTTGACGTGCCAGAGCTTACATCCACAGTAGAGAAACATGTACTTGGTCTAATATGTGTAAAAGCAGCTTCACATTTGGCAACCCAGAGAGCCTGTGAATATGGTTTTGGACCACAGGAAGGTGTTTCCTGTCATGCAACAACACTCCACATGCTGGACTCATCCAAGCTTTAGTACCTGCCAACAAACAACCTAGACTGTGAAAGGGACTTGGCCATTTTCGACAATCTTGCTTCAAAGTCAGCCTCATGTTCTAACCACAAGTTTAAAGCAAAAGGTATTCCATGACTGACCACAAATGTTCGCCAGTTTCTGATGACTGTCCACAAATGCTTGCCAGTGTAGAGAAAGTCACAACAAATCTTGTCAAAATTCTGGATGATCGTGAAAGACAATGGGTAGAGAAGCAAAATCTTCTGTCAAGAGAGAAATTGGAGCAAAACTGTAGTGCAACATTGAAGACTGTTGAATATGTCCATGTTCTACTACAAAAGTGCAAATCCTGAAGTGGTCCTTTCACCAACATCGATAAGCTAGAAAGGTGTGTGAATGCTTCAGATAATGATGATGCACTCAGAAGTGATCCTGCGCAGTGAAGTTGCTTATAGAAAACACACATCACCTCATGACCAGAAAGCTAGACCACAGCTGTATAGGCTTAACCAAATTACAACAATAGAACTGAAAATTAACCTGGCTCTAATTCTCACATCAGAGACAGACATGATGTAAGAGACCTTATCAAACATGACAAAAGAAGAAGACATGAAGCGCATGTTTAATTTGAATGGACCCAACACTGCATTCCTGAAACTGCACCTAGCAAACAATCAGCAACAGATATACCAAAGAAAGAACCTAAGTCAACATAAATGAACCATGTATTGTGATTTGAGATACAAGTGACAAATGACAATGATATGTTGGGATTTGTCTCACCAACCATAAAGATGAGACATACACTTTGAAATATCTAGAGCGGTGCAATCAAACTGGTGACAGCAGGTCATGGAAATACCCTCAGCATTCAGACATTCAGACTCTCAATATTGTACAAATAATTCCATGCAATGTGATTGGCTCATGGGACCTGAGAAAACATGTGATGACTTTCATTCTTGAAAACTGGGAGCCGATCAATGTATTGTTCTGTTCTTTATATATTACTGATTAAACTAGCTATTGGAGTGTGTTTGCTTTTGTAAAAAGGGACTCTTAGGTAAATAAAGTTTGCAAGGGATTTTTTTTGATGAATGTTTTACATGTGTAAAATACAATGGCAGCAAAACTGGAGCAAGTGGATAGTAATGTCAAATGGTTATGTTCTTCAATACAGTATATAAGATATAGAAGGTAATTAAAAAGTCATTGATTTTACACTGATTTTGATAGTTTAAATAGATTTCTTATACTAGAAAACATATATTTTACCACAAAGATTGTTAAAATCAGATGAAAATTGATGTAAAGATAAAACAAAATAACGTGATTTTACGTTTTTTCTGAAATCGCTTGACCAGCACCCCTGAATTGGTTTTTGGCCGGCGCATACTCAGTTTTCATCAGATTTCAATAAAAATGGTACCAAAATACTCAGAAAAGAATTCTGCATCAAATAAGAATGAGACCTTTTGGATTTTAGACATCAAGATTTTTGATCCCATGTCTCATGCTCTACTGCTACGTTAATGGCGTTAGATGCGAGGGGAAATCCATTATAAAGCTTTTACTAACACTTACTAGAAATTTTAAGCATTCGAGTATGCGATTTTTCCGTCATTAGAGGTTTAAAATATCGTATTATCGTATAGAAAAAGTGAGTATTTGAGGATTTCCTTCCAACATGATATAAACAGTAAAAATAAAATTAATGAAATCGGTCCAACGTTGTGATTATTATGGAATGCGGCAACTAGCGACATAAAAAAAACATTTTATTGTACGGCAGGGAGCATACGAGCGTGTGTTGGTCGAAGCCTTGGATTCGCTCGTCGATCGAATAGAGACGACGAAGTCCAAGTGGGAGGGAGAGAGTGTCGCGATTCAAGAAAAGAACAAGAGAACTCTGCTCGAGTTTGGATTGAACCACCTTGATATTTGATTTGAGAGATCTCTACCAGCTTTCTTGTTGCCTGCCTGTTTCTATCTCAATTCTTTATCAGAGCGTTTGTTAAAAGCTGATTTGCTTATTTCACTGTGAATTTAATTACAAATCAGAATTGCTTTATTGTCTAAAAGGCTTATAAACAGTAGTGGGATTCAATTTTTTGTCAGCCCGTTCTATTAAAAAAACGTAAAATTTACCAGTAAATATAGTAAACTGATCAATCGTAATTATTATCCAGATAACCATTCCAAATATTCGTTAAGCAAGCATCATTATGGTGATATTGAGGAGTGCCTATATGCATAAGCAATAAATTCAGCCGGTTTCCCAAACTTAAAAAATTTGTGAAACCCTTATCTAGAACCAGTGCGAAACAGTTGAATCCCACCACTGATTAGCCTTATATTACTCATCTCTTAACCTTCTTGCCTTTTTCTAAAACAGCACCAAGTGCTATACGTTTAGTTTTGAGAACTGTAAAAGTTCATCTTGAATCGACGTATCACTTACCACTTTGTTATTATATATCGGTTATAATAATTCAATGTCAAGTAGATTGTTACGTGACTGCATAAAAACTTTTTGAATAAAACAACATTTTTTCGCCGTAATAGATTTAGAAAAAGCTTTACCTGTCTATTCTTTTTGTAAAAAAAATTTGGTTACTTATTAAAATATATTTTAGATGATCATTTTTAGTGTTTTAGTTTTATTTGGTTTTCCTTTCAATTTATGAACATTTTATAATTTTTTCTTATGTCGGTAGCTTTTAGAATAATATTTTTAAAAAACTCCTAAAGTTTTACAAGTTTTTGAAGAAGCGTTATTATTAAATGGGAATTGGCATTTTCGTAATTAAAAATGCGTAACCAATTAAACTGGCGCCGACTGCCATAATAAAACAAAAACGCCACATTGGTCTACTTTAACTGCTGCATATGTGGAGTAATCTCGATTACAAATCTTCAACTTAGAACGTCATACTGTAAAAAGCACTCGTAACTAATACTTGACAGTTCATTTTTATGTTTCGAACTTGCACAAGCCTGTAAATCCAACATCAGCCCCGCTGTTTTAGATATTAGGTAATTATTAATAAATAGTGGACGAGATTAAATCCTTAATTGTAGCATGTTTCTATTTTACGGATTTTTATTTAAAGCCAGGGTTAACGTTGACGAATCATGTTTTCGATTTCGGTTATGGTCGGTTCTGATTAGTCAATAAATATAATATAACCTGGAGAAAAAGTTATTTAAGTTTAGAAAAATTAAACTTCAAAATTTTGAGAAAAACTTTGGCTACGACGTTTTAAATTCGATAGCTCTTTGTATGTTCTTAACTGATATATAGGATTTTAATTTTTTCGTCGAATATTAATGAAATTGTTATATGTTTATATTCTTCTTATACTTGTTTCTGACTTACAGTGAAAACTCACGCTTTGTCACTTCAACGACTAACTTATGTATATTAAAACAAAGCGAGCGCAAATAACATTACAAAAGGAAAACAATGCATATGGAACGGCATAGCGAGGTTGCCATTGCAAAAATCAACATAACACATCTCCCTCAAATTCATTTACGAATGATCGTTGACTCGAACATATAACAGCATTTCAATGTCAGTCAAGGCCTTCAATTAATCTGCGAGGAGAATGTTTTTTTATGGGGTCTTTCATTGCGCTTGGGGTTAGAGACAGGTATCTATAAAATGTACAGGTCGGCGTGGTCGACGTGGTTGGCCTATTGGCGAGGTTGATTTGAAATGTTTAAATTTTGTTGACCCAACTGTATTTATAGGCCTAATCTGAATTAATGTACAAAGCAGAAATAATAAAATTTTCAGTTTTAAAAAAACTTATTAACTTAGTAAACTTTCTCGAACTAGTCAATCCAACCAACGTTAGCCAAGCTCCCACATATCAAAGCAAGTCAACTTCACCAACCTCGTCCACGCAAACCTTGCCAAATAATTATGCTTTTTATATTTATTTACATTACAAATACAGTCAGTTTCAACAAAATTTAAATATCTTATAAAGCCAAACCAGCCAACTTCTCAAAACTGAATGATTGCTTTACTTATTTACATTACAAATATAACCGGTTTCAACAATAATAACCTAGTCCACCTTGCCCCCCACGCCGATCTGTACATTTTAAAGGAACCCTTAGAGACTGGTCTTTCGCGAGCACCATTTACAAAATGAAATTTGATATACACAAGCAACGATCTCTGACTATGGCTCGGTTGTGTGTATTAATTATCTTTTTTTCGCTTCCCTTTTCTTAAGTGCAGCGACGAAGCAGAAATAATAACGTACTTCGTTTAGTTGTTGCTTCCTTATTCACAATCTTTATTTCTACATGCACTGTAATTAATTGTGAGTAAAAATAAAAAAATAAAATAAAACGATGCAGGGACATGTTTACGAATAAGTTTACGGTTACGCAGTAAAATTCTACCACTTGCAGTTTTCACAACATATTTACAATATTTGTCAACACATACAATTACGCCATAAATGTCAAAGTTCTTAAGCTTTTTTATTTTGTACGGCGCCATGTGTTCGTATGCCTAATTCAGACAATATTATGGTAAGTCTATCATAAGCTATTTTAACTTTCTCTAAAGATATCAAACGCCTATATTCAGCATCTTTCATTTGAACCTGCCAGTCTGGGGAAAAGGCTTTATAAAGTAGCCTACGAGTAAAGTATTTTGTTCCGGGTGTTCGTACAACTTTCGTGCTGATGACAACTTATTCTTTGCGTATTTCTATAGTGTAGAAGTGCTCGCGCCAGTAGGTCTCTATCTATGACAAATTTTTTAATGGACCTTCTAATTAATTTTTTCATTAACTTTACGGTAGTCTCAGCTTTTCCGTTGGACTGCGGGTACATTTTGTGCTGTCACGCACTCACGCAAAAAGTGAGCTAGCTATTGCGACCGCAGTTGAGGTCCTCCATCTGACCACAATATCTCTGGTACTACGGAACAAGGCTAATTTGCAATTTTTAAATGCTTCTTTATCTTCATGAGTCCATATGAATTCATTTTTTATACTTAGCAGAAGTCTCAAAAGTTGCAATCATGTGACAATTTTTTCAAAACTGCCAGACAGTTGGTTGACAAGACCGCAATGATCGCAAGAAAGTGATGTTTTGAGGCGAAGGGAAATCTACTTAGCCATTAACTAAAGACTTATCGAGTTTATAACCTTGTTCAGAGTATTTTATAGCCAGCAAATGTCACCGTCTTTGACAAAATTTAAAGTTTTCTTTTTTGAGTGAAATTTTTAAGTCTTTGCAACGTTTAAGGTTATGGTCGGTTCTGATTGGTCAATAAATATAATATTAACCTGGAGAAAAAGTTGTTTAAGTTTACAAAAAATTAAACTTTGAAATTTTAAGAAAAGCATTGACTGCGACGCTTTGAATTCGATAGATTTTTTTATATTCTTAACTGACATATAGGATTTAATTTTTCCGTCGAATATATTTAATCAAATGATTTTCACTTGTTTTCAAAAATTAAATTAAAGAAATAAACGGCAGACACAAAAGAAGGAAAATAAATCTAAAACAAGATATCAGAAATCTTATCGACGCAATTATCATATTACTATTATTATATTATTATATTATCACTTTTTTAATCAATTTCTGCTGTCTGAAAACACAGTAAGTAAAGACGTTTTGAATAAGTTGCGAGCTGTTTTTGAAAATTTGTGATGGTCAAAAATGTATTGAAACTTTTCCAACACAAGATCTATATAACAACAACTTTTTATTTTTGCAAAAAGAAAATACAAAAAAGAGTTCCGTTTTATCTAATCCTATCTTGTGTTTATCAGCATCATTCTTTACAGATTTAAAAATAAAAAATTCCGTTAGGTTGCGCTATGTAACAAATAAAATCTGTTTTTATGTTTGATTCTGTAAAGCAGTGTGGCTGAAAATTAATCTTATTCAGATCTATAACAATCTTGTGCAACTGACCGCCTCAACCCCCTTATGAGTTTTACGTCATAAACAAACACAGGCCCACAGTTTAATGTTCGGACAAAGCAGGTCATAGTATTGGTCATAAAATTTCGGGTAACTTTTAAATTTATTTGCTATATCTATTTTTTCCTTTTTGGAATTTTCTACATGATAAATAATCTTTTAAATATAAAAATTTCTTTTTAGTGCATCTGATTTTTAAGGGTACTCAAGAAGGAATATCGGTATTTCTTTGAATTGTATTTTAAAAATAAGGTTCTTTTACTTTATTTCATGTCATTTTACAAAGAATTCACTTGGAAAGGAAACTCGATCTAAAGCCCAGCCACATTTATAAAATGAGAAGTTAATGTTTTAATTTCATGGCTCCTTCTACTGTAATTGGGTTTCCCGCGGCCGTACACATCATGCACTTGACTCATTACAAATTTAACCGAACAAAATTTATCCCTCTTTTTTTAAGAAATTATATAATATAAGGCCTATCAACATGCTGTTATCGTTCACTTTTTGTACGAGTTTTGAATTGCTGTGGAATAAACATTTTCTTAGCAGCTATTCTGATAATAGTGACCTAAATTAATGTATTTTTCAACTTTATCTGTGAGAATGCAAACCCAAACAAGTTATCATGTGAGAATGCAAACCCAAACAAGTTATTAATACAATGCAATATTTTGCGCATTATACCAAAATAAATTCCTTTAAAAATTGTGAAATTTTTATGAAACCATTTTTCAGTTGGAGTAAACGGCATCTTCGAAATTTTTGTTCGGCAGCATTGTCAAGTGGTTATAATTGCTGTGATTGCGATGGATAGGGCCAAGGTTCGAAACCTACTTGCGCGATTCTGTTGTGTCCTTGGGTAAACACATTGGGGCGCTTTCTCTTGCTTGGTGGTCTTGACAAGCAGCTGTAAACTTCATTCTTGTCTCTATAAAAACTAGAAAACCCGAATAAAAAAAATCAACTGACAGCAATATTTTGCATTTTTGAAAGCCGGTCGGGAAATTGTTTGGCAGTTGTTTCATGTACAGTGTTGGTTCAAAGACCAAATTATAAATTCAAATTTGTTGATGAGAGAAAGAGATTAAATTCTGATTAAAGAAGGAAAGACTTGATCCGCTCCCCGCCGAAAGGTGCCGGAGTGTCCAACGATAAAAACGGAATTCAAAAACGATAACAGTCCTTGAAAAGCTGAACTTGTCCAAATAAGGTCAGCGAAATCCCTCCAAGTTACAACTACCCTTATTTAAATATGAATAACTCTATGACGCCCGGTACAGAAAATTATAATTGCACGAGAGGAAGGAATTTATTTTTTATCTGCGGTTTGCACTTTTGCAGTCAACACTATACAGCAAAAATTAATAATACAATGGTCACCTGACCATTCAGCAAACACAGTCACCGTTATCTGAGACAAATTCTAGTTACTGTGTCATAAGAGCGATCTCTCACTCTATTTATAATAAATCCGAATTGGGCCACGTGGCCGACGACAAATTTAACAGTAAAATTCGATTTCATGGTATTATACAGGTTACTGCCAAAACGAGGTCACATAGGGATTAATTAAATTAGGACAATGTATTTAGGTTATTTTAGACCGAGTGAAATGGAGATTACTATCGCGCTGTGGCGACCCCGAGTAGGGAGAAGCCGAAAGAAGAAGAAGAATTTAGGTTATTTTAGAAGGTGCAGTAAATTTAAAATCTATAAATTGATTCATCTGTTAAAGGCGTCAATTTTATCACATTTCCTCCCTGTTCGCAGCTGCGGCTTATTGCATTTCTAATAGGTCACAAAAAAAATTAATTTAATTTTCTAACAGCTCACAAAAATTCACAAAGAAGCGATTTGCATTACGTAACAAGTGTCTCAGACGCTTCCTGCGAGCAGGAAAATAATACAGCGATGAAATAAAAAATTATTTTATAATACGTACCATTTATTTTCACTCATTGGTGGCCGTTATTTATAATTCACTTGCTGTTGTAACCCGCAAGGTACTAGCAAAAAAGTTTTGCAACCCTGGTTTAGTTGGTATAAAATAAACAACCGATTTTCAAAAGTATTTTTCTGTAAAGCCACTATCAAAAAGATAAATGCGTGTTTGAAGACCAGTAGTTAATTTTAAATGGTCTAAGACAGTGGCTCTCAATCGCCGGTCCGTATTAGCTTTTCTGCCGGTCCGCAACAATTTATTTCAATTTTACTCTTTAAGGAGGGCCTACGAGTTCAGAAGTAGAACAATGTCAAAAGAATATTAATATTTATTATTGATTTTCCTTAATAAGTAAATGCAAGATCAAGGCTTAGATTGAGAAAATGTGTATGATTGAGTACTGACCGAGCTGTCTGCATGGCTGGTTATCATTTGGGTGCAACCGCAGAAATAAAAAAGTTGCAAACAAAAATCTGCTGTCTACACATTCCATATATTGCTGTAAACATATAGCTGCCCAGAAACTGTCACCTGAATTAAATGACATTATGATTTGACCAGTTTAGATTATCGTTTACTCGTGACGGAGTATTGCATTTAAGGCTTTTTGAGGCACTATGTGTGAGTATGGCTACGCAAAATTGCCTTCTTATCTTTCATGCAGAAATAATATAGCTTTCGAGAGGACGCGTTCTTGCACGTCTTTTTGAGTTAAGGGAAGTAGCAATTCAATTTCTAGGTGAATGAACATTCCCCATTAAAAGAATTTTTATCCACTAAAATGTGGATAAGCAAACTTGCATATTTAGCGAATATATTCAGCCGCTTGAATGACCTTAATAGCTCTCTTTAAGGTTATTGCATCAATATATTTACAGTGTGCAACAAAACTAATGGTTTCAAAAGAAGTGGTGAAGAAAAAGTATGAAAATGAATTAAAAAATTACTCTCTAGTTATTGAGAGGAATGGTACCAGACTATCTTTCAACTGAGTTAAGACAGTCATCCGGAAAGACTAAGAAGGAAAAGATAAGAATTCTACGAAGTAACTTTTTTGGAAATTTGGAATAGGAACCAAACATCGACAATTTCAAACATAAATAGGAGTGGTAAAGATGTCACAATGGTAAAGATGACACCAGCATTGTCACAAAAGAAACAATCAAAAATCAGTACTAGTCAAGAAAGAAAATTTTGAAAGCTTGGTTTTGAAGAAATTATATCAAAAATACCTTGTACCTTCTTGTAAATTTTCAACCCCACTGGGTCTCCTCCGCTTCTGGCGCCCCTGACTTTGCCATTCAAAAACTTCAGTAGAGCCACGTTTACTACGTATTACATCAAGAAGACAGCAGCAAATTTCACATTAAATAGAGTTCTTCTGATGCTAAATGCTTACTTTTGTTTTAATAAAAAAATTTTTTATCGATTTATTGCGTTTATTACAATTTTTTCAGACATTAAAACGATTACCGCTCCGAAAAAAAATTTTTAATGTATTACCGGTCCGCAGGCTTAAAAAGGTTGAAAACCACTGGTCTAAGACAGGGGTGTCCAGCCTTGCTTCATTATGGGGCCACATTTTAAATTGAGTTAAAATCGGCGGACCGCAGAAAGGTCTTCATTCTGAATCAGACTTTGATTCGTCGATTTGCATGTCCGAAATTGTCCAAAAAAGTTTTCACTTTAAATCAGACTCTGATTTGTCGATTTTCGTCTCGAATGTGTACTAAGTAAACTCACGGAACTCATTTCGGGAAAACGTTTCGATACAGGCTTGAAAATATATCTAAAAACTTGGAATAGGCAGTGGGCCGTAGGTTGGGACATCCTTGGTCTAATAAAATAAAATTTTGGTTGAGATATAGAAAAAAGTGAACAGAGAAACAAATTGCATCAATTTTTGTCGCGAACTAACTTTTTTTTGCAAGCAGATTAAAAACTACAGCTATATACAAACTATATCTGTTTGTTTCAATTTTTTGTTAATATGACGTAACCCAAACTTTAATTGCCACGAAATATGTCCAAAAGTAAAAAATTAAAATTGAATCGTGATTTAACAATTATTACTAAAATATAAATTGTTTGTAGAGTTTTTAAAATGGCGCTTGCTGATCTCATTTAACCTATATTTTTACAACAATGGTCATATAATCTCTAAAATTCTAAAATTGAAACCTACCATAAATGCGTAGGCTAGCATCTGCTTTCGGAAAAAGAGATTTCTATTTCGTGACGAACCATTTTAAACAACAAGAGCAACAAATCACGCGATCATCTTTTAAATAAAACTAAAATCACGATTTTTTTATTTTAGATGACCACGACCATGATTACGGCTTTTTCTCGTCTTTTTGACTCGGTCTTTAAAAGTTGACCAAGTTTCCGTCCAAAATTTAATTGTCTAATTTTAAATTAAAATTGTCGTTTTAACGCTTATATACACAGTAGATGCCCTTCAAATAGAGATGATGTGCTGATAATTGGTTTGAAACGGAAACGAAGATTTTAAAATGAACATTTTCTCTTAAAACCGTGTACTGCTGTTTTCATTTCGGTTTCTTCTACCACAATCTCGAGCTTAATTGGAAATCGTGCGACAAAAAGCGGAACCGTGTATTAGCGGAATAAAAGAGTGGCCAGTTCTTTACATGACATTATTCGAAAGTGATTTTGATTACCAAAAGTATGTTTAGGCTTCTAAGAACAAGAATTTTCTGTGTTGTTGCTCAAGTCAATTAAACTTTAATCGAACTATCTATGTTTGAGCAAAGATGGTCAAGTATTATACTTTCAAATAAGCATGGTTGAGCAGCCTCTTAAAACCAGCGTACTTGGTTGATCGCTAAAATAAGTCAAAACAATTATAGATAAAAATAGCGAAAAAAATTGACACCAAAAGGCCACGTTGAAGTAGGACCAGGGTTCGACCCCCAAACTGAAAAAAAATCTTCTTTGATAGGACCAAAATATTTTCTCTCAATTTTAAGTATACAATTGTTAGTCTGCTGAGTACTTCAAGTGGGGTTAATCTTGAGTTTTCAAAAAAATTTTCAAGCTTTGGCTTGATTTGGATCGGAGTTTGATCGCTTGACATGATGTCGTGCTTGGATTGCATGTTGCATTGGACAATATACGGTAAAAGTATAATCATTTGTTTAATCAATGTTTTGTCCACTTTAATTTGTGAATTTCGTAACCTACATTTTATAAATCTTAGCGCTTGTTTGCCAACTTGATTCATTCTATGAATTTAACTCTCAGGCTAAATTCGAGTGTAAATAAATTTTGAAATTTTGTCGGGTTTGAACTATCTTCAGCTTAATTTGATAATCAAAATTTATTTAAACACAAAAAACTTCAATTCTGTTCTAGTTTTTCTTATTCGTACGTATTTAACTTTAAGTAATCCAATTCCAACTTATAAAAGGTTTAAAAAGTTATACCCAAAAATAAACTTTTAGAACTCTACTTTTAATAATTTAGAATTAATATTCTTTCAAGTTTTCAAAAAATTTAAGTTGCGAATTTAATAAAGGCATTTTTTTCTTGCTCAATATGACATACATCCATCATCTCTGTTTATCTTTTTAACTCGCTGGAAAATTTTCCAGACGTTAAACTTTCAGAAATCGTTAGCAATTACGCGGACCTGCTAGTTGTCTCTGGTTAAAATCTTTTATTTTATTTTTTAGTTTTTTATTTAGTGGAAAGATTGCAGTTTAGAGCTACTTGCCAAGACCGCCAAGCATAGGAAAGTAGGGTGAAGCGTCTTTCCTTAAAAAACAAACGATTGCCGCGAGTAGTTTTTGAACTTTGACCATGTCGATTGCGTAAACAACCAATGCTGCCTTCCTACCTACTCGGCCACGCTGCTGTGTAAAATAAACATAAGATCTAATAAAACAAAGAAGCTACTGACAAATTATTGGTTAAAGATATGGTTTCCTAACGTCATCATCATCATTTCTATTCACATCCTTTTATTCCTTTTCACCAGCAAGACAACACCGCTGATGTTACGGTGGGGGCAACCGGAATGGAATTACAATGTTGGTTACAAGCCGGCTTTTGTAATTCGGTCATTGAGAAGGAGAAAAATTTAATGAAAAGTATTATGTAATCACTATTTACAACTCTTAACATTAAATGCGGCATAATGTCGCGTGAAAATTTAAAGAATATCAAAACATTAAAATGCGTGAGCAATTCCTATCTTAGTAAAGTGTTCTGATTATCAAATTTTTTAAATCATAACACCAGTGGCGCCAACCTTTCATAACACTCGGGGAAAAGGCTTTTCAAAAAAACGTTTTTGCATATACTGCATTAGTGAAGTGAGGACTAAAAAAGTTTACTTTAAATCAAAAGCAAATTCGTAAAAATACTGCTGTAACTAGGCCGGATTGCCGGCAGCGTGGTCGAGTGATTAAAAGCGTCCATTGATGGTGCCCGGCGTTCAAAACGTGCTTTCGTCATTCTGTTAAATCTTGGAAGAGACACTTTATGAAACTTTCCTCTGTTGGTGGTCTTAGCAAAAAGCTCTACCTTTCAGTCATATCTTTAAATAAAAACTAAAAACCAAATAAAAATTTTACCGGAGACAGCAATACGTTGGCATTTCCGAAAGCAGGTCTGGTAATCGTTTGACGGCTTCCCTAAGTATATAACTCCTCCGACGTTTTTCTGCAAGTCAGAAGGATAAATAGAGAGGTGTAAAAACAAATAACGCTTGTTTGTTTTTTAATTCCTGAGCCCACGTAGTGGCGCCACCATTGTGTCAAAGCAAATGCTGATGCAACAGTTCAGTGGCGTTTGCAGAGATTTGTGACGGGGGAGTTTGCAAAACCTAAAACACGATTACTGACTGTTAAAATAAAGTAAAATCCTTTTTTGGTGTTTACTTTTTTGCATCTTAATTCTTTTTTGAATAGTCAGAGTACGTTCTCCATTGCGGGTTCGACCCTCAAAACTCCCTTGTGCATACGCTTATACAACAGTTTAAAGTAGGATTACCAATCCAATGCTCCGGAGTCGGATGCAGTTGGCGAGAATAGTTTTTCGTACCTGCCACATGATGCTTTAAAAAAATGATGTTTTAAATTAACCAAAACTTCAGTTGTTATGTTACGACGTACTTGATAGGCAGGTTGTGGACTTTAACTCTGACTCCACCTGTTCAATATTTTACGACTCCAACTCCGATCTCCAGCTATTTAAAATTTAACAACTCCAACTCCATCCTAAAAGATACGACTCCAACTCAACAGCCGTGGTAATGAGTGTTATCTTTTTTTACTATATATTCAAGGCTATCATTTCGTGCTTAATCCAAGATTTGTGCTTGTTTTAATAAACATTATTTAGAAAATTCTAATGTGCTTATTTCTAAGAAACGTGGTTATATGGAATTAAGTGTTTAGTTTTCATTAATGGGCTGTTCTTTTATTTTTCAATGGCATTTTTATAAAATGGATTTATTATACTGGCAACGTCAGGCAAAGACAAAAAAGGGTCATCAACTTATTTTTGTTGAAAAAAAGTCGTTTGGTTAAATATCAACTGAAAATTTTTTTTCGGTCTTCACTTGATATTGGCAATAAAACCGTTTCGAAACATCTACTCACCTGGTCAGTTGAGACCGTAACTTTGAGGCTCTTAAATTGGGCATTATGACATCGTGATACACCGTTTTGAAACAAAAAAGTTGTTGCCTCCAGAAAAAACTTTGTAGTCTTGATTTGAAGGAAAACGTATTTTTGCGACGAGCTGGATAAAAGCGATGATCATCATTGATCAAACTACGGCACATTAAATGCTGCCTCAAAGAAGTTCAGATCCAAGTGAAAATATTCGCTTAATTGAAATAAAAACTTAGTGTAGCTAAAATTTTATCACAAATACTATATCGATATCATTTGCGGAAGTTGCTTCTATATAGTGATTTTAAAAGCAGCACAAAACAAACCAATTAACTTTTAAACTTAAAGCTTTAAAATCTAACTAAACATTGTTCATTACAATACTGACAAGACCCTCCAGGAGTCTAGGCCAAAACAGTGATACTGTTGCTCTTTATTGACGTTTTCAAGCCATTTTGAGTTTAAATATCAATTTTTTAATTTTTTAATTTGAATTGCTTTTAATTTTTTTTCAATTAAAAAAGTTTAATGCTCATGTTCTCTTCATTCTTATAAAAAAAAGAGGGAGAGAACAACTTAATTGCTTTTTACTACAGTGGGAAAGTTAATGCAAGTAGAAGCAAAAAGTAGATTTTTTATGGCAAAATATAATTGCAATATTTTTTCTCGTCATGACCCACAGCGGATCAACCTGACGCTTTCGAAAGTAAATTTAAGTTGTTTCACCAAATTGTAACTTTTAAGGAATATTTTAAAATTTCTGAAATCAAATCAGGACCTCTACATGCTGTTGCTCTGCAGTGAGATGATACAAACACAAATTCATACCCCAAATTTCTTTATTCTAGATGACGTAAAATTTGTAAAATAGTTGAAACTACAAGAAACGTATGATTCTATTAAGTGAAAAAAATAATTTTTTGCAAATAGTGTAGTCTTTTGACTGAAAATTTTGTGATGATATATAGTAGCTTGCATCTTGCAATGATAGATATTTAAAATGCTGTGCAAGCACTGAGTGAAAAAACAAGATAGAGTGAGCGAATTGTCTTGATAAAAACATCCAAGTTACATTGTGCAAATGCGTATGTCCCACTAACCGATTTTAGAAAATTTTTTTTCTTGTACCATATCATCATTGAGTAATGTGGCCCAATGTCTTTCAACATCATAGGCTCAACAAAAATTTACCATAAATTCAGTTTTTAAAATGTGTGGAATAGCGTAGGATAATAGTCAAAAAGATTAATCAAGTATAGGATGGTGAAGGTTTTCTTTATGTCAGGCTACCAGCCAAGTTAAAAATAAAGGTTTTATATTAGTATATTCCACGTTGTGCTTTCGGCATGACGTTGACGATTTTAAAGTGTTACCGCTTAATGTTTGCGCAAATTTTTCAACGGCAAGAAAACAACCAATTGTTCGTAGAGAAATATAAATTTTTAAAGAGAAATTTGCGCAAAAATATAACAGAGTTTTGTAAAGAAACAAAAATTACAGAAAGTGATAAAATACGTTGATTGACGTACTTTTGATATTAAATGGTAATAATGTAAGTCGTATGGGATTATGCGCGTCATTTCTAACTGATTTTAACAGAAATAACTCACATTGATGTGCTTTTGGAAACAAAATTTGATCTAGCCTAGTTTTTTTGTCCATTTGGTAATGTTTTTGGATATTAATGGCGAAAAATGAGACAGAAAGCGTGTTCTGAGTTAGAATTATTGTTGTTCTTTGTTAAAGCGTGTACTTGTATTAAGTCTTCTAATACTTAATTAGAGCAAATTTTTGTATAACATACTGTTGCCAAAAATACAAGTATTATATTTGGACTTCATTTTGATTTAACTTTCAACTATCGTTGATCTTCATAATCTGGTTCGAAGTTTCTCAAACTTTTTTTCCCTAAACTCTCATAGTTTTATCTTTTTAATTCATAGAATACTTGGTCAAAAAAATTGCTAATTACAAATTTGTCAAGAATATGAATGAACTTCAATTTTGCAAGTCAAAAAACTAAAGTTGCTTAAGTTACTGTCAAAAAAAAATTACTGTAATTATAAAATAAAGATGTGTAAATTATATAAAAGTTATAGAAGCTTATCATGATGTAGTTGCTAACCGTTAGATATGGTGATGTCTATGTTACATAGTTACATAACCAAGAATATAATGTGTGTGCTTATTATATGACGTATATTAAATTAAATAAAATACTTTAGCTTATTGTTAAATATTGAAATAATATTTTAAAATTGGAAACACTGACTAGGGCTAGAGCATGTGATTAAATTAGTAGTTGTTCTTTCTTTTCGAGTCGGAATGGTAAAAGGACGTCGAAATGAGACGGTACTAGAATCTTGAGTGTAAACAAATTGTTTATCTATTCTTTCTTGGCTATAAATTTGGATGTGGGGGTGTTGTTAATTTGAAATAATCACATTGTTTAACGCTATCATATTGTTACATTGTAATATTGATGAATATTGTACACGTTGTTTAACAGCTTAACACTCATTGTTTATCCGCCAAAATTTGATTTCTTAATTCCCCGTTTTTTTTGTTATTAATCATTCGTTCCTTTATAATATAATCTCAAGATTTAAACCGCATTTGAATTAGAAACTTAATAGGTGAGGTAGGAATTAGTTTAGAAAGACTGATCAGACATCACCGCTCACTGGTTTTCAATCGCATCGCCCAGTATTCAACAGCTTATCTTACTTGTTCTTGCAGAACTATTGGAGAGTTTTTGTGAAACCTTAAGGTTCCGGGAAACCCTGAATGAAAAACGCTGCTCCAGACTATAAAATCTAAACATTGAGCAGCTTTTATCAACACATAAATGTCTGTTTCTTCGTTCACCATATCTTTGTTGTAAACTACGAACCAAGCAAGGCTATGTTTACTGCTCAATGCTCGAGCACGGAATTATTGTCGGCAGCCTGGTCGAGTGGTTAAGAGCGCCGTGATTGTAATCGACATGGTCTCGGTATAAAACCTACTCGCGCCATTCTTTTGTGTCCTTAGGAAAGACATTATACAGCACTTTTCTTTGCTTTGTGGTCTTAGCAAACAGTTCTAAATTTTAGTTATATCTCTTTTAAATTAAAAAACAAACAAAAAGTTTCAACCGGACAGCAATACCTCGGCATAACTAGAAGCAGGTCGGAATAATTGCTTGCCATTGTATAGCGCCTCTGTCGCTTTCCTACAAGTCAAAAGAATAAATATAAAGATGAAATACAAAATGTAAAATATTCCCTTGTAAGTCCTCGCTAACTCCAATAAAAGTGAGAGCAAAATGTGAATCTTATCTGAAAAAGAATAGAAAGCATGACACCGTGTGGACAGACGCTTTCACATTACGTTTTTAATTGTAATTCATCCTAGTCTACGGGATGGGTTCAAATGGTAGATTTTATAACAAAGGAAGAGCCTATATCCAAAATCAAAAAGTTTACTCTATCATAAGAAGCAGACAATTGGTTTATGATAAAAAAAACTAAATAATTCTATATTTATGATAGCTCTTTAATGGCATAAGAATTCTGTTTGTAGGCAGATTTTTTAGTTGAATTGACGCACTAAATAGCTCTTATGGCTGCATTCAAACAAGATATTTATAGGTGAGGTGTGGTTTTGTAAAGTGTAACTGCGTCATTAACGTTTGTTTCATGAAATTCATTGAAAACAATCAAACAGCATGATTAAAAGTTTAATTTATGTGAGAAGACATCAACAAAAAAGCTGAAGTTTTTTAAATTGAGAAAAATTTTAGAAGATACTTTTTTTGAACATGAAATGCTTGATAATAAAACCAAATTAAAGTAAAGGTAAACGTGTTTTCATTAGTTGTTTACACTTACTTAAACACAAAATAATTAATCTAAAATTCTCAACGGGCATTTTCTAAGTTTAAAATCCGTTTTTAGTGTAAATGCCTACCTCAACTTCATCAAATTTTACAGGCAGTTACAGAAAAAGAACAAAAGCTAAATTATGCAAACGATTTTTCACGTATGCGTTGTTTTTGTCATGCGCGGGACAAAGTTGTGTCAGTTATCAGTACTTAACTTGAATCGTGATATATATCACAATTCACAAATATCACAAAATTTTTTCAAAATTTTTCGAAAAAACGTTTTTGTTGTAGATTTGAAGCGCCTTGATTACGTTTTCAGTGTTTTATTTATTTTCACAAATTGAAGAGAGTTTTAATGAATACTGCCATTGGCTTGAAAAAAATGAAGGAACGTATGACGACTGACGTACAATAACTATGAAACAATGGTGACACGCCCAGAATACGTTACAAAGATGCGATGTTGTTCAGTCATGCGAAACGTTACCGACCTCCAGTTTTAACTGACTTACCTTATATATTGAAGAATTTTACTTTTTCTGACATGAAGACGAAAAATAACTTTCTTAACAAATTCAATTGGACTTTGGTTTTCTTACATGTTTTAAATTTAACGCTACTTTATAGTAATTTAAATCTGCAGATAAGCTCAAATTTATATTTGAAACAATCCAAGAAAATTTGTTCAGTTTCTACAAAATAAAAGATGGCAGCACAATGCTTTTCCATCAATTTTCTACAAATCAAAATCATTTTTTTTTCGAATTTCCGGCAAAATAATTGTTTAAATAATACAAACTTATTCTGGGTCGGTTATCGAAGACTCGTCTCTAATATCATTTTGTTTTTAAAGCTGCATGACATTCAAAGAAATAATTGAAATTCAAAGAAAATTTAAGAAAAAAAAAATTAAAAAAGACAAAATCATTTTTGGAAGACCATAACAGAAATATTATTATTCTGTGAGATGACGTATTTAAGAAATTAGCCAACGCCTCGATAAAAGTTGGTTTTTGATAATGTTTTCTTGTGTTTTTAATGATTAAACCAAGCAATCAAACTACTTTCTACTCAAATGATCTCACGTATGGTCGCGGTAAAGGTTTTAGTATTAATTTTGGAACTTAACAGCCTTTGAAGCGATCGATTGTAAAACGTTTTCCAACTCCTACCGGGAAGTTATTTGTAAAATTATGGTTCTGGCTTCAAGTCTTCAGTAGAGTTAATTTTTTTCTATTAATTTATTCGTTTACATAATGAATTGAACTACTGTCGTGTGGTTGATGAGCTATGAGCGTAGGCTCATCGATTTGACAATCTGTAAACGCGTTAATTTTGACACTTAGCCACATGTGTTTGAGTGCTTGTGTTAACTGTAAATAGATCTACATTAACAACAAAATATTGGAAAAAGTTAAAGGTGGAACTGCCCATGAAAACTGGTTGCGACTCCGGTTTCACGAATAATTTTGAATAAAAACTTGATTCCGCCTTTGCTCTTACGAACAATTACTTTTTCGCGGCTTAGATCCAGGGTCCATCTCCCAAAGCCTTGTTTTTAGAAACAAATACGTCATGGTGGACTATGTACAAAAAAATTTTTTTTTTCACGTTAAAACTAAATTACTGTACTTCAAAACACATTAAACAAGAGTTTGAAAATAGCAACGGTTTTGGCTTTATATGCTAAATAACTTCATCGTAACCCATTAGAATATTGAAGAAGATTTATCTGTATTTTCTAACGCTTAGCTTGCCCGGGATAATCGTGTAACATTTAAAACGTGGCATCATTTTATTTAAGTTAAAAATATCGATGGTTTAAAATTGCACTTGTTTTTAACCCAAGCCTCCGTCCGACAGTGCACTGTCTGCAAACTTATATAAGAATTGAGTTAAAAGTTTTAACACAGTATATATTTACTTCTGATTACAAATACTCGTATTTTGCAAATGGCCATAAATAAAATATTGCTAGTTGTTATGAATGAAAGTGCTCTACTGTGAAATAATAAAGAGAAAAAAACTCAAAATGTTCAAAATCTTAAGCACTAAATCTAAAAATAAAGCAGCCAAAAACAATTCTTTGAAACAAATCGTGTATAAGCCAAACAAGGTAAAAACACATCGATGGTTTGACTAGACTACACAAACCAAAGTCGTGTTTGGGGCCGTGTTAAAACATTGAAGGCTTTGAAAAGTTTTTGGTCAACTTTTTTGTTGTATAATAAGTCAACATTAGGGATACAACTTTTTAAACATTTTTTTCAAATCAAAAAGCCTGTTAATTTATTTGATGAAACTTTTTGTTTAGAGCTTTAAAAAGGCATTTTTTTGTTTTTTGCGCAAAAAAGTTCGCGCGCATTGCTTAATGAAATATGCCCGAAAATGCTACTTTTGCCCAAATTTTTTCTTTTTTTTCGCTCCGGGAACAAGTAAGCTTCTTTTATATGCTTATTTTAAAAATTAGTTTTTTCTTTTTATCCAACATTTGACAGAATTGACCTTGTTTCTTTTTATATTACATTTGAAATTCGCAAAACTATGTTGCCAATTTACAAATACTTTTCATTTTTGTTTCAGAGCCATAAATTTCATTGTCTTTTTTTACATGAGTCAAAAAATGAATAGTAAAAACTTACCAAAACATACTCTGTGAAATGAAGACCAGACCTTCCGTTGTTAACAGTAAGTTTATCTGACTTATGCAAAATGCTGACAAAAAAACATATTGTGGGTCGCTATCTTGAATTATTTGATTCACAAAAAAGAAGAACTATCAGAATAAAGATAATTGCTAAAGAATTGACAAATTTATTGAAATCTTTAAACTTTTCCATTGTATCACACCAGCAGGTCAAGTCTGAAACAAGAAGTGTTGTTGATCTTTATAAAAAAATATAGAAAAAGAAAATCTGAGCAAGTAGAAAAGGAATTGAAAGGTCTTTTTGACATAACTAAAGTAGATGGTAATTGGCTATGTTCAGAAGATAAAAAACTTTACACCACGCAGATTCAAACGTCAGATCGAGTTGGGTACAGCACCAGAAAAGAAGCAGATTTGAATTCAATTCATCCTTCAAAACGAAAGTTCATTCAAAGTCAACCAAGTACCCTCATTCAACTCTTTGAAGTTGTGAAATAAACGAAGAAAATGATGTAATCTCTGATAGTATTGACAATGAAAGCGATGATGATTTCAAACCAGTGGAGGAAAAATTTAGCAAGTATAGTTTAGCGGCGTCTGCGGCTAGGCTCGTAAGCAAGCACTCTTTATCAACGAAAAAGGCAGCAATCGTATGTAAGTCGCTTAAAGAAGATGGTGTTGATATAGCTTCACCGACTCAGGTTGGTGTTTGGAAACATGTTATCAAAGAGGCATAGCGTAAAAAGTAAATATCAAGGCAATTTTACAAAGTGAAACATTTTGCCCTCATTTTGATCTAAAAGTTATATTGAAAACGGAATATCAAGTTGTATGTCTTCAAAATGAAAATAGGATAATAAATTTGGGAATTCTTACCTGCAAAAGTGGTTCTTCTAGAGCTATTTTTGAAGAAATCAAAACTTTAATGGACGAATATGATGCCTGGAAGAGCATTAAAATGATAATATGCGGCACCACGACAGTCAATATTGGCAAAGAAAATGGAGTTGTAGTGAAGTTTCAGAAAGTCATGAGTGAAAAAGGATATAAAAAACCTCAATTCATTGCATATCAGCACCATATTCTCGATCTCATTTTGAGGCATATAATGGATTTTCAATTAGGTGGTTCAACCAGAAGCCCTCAATTGCCATAAGATTTCATAAATGAAATTACCAACAATTATAAAGTTTTGAAAGTTAACTACGAACATGATTCTGAACTGTTATTGAATGAAAACCTTGGTTGGGGAGATGATTTTAGGTTTTTATATCAGCTTTGTGAAGCATTTAAATTAAATAAAGAGACTTGTAAATGGCCAAAAATTCAATGGAAAAACCTTCCAGCTCTCGTGGTTCATATGTTCTAAAGGCTTACTTTCTCATACCGAATTCTAAAAATCGAATGGAAAACATTTGCCAATTCATTTCGAAAGACTGGTCTAGGTTTTGGTTCCACAATCAGCTCTATGATACAAGTATGTATGAGTGTCTTCAGGATGCAATTAAGTCACAAAATTTCCCAAAAGCATTGTCAACATTTTTGAAATTTTATAATCAGGAGTCTTCAAAAATTAATATCCCGAGAACAAACATAATTGCGGAGAGAGCAGTTAAAAAAATGCAGGAAATTATTGAAAATAGCCGATCAAAAAAGTATCTAAGCAGCAAATTTGCTGTTGTGAACCATTTTTAATGAGTTTAAAAATTATTAAATGAAAATAAAAAGTTTTTTTTATTTTTTGCCAGAAAAGTTGTCTATGAAACATTATAAACATGATTGTTTTTTCATTTTCATTTTTATCTCTATATTTATCCTCCTGACTCGCAGGAAAGCGACGGAGGCGCTATACATAGGGTAAGCAATTACCCCGACCTGCTTCCGGAGATGCCATCATATTGCCGTCCGCTAGTAATTTAGTAGAGATATGACTTTAATTTAGAACTGCTTGTCAAGACCACCAAGCAGGGGAAAGTGCCGTAAAGTGTCTTTCCCAAGGACACAACAGAATGGCTTGAGTGGGTTTTGAACCGAGACCATGTTGATCATCAGTCCGGTGCTTTAGCCACTCGACCACGCTGCCGACAAAAAATTCACAACCAAGAATAACTTGGTTGTGAATTTAATTTTTAACTAAGGCTTTATTAAACTGAAAAGAAACCATTCTAAACAAAACAACAAAAATTAGTAATCATCGCCGCAATAAAAAGTAATAAAGTAATCATCGCCGCAATTGTTCAAAGTAATCATCGCCGCAATAAAAAGTAATAAAATGGTTTGCAATCGCAAAATGTTTTAGTTTGTGCTTCAAAGCACGTGTTGTGTTAAACCTACAGTATGTAATCTTATTTCTTTATACTAATTTTTGTTGTTTTGTTTAGAATGGTTTCTTTTCAGTTTAATAAAGCCTTAGTTAAAAATTAAATTCACAACCAAGTTATTCTTAGTTGTGAATTTTTTGTCGGCATTGTAATTTGTTTTAGTAAAGAATGCAAATAACTAATAAATTTTGATCGATGCGCACGAAGTTTTTTAGACCGATCTACGCAAAAATGGTATTTTTTAGTTTATTTCAATATTATTCATTGAAAAATGACACAGGGTTAGAAAACTGGAAAAAGCTATATTCCTAGTCAACATGCTTTTAATAATGTTGACCAAAAAAAATAGAAAAAAAATAATAAAGATTAATTATGATTGACTATTATTTGTATTAATATTTACTTAAATCTACTAATGGCAAAGCATAGAATGGTGTTTAATTTTTTTGAATTGTAGTACGTCAGGAGTGGGCTAACTACTGCTCACCACAACCTTCTATGAGGTCCGCGAAAGCCTCACGTAAATAACTATACTGTCTCTTTGCTTTTGATCGTAGTGATTTCTAAAAAAAAATCTTCACTTTGAATCTGTCTCGGATTACCTGATTTTGTGCTCAAAATAAATTACCTTTTTCTTTTAAAGATCACTTCATTTCGGACACAAAATCAGGTAATCCGAGAGAGATTCAAAATTAAGACCTTTTTTTAAGAGATTGCTATAGTGCGGCCCGCTAAAAAATTCAACTTCTGAATGCGGCCCTCGATCAAAAGGTTTGGCCACCGCGGTCGTATTTACTCTGTAAAAAAAAAATATTGAAAAAAGTTTTAAATCATTTTAGTTTTTAGTTTGATTTGAGCAGCCACTCAGCTCACTGTAATACAATCAACTGAAGTATCGAACTCGAATGTTATTTCAATTGTTCAAATTAATCAACCGCAATAAAACAACTGATTGTTCAAAGTAATCATCGCCGCAATAAAAAGTAATAAAATGGTTTGCAATCGCAAAATGTTTTAGTTTGTGCTTCAAAGCACGTGTTGTGTTAAACCTACAGTATGTAATCTTATTTCTTTATACTAATTTTTGTTATTTTGTTTAGAATGGTTTCTTTTCAGTTTAATAAAGCCTTAGTTTGGTTTTTCAATAAAATAAATTTTATAACACTCACGTTGTTTAGGCGCGAAATTTTTGATTTGCTGTTTCTTTTCACGTAATCATTATGGTCCCATCAAACTTTCAAAAACAGTTTCCTCATTTGCTTCAATTTATTACAACACATAAAAAGTACCAGTTTAATCAATTTTTTCAAAGCTATTTATAAATGCACATTGAAAATAGATCATGATTTTAAAACCTCTGCTATTTTTACAAGCGCAGCAAAATTTTTGCTTTTAACGTGAAATCACCATTCAGCAATTAAACTTTCTCGAGACATTTACAGTATTTCGACACCAGCCTGACCTTGTTGTTTTTAATCATGTTATTTTATGTAGTTCCTGTTGATAGGACAACGTATGAGAACGTCGGAGAAGCGTTGCTGCTCTGTCAATTTTGCGCACTTAAAAAAATAAGTAATTACTAATGTGATTGGAATTTAAACCTCACTCATAAAAAAGGCACACCGTGTTTATGAAAGAGTGGCAAAAAAAGTGTTCTATGACAAATTTTCCAAAAACCAGACTTATTTTGTTTAGCCATTGCGCATAAAGTCTCTATAATTAGGGTTTTTTAAAATGTTTACACGGTTCCGTAAACTTTGGATTTTCCCCGTTGATCGTTAAATAGGGATTCTGCAAAATTTGAAAAATTTATTCAAAAGTTTTCGTGATATAAAAAAAGGTGGCAGAGCTCTGCTCTGGACCAGTGATCTTTAAACGAAGTGTCGCGGCACACTATATAATGTAGCGCGTTGGGCATAGCCGGGGGCAGGGGTACAGTTGCCCACCCAAACTCAAAAAATTTAGGGAAAAACAAGATATTTTGGGCACTAGAAATGAATTATTTGGGCAAAGTCAGAATTTTTCGGGCAGCGACAAAGAATTATTTGGGCAAGATAAAGTTGCCCAATTTAAAACAATCCAAATTATTGAGCGAATACAACTAAAATTTGATGCGACGACCTTTTTTTTAGTCTTCACTAGTTTTCGAAAAAAAAATTGAAAAATTGGAAACAGATTGAAAGTGAAGACTTTTTTTTAGTTTTCTGTTGTTTTTTCAAGCAAAAATCTGTGACATTTTGTCATCTCCGTGAAATGCTACAAGATCACGATTCAGGCAATCGTTCATAAATTTGAGTAAAATTGTATTGCCCCCAAACTTTTTTTGGCTAGTACGGCTGTTTTGCTGGGAAACGTTTTTTAAAACATTAATTCAAGTGTATAGATATGTTTTTTTAATAAATCTTAAAAAATACTACTGCATGATGTCTGGTCCAAATTCAATAACCTGCGAATAAAACAAACACTCTTTTTTGGTTTGATCTTTACTTTGATTTTAATGTAATATTTTGGATTTCATCACCCTGACAACAAATTTCGAACCTAATATTTACTTAAAAACCCAAAAAATGGTCATCACTTCAATCCAAAAGTTCGGCTCTGGTCTTCACTCGGATTCAAGTATACTTTAAAATATCGACACTTTGCAAAGTGTGCCGCGGACGCAAAAATATTTAGAAACGCTGATCTCGGCACACAGTTTGCGTGTAAAAAAGAACAACAAATTTGCCTAATGACGCATTGGAGCTATTTCATCAAAATTTGGCTCTAAAGAAGAAAAATTTATCTTTTTGACAAGTTTAAAACAAAGTTTAAATGCTGCTGTTAGCTGACCAAAAACCTTATTCTGGAAATTTTTTATCAAGTATTATCAGCATTTTGTTAAAAAAATGATTACCGTTACTGAATCTTTAGCATGTAAGGCGTTTTTCTTTCTCATCTATATTGAAGGCAAAGAGACAAAGATGGAAAGTATAAATAAAAGATCACCCAACTACGGCCTCATCCAAAAAGATGACGACATGTTCCAGATTGTAGTTGCTTTCTCGCAGTCTGGGCCGTAAGTAAGTCTGTTTTTGCTATTAAACATCACGGACCGAAACCAAACCTGCGAAATGGAAGGGCATCTACCCATTACAATATTCAGCGAGGTATGCTAATCGACAAACGTCCTTTTCAGGACGGGGCAATAACTGAAAAAATGTCCCTTTCAGGACACATTGCCAACAAGTTCCAAAGACTACTATTCTCTAGCTAAACATCGAAGGTCTCACTGCAAGCAAGATAAACGTTCTTCGTTATCTTGCTCTACAGTTTGAGGCACCCGTCATTCTATCACATGAGACCCATTGCACTAATGCAGAGAAGCTAGTACTTCCAAGCTTCAAACTAGCTGGGTCTTCCTTAAGCAGAAAGAACGACCTTGCCACGTTTTTCCACAAACGACTGAGGTATATGCTTTTAGACCAATCCCCACCGACATCGAGGATTGAGTGGCTGTGCGTGGACGTTGATGGTTATACATGTGGTATAATCAACGTCTACAAAGTGTTATCGACCAATATTTCTGCTCTATGTCCCCTACAAGATCCTTGAGAAGCTTAACTACACCTGTGCCGAGCCAATTATTGATCCACTGCTCCCTAAAAAGCAGGTTGGATTTTGACGCGGGAAGTCAACCGTGGATCAAGTTGTCCTGCTGACCCAGAACATCGAGGACTCTTTCGAGGCTAAGAAGGTCGGTTCGTATTTGTCAATCTTGCAGCGGCATATGACACTGTCTGGCACCATGATCTTACCTGCAAGCTGCTGAGGCTTCTGCCAGATAAGCACAAGGTCAGAATGATCATGGAACTTGTCCGAAACCAACGTTTCACCCTTAATAGGGGTGACAGCAAGCAAAGCAGGCAACGCCGTCTGAAAAATGACATTCCTCAGGGATCGGTCTTGGCTTCCCTCCTATAGAACATCTATACGTACAACTTGCCTTCCAGAATTTTTAGAAAGTTTGCTTATGCAGAAGATTTAGCATTGTTGCGCTTTTTTGGAAATTGGAAGGACTTGGATAAAACTTGAAGCCAAGACATGACTACACTTTCAGCGTATCTCCAGACTTGGAGGTTAAAGCTCAGTCACACTACGACATTATGACGGCAGCCTTCCAAACGTGAGCAAAAAGTCTGCAGCAACAATAGACGTTTACCGTTCTGTCCAACCCCTACTTATCAAAAAAGACGATCAAAAAAAATAACATCTATTCTGAACACATATAATCAAGTGAACTAAAGATCCTACTTTATTTTTTTACGTGATTTAGTTGATTTATTCAAAAGATATTTATGAGGCAAGCAGTTACTAAATGTGGCCATTAGTTGTCGGTCAGTATCATTAAAAATCTGGTTATAATTTTATGTTTGATTCATTGTGCATAATTAACATGTTCTTTAAAAATAATATTTAAACCAGAAATCAATAATTTAAAAAATTATTTTTTTTAAACAAATATTCTTGTCGATTTTTTAAATAAAATTCACCCCTGCTGTTTATCATATTTATTGTCTTTGGTTCCGTATTGAGCTGTAATTCTTTTTCTCTTCTAAGGCTTTCCTTTTTTGAGCATAATCATTTCTTTAATTTAAAGGAAAAACAACAAGATCGTTATGAAAAACTGAATCAACAGCTTTGATCTAGTGAAGAATACAAAAAACTTTCTCAATCATATTTTACTCTTTCTTTATTTTGCTATTTTCTACTCTGGGCCAAATATTTTTCATATTAAAATATCAATTTTCATCATAAACGACTAAATGTTTGTGGTAGTATTACTGAAATAAAACATTGTTGTTTATGATGCGCTATCTGCAAAAAACCCGGCGAAAATTCCCATCTTTTTTTTGTTATCACTTTTTGAACAAAAATTGTTGACCTTAAATGGATTTTACACTTGAAGCGACATTGTGGATTAAACAAATGTTCCAAAACTTTAGCAATTTAAATTTTGTAAACTAAACTAGATGCAATAGACTTTTTATTTTTTTAGCTGATAACCAAGTTAAAAAAAATTGGTATTTTAACTACTGGTTCAACTGGAGGTTTAGAATTGGATAATAATTTTGGGAGCTGCACAATTTATCAGGTCATCTCATAAGTAATGTCGTTTTATTAGAGGATTTTGAAGAAATTAAAAAACACACACAAAATATTAATTTAATTACTTATATAGTGTTCATCTGAATGAATGACATTCTCCCAACGTTCTACAAGTTTATTTATGCCACTCTTATAAAAGTCAGCATGCTTACTAGAGAAAAAATGTTGCCGGTCCGTTTCGAGTGCCTCACGTGAAGGTATTTTTTTCCATCAGTGAAATGTTGCAGACTTCGGAATAGATGATAATTTGTAGGAGCAATATCAGGAGAATATGGAAGATACGGAAGTTTTTCCCAACCAAGCTCCTCAATCTTATTGCACGTGATCCTTGCAGTATGAAATCTACGTTATCCTGATGAAAAATGACACTCTTACGATTCACTAAAGATTTTGCAAATTATGACAAGGTGACCTCAGCTTGCAAGACGCCTCACGCTCCGGGCGACCTGTCTCATTGGATAATGATGTATTGAAAACTGCTATGGACCAAATCGATTTGCAATTGTTGAAGAATTGGTAGAAGTCAATTCATTCTCATCAACTGTTCATCGCCACTAACAGGAGCTTGGAATAATCTCTAAACTTGGCAAGTTGGTTCCACTTCAACTGACTAAAGATCATTGACGTCAACGCGTGAATATCTGCACTGCTCTTCATTGGCTGGGAAAAACTTCCGTATCCTCCATATTCTCCTGATATTGCTCCTACACATTATCATCTATTCCGAAGTCTGCAACATTTCACTGATGGAAAAAAATACCTTCACGTGAGGCACTCGAAACGGACCTGCAACATTTTTTCTCTAGTAAGCATGCTGACTTTTATAAGAGTGGCATAAATAAACTTGTAGAACGTTGGGAGAATGTCATTCATTCAGATGAACACTATATAAGTAATTAAATTAATATTTTGTGTGTGCTTTTTATTTCTTCAAAATTCTCTAATAAAACGACATTATTTATGGGATGACATGAAATGGTTTGCACTAGAACAGTGATGGTGTTTAAGAAGCACCATTATCGGCACTCAAAACTCTCACACCTCGAGCTCCTCTTGAATGCTAATATTGTGGGCTGACATAAATATAGTGAACTTCAGTTTCATTAAAAACGTAACCTTCGCAATTCTATGAAATGTTGTATTTTTTTAATTTACAACCAAATTAAACTTCTCAGACGATTCAGATTATGCCAAGCCAGAACAAATCCAGTTTAGCGTTTGGAATTAACCGAAAAATTTTCTTAACAGGTTAAAGGTTAAATGTTGAAAAATTAACCGGTTAATCGGTTAATATATTTTGTTTTTGAATTCAATTCTGCTCCAGTTATCAAAGTAATAAAACCTCTAACTTCATATTTGAAGTTTATTCCCAAAAATTGTACTAAAAGCCTGTCCAAAATCATAGAAATAATAGGACGATTGCCAGTTTGGAAGCATTTTACAGTCATTGCTGGGAAAAACTCTGCAAAGTGTGACATCTGTGGCCATAAAATCAAGACGTCAACTAGTACTGTGAGATATCACCTCGTCCAAGTTCACAAAGTTCGACTCCCAGCATGCGAGGATCAAAGTGAAGAACCACCTGCTAAAAAAGCCAAACAATCTACAATTACTGCCTTTGTCAAAAAGCAGTCTGTTGAAGAATTGATGGCTGAAATGACTGCAAAAGATGGGTTCACATTTCATGCAATTGCCAACAGCTCATTCATTCGTGGATCGCTGACTTTGCAGGGATTGCAAGCTTTCATGACCCCAAAATTATGGCCAAGCTGGTGCTCAAGTTTGCCAATGACAAGAAACAAGATATGGCCAAAGAAATTGAACCAATGATTGAGTGTGGCAAGCGGTTTTCAGCATCACTTGATGAATACACTTCGATCAAAAACAGGAGGCTTGCCTGCGTGAATCTTCACTCCAAGAACAAATACTATAGCCTTGGACTGATCAGCATTGATGGATCTTTAAATGTAGCTTGTGCCACTGAGCTTTTGAGAGAGAAACTTTTGGAATTCAAGGTTTCACTGGACAGTCAATCAGTCACATTGTAGCCTTGATTTTAGATGGAGCTGCAATGATGCTAAAAATGGGACAAAAAATTAATGCTGAATATCAAGTTTGTTTGTCACCTGGTCTGCATTTTGCTGTTATTGAAGTATAGTATAAAACAAAGGTTATATTCAAGCTCCTGGACCTGACGAGACCAATAATGATAGTCTTGAAGAAGTTACCTATGATGACGATCTGATTACTGCTGAAGAAGAGGACTTGGAAATTCAAGAAGATGAGCTTTAACTTGAATTTGTCAGTGAGTTGGTGGGTGTTATTAAAAAAGTACGTGAAGTTGTTTGATTCTTCAGAAAATCACCTGTACGTAATGATGCTTTGCAAAAAGAGATCAAGAAAGAAATTGGCAAGGAGCTGCAATCGAAACTGGACTGCCGTTCTAGATGGAACTCTCTTTACACCACGATTGAAACTGTTCTAAGAGTCAAGAAATTAGTCAGTCAAACGTAGGCTGATCTAAACAGTGACTTCATGATCACTGAACAAGACTCTGACACACTGGAGATAATCGGAAAGTTCTTGAAACATTGCCAAGGATATGCTAGTACAGTATATGAAGCACCTGGAAAGAGGCCCAAGAACTTGGATCTTCTTATGGATACATTGGAGTCAATCCCACCAACAAGTTTTGAAAGTAAAACAATCTTTTCTATTACTGGTAAAATTTTGACCAAGCAACGTGCCAGAATGAGTGACAAAATACTTGATGCGCTCATCTTCCTGAAGGCTTGGTATAAAGGTCAGGAAAAATAGTAAAATATGAACAAACTGTATTGAAATATTGAAATATTTATCAAAAAGGTGAATTTTGTAGTTTAAGATTTCGGTTAATTATTGCAAAATTAACCGGTCAGTAGTTAAAATTTTCCAAACGGTTAATCGATTAATTTTTCGGTTAATTCAAACACTAGTCCAGTTCGAGGAAACAAATACAGGCAAATAAAAACGCATAAAATGCAATTATATTTTGAAGTAATTCATGCTTCTTTTACAGTTTTTTAAACAAACTACTAATAGATTTTTTGTTGACCTCTTAAGTATATCTTATAATTCAATTATCGTAGTCTTAATTTTTCGTAGAATATGAAACAAATAAAACTTTAATGAATCTAAATTTTGAAATTTTATTACATAATATTTGAAAGTCCATAATGTAGCAAATTAAAGCAGTCACGCTTGATCAGTGTTGCGAAGCATGCGGTTTGATAGCCCCCGCTAAAGCCACCATACAGGCCACTTAAGGCTAATTCTAATTTGCCAATTGTCGCATGCAACCTTGCTGCAAGTCGGTTTTACTCAGTGGATTAAACATTTTTTTATGTAGATAAAAAGTAGCTTAAAAGTCAGACTCTTGAAGTCGAAAAAATAAAAGTAAATCCTCGTTTTAATTTCATATGTATTAAAATAATAGGTGAGATCAATCAATAACCAATATAAAAAATCATATCGTTCTTGTTTTGAAGACTCATCAGAACACTCTTAATATAAGAACCTGTGCAATTAAAATTGGTAGATCGCTAAAAAAAGTAAATAATTTCTTTTACCTCTAGTTTTCGGTTTCGTAAGTTACTTAGAAATTTTTACTCTATGTAAAATTCACAGTGCTACGGCAAGACGGAAAAAAAAATAAATCATTTTCAACTTAAATAGTTAGCAAAATCACTAAGCATATAGATCAGTTGCTCTTAAATTTTTTGAGATGAGCGCTCTTTTTTTAGGCAAACAAAACTCGCGCCCCCTTAACGACACAAACCAAAAAGAAAACCCAAACCCTATTATCATATTCTCCAATTTCGTCAAGAATTGAAGGTGAAGATTAAAAAAATAAACTTTCATTTTCGTCCCAAATTCAATGTGAAGACAAAAAAATTGCAGCTATCAATTCACTTTGCAGCCAGTTGCTCACGCCCCCCTGATAAGCCTTTCACGCCCCCCAGTTTAAGAAACGCAGATATAGATGGTTAAAAAACTTGTTGGTCTTTTCTTTCTTCGATTTTTGAACATCATGAAAACTGTATTCATAACAAGCAACAAGCAAACAGGCAATCAATCATATCGAGAAAACGTGTTAAAGAAGCTTTGTTTGATTTGTTCTCGTGTTTTTTTTGCAGCAATAAGCAATGAAAAGCACAGTTGCTTTAGTGCCGGTTTAGTGTGGGGCCTACCTTTTTTTTATTCTGGTTTAGTACGTGGCCTACCTGCTTGAATGTGTCCTAATTAAGTTATAGTATTTGTAGAAGTATAAAATAAGCTACATGTCTTGAAATTGTTAATGTCTTAAAATTGTTAAACGAATACAGTACACTCATGAGTTTAAGAACTATTTCATTCTAAAATAAATATATTTGAGTAGTTAGTTAATACAAGCAAAGTGCTCAACAGTAAATAATAAAATAAAAAGTTTGTAAAATGGTGTGCCGAGAAAAAGCATAATTCTAAAATAAACTAAAATTCTAAAATCTCTTAACATTTTTAAACAAATTTAATTCAGTTTTCAATCATTAAAAATTTCTTTGATATCCTCAAGAATGCATGTAAATAAGTCGGCATCAGCTCCCTTCGAATATCGCTAGCAGTATTCATCAAGATGCCCTTGGAAGTGATAAATTGGAGCTCCGCGCCTTTTCTTCAAAATATTGAATTCTGCAAAATGCTGAATGATAAATTTCAAAATACTGAAGTTTCACTATGCAACAAATATCTACTTATATAGCTATATATTGCTTTTTCAAGGTAGGTCATATACTGAAACAGAGACAGAATTTCGTAGGCCACATTCGAAAGGTAGGCCACATACTAAACAGGCATCGTTGCTTTTAATTGGCATTAAATATACTATATTATATTACATACTTTCCCAGATTTATTTTGTCTTAGAAACTGCAAATACGATCTCATGCGATAAATTAAATATAAATTGATACTTTAATGCAGAAAAGTTAGAAACTAATTTAACTCGGATAAAGTTAAGTATCTGAAATAAAATATAGACACCCAAAGTAGCTTAATTATAATATTTAATATCTTTTTTTTATGTAGCGATATAATATAGATTCACCACAAATCATATTTAGTTCCTCTTTCAAATTTCTTTTGAAAATCTAAGCATTTTTAAATTAATCAATTGTTTGAAAGGGCGTGATTATGCGATTAGGCATTTTCGTGAATAAATACGAAACTTATTAGTGCTTACGCAGAACTTTTGTCATTTTTAAATAGTTACTTGAACAGAATTTCTTTCGAAATGTGTATTCAAAATTTGTTTGATTGTATCATGTACATTTTAAGTTACATATTAAATACAGTCATGAATTTTTAAAAGTAAAGTCTTTAACCCTAAACATTATCTGCCACAACATCAGTTTATTACGGACGTCCAATAATTTAAATGCAATTACGTTAATTGTTCGTGGTTATTAGCATAACTTTCTTTTTAAGTCACTTCAGAATATTTAAGTGACGGAATGTGCCTATCCAAACCCTTCATTTTTCTTAAAAATGCTTATTATTTCACTGCGGTCTTTGGCAGCTATTTTTATGAAAACCAGCGCGGCGGTGAATAGATTGTCTAAAAACTTTAATCAAAAAATAGAAAAGTTTTAAAGTTGATAAATTTTCTTTTTGTCGTTGTCCTGAAAACCTTTTTAGACTCATTTTTATTTGCGACTTACGAACTTTTATGAGCTGGTTGCTTCTTGAAGAAAATTTTTTTCACCATCATCTCGTTCTGTAACATTATCAGCGTCATTCTGACGTTGTATGGCGCAAAGAAATTCCATTGCTATGACTAATATTAAAAGAATAAAAGATTGTTTCTATGAACGACGCAAGCAACTGGCAAATGATTGTTGGTTGGGTCACATTCTAGTCACGTGATTAACGGATCAGAAAGTAGTGACACATAAATTAAAATAACTTCTTTCAGTACGTTTTTTAGAAAATACGATCCTTAAAAACTTCATGTTTGTTCTAACGAAAGAAAGCGGATTCTGTGTGTTTTAACTATAAAATCAACAGCGTGTGCGTTGAGATCCTGGTCAATTCGTCAACTGTCATGAAAATCTAACTGTAGGGCCCGAATATAATCGAGCAAGAAATTTGTTTTACATTTCTTTAAAAAAAACTCAAATAACCGGTTTCTCGACCGCATTTTGTGCGGCCCAAGATATAATTTGAATTTTTAAATATTTGTCAAACAATTAAAACAATCTCAAAAATCAAACCATTTAGAGTTTCTTTATGATTAAAAATGGACAACTCATCCGTAATAATGAACCAACCACATTTACATAACCCCGTGTACAAAAATAAATCAGATCAAAGGCGCTATTGCCAAAAAAGTTTATGAGTAAATAGAAAATATTCATAATTATAAAATTTTATAAAATTTTTTGCGTAAGAAACGTGCCCAAGTTATTTTTAGGCAGAAATTCTGGAAAACAATTTCGTCGATTTTTAAATAATAGACTTAAAAGTAACTTGCATTATCTCAACAAAGCGAATACCGAGGGACACTTGACGTGTAGACTACGGAAGCTGAATGGAATCGGCCACATACTAATAAAAACTTTTTTGCCAAATTAATTAACCAGATAAAAATGAAGATTTTGCTACACAAGCGGAAATTTAAAAATTTCTCACCATAGTATGACCTCGCAAAATTGTTGAAAGTTAAACTGAGTTTATTTACAAGCAATTTATTTTGCAAATCTGAAGTACTACATTAAAGTTACAATAAAAAAACTCGAATTTTGAGACAATAATGAAAAAATTATTTTTTTGAATAGTGCAAATTTATTGAGGCCTGTGTGGATTCAACTTGTTGCCGGCAAAGGGCCAACAAAAATTGATTGCCAATAACTAATTTTTTTGTTGACCTTTTATTTTACATTACCACCCAAGGATAAATGCAAGTTTTACTCGGCTGTAAGTGCAGTTTAAATTTTCAGGTGTCTATTTAACCCTTTTGGTACTACTGGGAATATACATCCCACTCTTTGGCTGTTCTTGAATAAACGGTTTTTTCTTTCCAATTAACCCTTTCAAGACTCCCGGGATATATACAGTATGTCCTGTTCGATAGCAAATGCCGTCTTGAAAGGATTAAAAGAAACCTTAATTACAAGTTTTATTTTTGTTTCTTGGTTTTCTTCCAAAAATCTTGTTCCTCAAAGTTAATGAGTAAAAATCTTGTTAGTCAAAGTTAATGTGTCATCACTCATCAATCATCAGTGTTTTTAAAAGTCTTTTAGCCAATGCCAATCCCAACTTTCACTCCTTATATGGACCAAACTGTTAAATTTTGTCAAATGTGTTTTGTTTTTGTATCTCAAAAAGAGTTTTCTAAATTTTTCTCTTTACATTCTTCCAGTTAACCTGCTTCTTAAACCTTTTTTTACCACTCGTAGTTACATTTTTTCCCATATTCTACTCCACATTTTTTTCGATTTAAAGAGAAGTCAACGTTTATGACTGACCTCCGATTTTCTTTTGCGCGCTTGTAAAATACTTAATGCTTCAAATGATGGCAACAAGGTTCAGCATACAAAAAAAATTTGATTGGTTTTCAAACAAGACTTGCGTTGCTTGAGATTTCTTACGCGAAACGTGGTAAAACTTGTTCGAGTTTAAGAATAATTCTAAAGCAAATTAAATATGGTATTTGGTGAAACCCTTGAAACTAAAGTACCATTTTATCAAAGTTACCAAGTCCATTTTCAAAACTTTTGAGGAATATTTTAAAGGAGAAAATTGTAAGGATAAGTCTATTCTCTTTTATTGTCATTTGTTCTGTACTTCGCCTTTTTTAAAAGATATCTTTTTCGTTATAATAATAAACGATTGTTTGCAATTTTTACAACGTCTGTATTCTGCGTGTTAACTAATCATTGTGTTCAAATACGTTATACATAGGCACTTCGTTTATTATGTCTAACAAAATTATTAGACAATAAAAAAAGGTGCTTGTGATATTTGAAAACTGCTATTTAATTACTGTAAATGAAACAACATACTTGGCATCAATTCATAAAAAGTTTCTAAAATTTTTAAATGACACGTATACTAACGATGAGTTGTACTCAATTACTTCTATGTTTCCGTGTATTTTTGAAAACGCAACTGAAAGTCAGCAACAGAATTTTAATCTTTCCAAAACTGTCACAAAAATGTACTCAGCACGTCAGAGAAAGTGAATTCACGGCCAAACATTGAGTGAAACCGTTTTATGCGATGAGGACAAAACGCCAAAAGTTGTAGCCAAATTTGTCTCATTTCACATCTCGTCGTCTTTCTTGGTAAGAACGGAAGAAAATGCTCCTCTTTTCAATTCAGAAACATCATGACAAAAAACAAAACTCTTCAATAGAATAATAAGCTGTTTCCTATTTTATCAAACTGCTCTGCTTAGAATCCAAAAATTTTAGTTCTTCAGAACAAGGTTACGAAGGGACTTAACTTACATTTATATGATGGCGAACTTTTGAAAGGATAGATACAAATACCTTTTTCTCGTGCTGCTAAAATAAACGAGTTCGGCAAAAATCAAAAATAAAACATTCTTCCAATGATATTGTAGAACTAATAGTTTATAAGAATGATTACTTTGGAAAATATTTAATTTAAATTTTAAGACTCATCGAAGCATAAAACAAAAATGTTGCCTAATTACTTCAAAAATAAAATGTCAAAACAAACTTACGTAAAAACTAATCAATGCTTGCTTGCCAAGATATTAATACATTTGTCCTGTTGTTTATTTTATCAAAAGCTTTTTGAATTGCATTCAATTTATAGTACATATAAATGATTTTTAATTTTAGTTTTCAATTAAACATAAAAATGACATTAAGTTGCTTGAATTTTTTTTTTAGTAAAACTTTCCAATTAAAGAGATTCTTTTTTTTAGCACAGTGTTTTACTTTGAAAAAAAGAAAAAAGGGATTTCTCTGTGTATATAAATCAGCGTTCACTCAATATTTGCTAACAGTTGCAGCAAAGCACGCAAAAACAAATTCTAAGTGGTCTACTTACTTGACATCTTAAGTTCGAAACAATTTTAGTAAGACGTCGATTGCATTGGAACAAAATGCCTAAAAGCAACAGTAACTCAATGTAAGTAAAAAGGTGTTTTCCTAATTCATAAAAGTAATTTGATATTTAAACAGTGAATGGTGATATAGATTTTTATAGAAAACTCTAAACATACAAATTTGCTTTTCTGTCTCAACAAAAACAGAAATCAATATACGAGTTTGATTTTTCAGAAGCCCTACCGTATGTCTTTCTCAATCACGTGAAGAATGGATCGCGATTCGAGAATGTTACGTCAAGTCTTTCTTCACCTACCCGCTGTACAAGTACATCGAACCAGACCCGATCAAGCGTGAAAAGTTTCTCAGGGTATACATGGACGCCAATTACGATGTGGCCGTCGGAAATGGTGACGGCATTATATTGGCTGTCCGAATACCCGACGAAGAGCAATCGAGTTTGAACGATTCGAGCAATAAAAAAATGAAGACAATCGGAGGCGCACTTCTAGTCCCCCCATCAGTAGACGGATGCGGTTGGGCGGGTGAGAGCGATGAACCGTTTTGGAAAGCTTATGAGGAATATGGATTGCGTCAAGTTTCGGAAGAAGCTCTGGAAAGAGTTAAAAGGTAATATTTTTAGAAATTGCCCCTTGCCTAATTTTTAAATGAAAAACGTAAAAATATCTTTGCTTCAAGTTTCTTTTAGTGCAGCTTCATTGATGTATTAGCTCGCGACATATGACTAAATCTGTCGTTTTTTCAGATATGAGGAATGGGAAAATAAAAGCCTTGCACAAAAGGCGTCACGAACCGGAATTCCGCTTTGGAACGGATTGTTTTGCGCCATCGAGCCCGAATACGCATCCCAAGGATTTGGATCCGCCGTTTACCAACGAGGAGTCAAAATTATGGCCCGGCACTGGTTTAATATCAGACAAAAACAGCCAAAATGCAGTCCCAGACTCAACAAATCGAAAGCAGAACTAGACAAGCCACTCAGAGCATTGATGAGAAGTCTTTCGTGCCATCCATCTCGCTTTTCTGAATGCTCGTTCCAGAAATCTCACTCACAAGTTGGTTCCCGATTTAAGCAAGAAAAGCAATCACAAACCTTTGATGCGCCCCTGAAATCTTTAAAAAACCAAACGTCCCAATCCGATGCCCCTCTTGCTATCGTCATCAGCCACAGCGAAAGAGCGGCCCATTTTCATCGCGCCAACGGATTCCATTCTATAAGTCGAATTCCATTTTATGATCCTGTTGAAGACATAACTCCGTTTACCACTCATGTTATGGTTCTTGATCCCTTCAAGACCGGACGAATCGATGAATTCATGAACCAACTAAACGGACCTAAAAAAATGAATGAAATCTACGAACAAGAAAAACTCATTTCATATGCTGACTTTTAAATTGTGTATCAATTGAATTATTCGTTTATTTTTTAGCCCACTGTAATTGTTCGTTATTTCTTGTTTTGACTAAATCTAGAAAAAGATAAAAAATATGGACTGAAGTAAAATACTTACGCTTAATGAATGTTTGCAGTTTTTAATTAAAGTCGATATCTATTTTTCAGCAATTTTTTTGTGAAATGCTTTTAATTTTTTTGTGCTTTAAAAAAATAAAACTGAATTTTTTATTATTGAGATTTGTTTAGGTAAGAAAAACTCACAGTCTTGCTGAAGAAATAGGCCATTGAGTTTTTAAGTTTCACTATTTTAGTAAAAAATTTTAAAATTAACTTAAAATAAAGTTTAAATTCTTTATTCATATGCAACTGCAACAAACAACACCACTGAGCTCTTAAATTAAAAATTTAGAACAAGAAAGAAATGCTAAAAACGTAAACGTTTAGGTTATGTAAGTTCTCATCGCACCAGAACTAAAAAAAAGCAAAAGCAGATTCGTAATAGCGGTCAAATAAAGTTTAACTCGATATCAACACCTTACAGTCCAAAACGCTTTAAAAATTTCTTAAATTATTTTACTCAAATTTCCCTTTGAAGCGTCACGTGATTACATGAAAAAGAAACGTTTTTGAGGGTTTAAAAACTAAAAAACTACAGATCAAACCGAGAACACAACAAGTGCTAATCAAAACAAATCTATTGACATAAAAATATATTCAGCAAAGATGTCGTAGGATTTGCAAAAAGTTGACGGTTATGCACAAGGTTACTTTTACTCAAAATAAGATTTCATTTGAATCAGAAATACGATTTTAAACTATGTTGTAAGAAGTTAAATTGCGGAAATTGTTGCCACAAATATCATAGACCTTCTATATATCTCAATCATCGTACCATGAGTCGAAATCCAACACCCACGCGGGTGTTCTAATATCTGGTTAAATAGCTAAAGCCATAGCCGTACCAGGCCAAAAAATGTTGGTGGCGCAATACAATTTTGCCCAATTTTTTCGACGATTGCCCGAATCGTGATGTTGCATCATTTCATGGAAATGCTCAAATGTCACTCAGATTTTACGTGAAGATTTTTTTTTAGTCTTAACATATTTTTTTAGTTGTAAATGGAGGAGAAAAACTTTTGAAGACCAAAAAAGAAGTCTTCACATTAAATCTTTGTTGTTTTTGCTCACTGATCTGGACCTTTCTAAATTGGGTAATTTTCTTTTGCACAAATAGTTTAATGTCAATGCCCGAAAAGTGTAATTTGCCCAAATTGTTTGCGTTTTGGGGGCAATTGCCCCCCTGTACCCCGACTTGTACGGTTATGGGTAAAGAACGAGTTTGTATAACGCGAAGAAAAAATCGCCAAACTCCATTTGAACAAGAAGGGACACAAATATTTAACAATACACAATTTTGCTGCTCTTCAGTCTTTGTTAGTTGTAATGGAACTGCTCGCCCATTTTTGTGAAGACCGTTAAAATATATCTGGTAGAAATAAAAAAATTTCTGTATGTTCTTTGCCAGGATGCCTTAGAGAAAATTGAAATTCAACAAACAAGACAACAAAACAACTTTTCAATATTCCCGTCAATTTCCGGTTTTTCTTTCCTAAGTACAAGATTTAAGCTTAATCAATGCTTTGAATCAAAATTATGTTTGTTGCAAAACAATTGTTTTACCGAAAAACTGACCGGAAATTAGAAAACTCAAAAGTTTTTTAGTAAGAGATTGCGCAGCTTCGAGAACCAGAATTTTTTGCAAATATTCTTCTTTATTTGGAAGACCAGGTTTGTGTGAAAATTAAAATACTTTTTTAAAATATTTCCGGGATTTTAAATAAAATTTATAAATTTCCAGTTACAAGTAATTCATTTGTCATTTAATGACTATAATTTTTTATTATGACAACGAAACTTCAACACAATTTGAAAAATTTAAATTCTTTCAAATCTTACTCTCGTAGCAAAACCAATATTGTGGGCTTAAAAAAACTCTAAAGAAAATTTACTTCTTTATAAATTTGAAACATTCTCAAGGGTTAGTTTAAGTTTTGGTATTGAAGACATAGACACCAAAACAAACATAAATTTAGATTTTTTACTAAAAAGGCTTGGATTGAGCGGCGACGTATTTTAGTAGAGTGTGTAAAAAAGGTTTTATAGCAACAGTGATGTAGTTTCAGATATTTGATAAAAAGCACCTATGCAGCTCTTAAAAAGGTGACAATAACCTGATCCGAAAGTGTTTTTATCTATAAAAAAATTCAAAGAGAAATTCACAGAAAACCACCGCATTTTTATGTCTGACATCAAGATAGATGAAAACAATTACAGACAAATTTAGCGAGTCCGAGAAATTAATAAGCTTAAGCGCTTCACTATTTATTAACGTTTTCTCAATAGATCTCAATAAATTACTTAACTGTTCTCATTAGATCCCCATTTGCCCATTTAATGCTACTATGCTCATTCAAATTGATAAATTGTCATGGAATTTTGAGTTTCAGCAAAAAATTAGCTTGTTGCGTAAATTATGCCATATTTCGCTTTGCTTTGGTGATGACGCTTAAACAACTTCGCGAAATTAGAAGCTATTTATGTTCAAATTTGAGTCGACGTAAACACTTTCATCTATCTGTAGGTGGAAAAACTGATGATTATATTTCTTACGTTTTTCATTTGTAAGTTTTACTTGATTAAGCCAGCAACAAGAGTTCTATTCAGGTCACTTACATGTATAGTGCTGTTTTGTGACTTGAGGTTCTTTTATAATTACTTTTAAAAACATTTTGGAAAGTTGTGTCTAAATCTTTTACCCTCATTTAATCCAGCGTTTCCCAATGCTTTTTGTCCCAGCGCCCCCTAAGTCTAGAAATTGATTTAAAATGAACTGTCACCGCCCCACTTGAGAAAAAAGCAATGTAAAATATTACAGCATATAATTCTACGAGAATATTCACCAAGCTTCTACATTTAAGAACTACTTAATTAAACTAAAAGAAAAAAGTTCAATAATTGTGTGATAGACAATTTCGCAACACATAGGCAGGCAACAAGCAATATCTTTTCCGACATCATATTAAATCTATGCGTAAGCAATTCTTTCAAATTTTCCCCATTGCTAGGGTTACCATATCTCGAAAGGGCAAACCGGGACCCTTGTTAACAGAAAAAAAATTGCCCCCAAAAGATAGTGTCCTCTAAAAATAAAGGTTTTTACTTCGAATCAGTCTCCGAATTCCTAAATTTCGTCCCAAAATAGAAGTGTTCTCTAAAAAAAATGTTTTTTCAGTTTGGATCGGTCTCGGTTTTCATAATTTTCATCTCTGAAAACTAGTAATCTCAGAAAAACACAAGAAAAAAGAAGGTCTGTACATAGGGTCTGTCTTCGACTTCTGGTAAAATTTCTGCCAATACAGGCAGGACAGAGCTCTAAAAACCGGGACTATTCCGCCAAAATCGGGACGTGTGGTAAACCTATTAATTGCGCTAGAAACTCAATGTAATTGCAATAGTACTGATTCATACTGTTCTAGCATAAAGGCTGATAAGCTAATGGTGAAGTTAATAAAGATACATAATTAAAATTAATATTGTGAAAAATTTTGCCAAGATTAGGCCTTCAATTACAATTTTAATTTTAAACTGTTTTTACCTTGTCGGTGTGGTTTTTAAAAATGAACTAATAATGTGTCAGCGCCCCCGGGTTGATTTAAAAAAATTTATTGCCCCCTAAAATTGCTGAAACGCCTTCCAGGAGGCGGTACTGCCCCGTTGGGAAATGCTGATTTAATCAAATCAATAATCAACGGTGTATATTTATTTGTCTTTTAAGTATTTAACGAGAGAAAGTAACTATAAATAACAAGAATCTGTTCTAACTTTTTTATGCATAATAGTAGTTGACTTTTTTTAAAATAGAGTTTGCGGCCTACTTTGATTAATGCCGGTGTTTTAAAAGCAATCAATCTTATAGTAATAAACTGAATTTGCTCATACAGTACAGTATCGTGGGGGTGGTAAAGAAACAAAGCAATGGTCCTGGACAGGCATAAAAAATTTATTGTAGCAATAAAGTTAATTGAAGTTTAAAAGATAGACAACTCCATATGTGGGCATATAAGCAGGTAGTTGACCCCTGATATCACAAAATCTACTTACTGTACACACTCCTTTGTTCACAGAGACAGTCAGAGATATAAGACTAGCTAAAAGAAACAGTAGGGAAAAGGCTGTACAAAAACGAAAAACTTTTTAAAGTAGGGTTCAAATTATGGCTGCGGAGCTGGAGCTGGAGCTGACAGCCAAAGCTAAAGGAAATTTTAGAGTTAGGAGCTGGAGCTAGAGTTGGACCAATAAATTTTATTGCTAACTCCGCAGCCCTGGGTCCAATAAAGTGAAAACTTTTTTGTCTTCATTTTCTGAAATTATTTCACATAATGTGAATTGCACTTTTTGAATGGTTTTTATAAAGTGAAGACAAGAAAAAGAATTCTATGTTTGAATCGCTTTTTTTAACAAAAGTTGGTTTTGAATCAAATCGTTTTGAACCACTTTCCTCTCCTGAATTTATGTCAGAAAATCTGTATACTCAAAAATATAACTCATATGTCAAATTATTGCAAAAACAGTATGGAAACGTTGTTTTCTCACTACTACACCCCTCAAGACAATTTATTACATAGTAAGCATTTGTCCGAATTTGTTTAGATTAATGCTTTTAAACCTTTGTAATTATGCTGAACCCCCTAATATTTCTAAGTTTTTAACTAACTCTTATAAGTGGCAAAAAATTTATACTTATAACATAACAATAGCCGGTATGCTTTAATAAGCTGTTGCATTGCTTCCATATTGCAGTTACCACAATATAGATTTAAAGTTATTGTTTGATTCTTTTTAGCTGCCGAGAGTAACAACCCACTTTTTAGATCTAACAAAATAAAAAAGAAAATAGTAATTTTCCAATAAAGTAGGCCTAAAGCTTATTGCCATCATCAAAAGGCCCCTTTGATTATAGTGCGCTTGGATAAAAAAAGCACAAAAAATAGGGCCACTACAAAAAATTAGTATACACCTGTTATTTAGAAGGCAGTGTCATGCCAAAAAATTTCATATTTTGTCATGTTCAAACCCAATTTGTTATTTTTTAAAAATCTCATTACTTTTTTTGCATGCGTTATATTTTAAAATTAAAGGATAAAATTGTTGCCTACGACTTCAACACCGACAACATATCATTTTAAAACGATGACAGCATTTATCTTTCTAACTAAAAGGTCTTGAAATTGGTAAAATTAAACTCCGCAGCATCACGAATTAATTGTAAAAAATATTTGTCTGATTGACAGTAATGTAACTGTTAACAACAATTTGAACACGAGTAGAAGCACGGTCAAAGCACAGTTTAGTTTAGGAATCTACCGTATTTCTTGATTAAAATGCGCCCTTGAATACAATGCGCATAAATAATCAACTAGTTGAGTCTTTTTTGCAGATAGTGCTAAACCAGTGCTGCTTGCCTGCCACATGAGTACTTCCATAACTTGTTCTGTATAAAAATATTCATTTGGGAGTATAAAGTATAAAAAAAATTAAGACAAGACAATGCAACCAAAGCAAAACAAAATTCGCTCGTCAGTAATAATTGGTTCAGGGTCAGCGACCATGCATTTTTAAATAATCACTCTTATAACCTTTAATTGAGGCATGTTTTAACGTATATCGTTTTGTCGCTGATTCCTTTTTTTTCGACCACATGTGCGCATTTTAATATGATTTTCTGCTGTGTAACGGACGAAAAAATAAAACCTTGATTGATTGATTGATTGATTGATTGATTGGTTAAAAGCACTCAATCAGCAAATACGTCTGGACCTTGCATGGTAGAAAAAGCAAGCACCGTATAGGCCAAGGGTAGGGTTGTCAACCGTTCTTTGTTACAAAGGACAGTCCTTCATTCAGCTCTCTTTGTCCTTGTCATTTATTGAGATTTGAAGTGATACCATTTGTCCTTTATTTTGAAATCGTTTCGACCGAAAATTCAATTTTTTGTCCTTGTAGTAAAATTTTATGTATAACTCAATTTTCCTTTTCAAAAAAACTTTCTTATTTTGGTATAGAGAACCATGAAATTGTAAATTATGTTACCAAATATGAATCAGCATAAAAAAAGAAAAAAAACAACAAAGAAAGTAGATGGCTTTGGACGTTTGGAAAAGCAATATACGTAGGCATACCATATTTTCGAAAGGGCAAACCGGGACGCTCGTTAGCGGAAAAACATTTGTCCCGAAAATGTAGTGTTCTCTAAAAATAAAGGTCTTTCCTTTAAACCAGTTTTCGAATTCCAAAATTTTATCCCAAAATAAAAGTGTTCTCTAAAAAAAATGTATTCACTGTGGATCTGTCTCGGATTTTACGATTTTTGTCTTCGGGATTTCTGCCAAAAGGTCGGGACAGAGCTTTAAAAATTGGGACTTTCTGCAAAAATTGAGACGTATGGTAAGCCTAAATATACGTCCACCTCTTAACAAAACTAAACTGGGATTTATGAAGAAAAATAAAACAAAATAACATAAAGCCGAACAAATGGGGGATTATACGAGTACAAGCAGTGATGAGGCTCTTCATCACGTCGAACCGTAATTTGTTAAAAATAGCAAAAAAATTTTAAAATGTGAATAAAAAACTTATGATTGAAGTGTCAATATTTCTTGTTATTATCAGACCGAAATACTAATTGAAAGTGTTTTTTCAAGACATGATGGTTTTTCCATTATTAGAAGATTGTACTGATAAGTCTCAACTTTTTCAGTGCTACCATTTTGATTTTAGGCTTATTTCAAATTCAAGTTATGCGCCTTTTGATACTATTTGTAGAGCCGTATCTTTTTGCTTAATATTATTATGATTGGTGAAAATTTGTCATTGGTTATTATTGTTTTCAAATTTAAATGAAACTGGTGACGTCATTGTGAACCGAAGCTAATGGCATGTAGCAAAGTAGGTAAAAGCGCTGCATTGATGGCGAAAGTACAGGGATGAGGTTCAAAACTTTCTTACATTATTCTGCGATGTCTTTGGGAAAGACACTCAGGAGCACTTTCCTCTGCAGTCTTAGCAAGCAGCTTAGCAGTCCAACCTTTTCCATTTTAAGGGTCAGATTTATGATTCACTAGCTCCCGGGGTAGATAATTGCTTAGTGTAAGGCTTAAACTTGGGTGTGCAGCCAAAATTAACCCCGATCGCAAGACAAATATAAAATTAAAGCGCGGGACGGAGTTGCTGTAGTTGTAGCCGTTCCGGTGTAAAAGTCACACAGATTTAATGTGGAGACCTTTTTTTGGTCTTCATCTGGTTTTGTAGTTGTAAAGAATGCAGAAGCGGTTGGCTTTCCTCTTACGAAAAACAAAAAAAAGGTATTTACGTTAAATCTGTGTAATATTTGGCCGCGGCTCATCGTTTCTACTTCATTTTACATCTAAAAAACTAGTAAAGACCAAAGCTTTCTACAGACCACAAAATTTTAGTTTGCAGGCCGCATTTGACCGGGGGTACCGAACTCCTTCGATGGCTACGGGTTAGATTCCCCTGGCTTAAACAAAGCAAACAGCCTTTTTCAAGTCTGCTACTTCTTCAAAAATACTGCAATTCGTTTCTGGTCGAAGCTCCTTTTAAATAATTTTTTGCAGCGGAAATGGGGTAACTTCTAGGCACGGAAACCTTTTGGTGGTGTTTATTCTTTTCATAATCATTATTACCGATAACACTTATTTACATCTTATTCAATAGAAATTATTAATAAAGAATTAAAAAAACGAAATTTGATGAAAAATAACTACATTTTAAAAGATAATGTAACCGCTCGATACTATAATAACTGATTTTACTGCAATTTACATGTACTTTCCTGAAAAAATTGAAATTATTTTAAAAGCTTTTCGCGATTTTACTTGAAAAGATTTTACGATTGATGATTTTAGAACTTTTCTGATAACAGGCAAAATTCTCAAGCCAATCAACTAACAGCGGGAGAGCGAGGCGGCGAAAAGCGATTAAGAAATTTTATAAGTCGTGCTCGTCACGTGAGCGCAAAACACGAAATACAAACCAATTAGCTCAAAGGCACACATCAAGCACTCAAACAAAAAAGAACAATTCCAAAAAGCACAATATAAAGCAAAAGACAAGACGATGCGGTGGAAAGTGAAATGAAATGAAATAAGGTAAAGCAAGGTGAGAGGGGAAATAACGAATTTGCAACTGTTCTTTGCTATAGCGCGCGGGAAATTTTTTTTTACTTGTCCGCGTTCAGTTTGTCTCGCGGTGATCGCGACAATTCTGGCGTTGGAAAAGTCGGCCAAAAGTTTGTTATCAAAAAATAAAATGCGCCTTTGTTTATATGCGCACAAATTTGCGATGAAAAAATTGAAAGCGCGCATTCTATTCGAAGAAATACAGTATATGAAAAGTGGGGCACAAACGAAAAAAAATCTTACCACCCTGTTCTACAAAATGTTTTTAGCTACTAGAATGTTGTTTCCTGATTTTGGCCTCTTCACAATGTTACTTAAAAACGACATCGAGTAATTATTAATAAAATGATAACTAACGAAATTTGCGAAAACAACGGCGCTCAGCAGATTTAATGCTGAAAGAGCATTTGTACGTTACTGTTTGTTAAAAAGATTTGACCAAGCCATTCAGTAGCAGCCATTATTGCAACGCTTTGGAATTTGGTTTTTCAACTTTTCTACCCGTTGCTAATAAATCGAACTTTTTAGTTCAGGAAGCTGTTTTTAAAAAAATTAAACCGTGCATTACAATACATATTTGCTTAAGGTTTCAGGCAGCTGACTTTTGACTAAAATCAAAATGAAGTCAAAAATATTTTAGGGCATTATTACATCATCAAACTTACACGATGTTACTTTCGGTTGCTCAGAAATCTTTTTAATTAGTTTTATTGGTCCAAATTAAGCCAAAATTTGTCAATGTTTTATTTCTTCAAATTTTCATACAAAAACTCACATCTTGCTTATTTTTGCATTTTTTTAAGCAGCTATAAATGAGCTACTTTGAATATTTTGTTCCCACAATTTTTACTTGTACTATATATTCTGAAACGTTTATGGCTGTGACTTCTAACGTTACTCTTCAAACTTTTCGTTTTCATTCTCTTGAAATTTTAATCAACTTGTTTTACCTTACTGTATTTTACCAATTTTATGCCTCTCCTGAAGACTTCTTACGACCTCACCTTAAAGTGCGCAATTTTCAGTTTGAAAAAATAAAGTAATATCCTCATATAAACAAAACTAAAATGTGTCTCTTTATACGTGTTTGTCATAAAAACATTTATATCAAAATCATAATAATTGCTGATATGTGAAATTCTTTTTCTGTTTATTATTTACAATCATAACATTCAATAGCAAAACGTCACGATTTTAAATTAATCACTTTTAAGATTTGCGTACGCAAGACCAAATAGTCCAAACAATCCAATTTTTATGAAGCATATTGTCTGTGAGAAGAAAGGGTAGAGATTTGCTTTGTAGCCATGACCTACGAATACAGTTCTAGTTCATTAGCCTTAAAATAACTTCCCAGTGCTTTAAGTACATTTACTTCCTTGGAAATAGCACTGTTAAAATATTTTTTTATTGGAAAATTTTGTACTTATAATGTTTGTGTGAAGTAAATTCAGGTTTATTGCTATAGCCCTAAATAAATTTATTTCCCAAAATATTTTATCACAATCGTCACTGCTACCTACTAGAGTAGTGATGGCAAAACTATGACACGCGAAGGGATTTTCTCTGACTCGCTAGTGAAAAGTTGATAGGAAATTTTCGGAGGTCCCTAATACGAGCATTGCGTCACAAATGATGACTGTAGTTGAGCTGTACCTCAGATTTTGCCATGTTGTTTTCATTCTTTTACTCAAAAAAACCTTATTTATGCCGTCTTTTACCGTTTTTGTTATGTTATAATGGTGTATCACTTGGTAATTTTATTGTAATTTTCCTTTCAATTAAAGATTTAACAGTTTTGTAATTGCATTCCGCTTAATCATAGCAGACAGAATGAAAATTAAATTATCTGAAAACCGAAGTTCAGTCGTTTTTTATTTCCGCCACTTGTCAAACAAAATACTTACATCAACGTAATTACACCACGAAAAAAGGGACATGCAACAAAACGAAACAGAAAGTAATAGAAATTTTTAAGAATAGAAATTGTATATGGCGTAATTGAAAAAAATTGCAAAGCTCTTTGCATCTTATGTGATGAACAAATTGTGAGGAGAATCTGGAATGTGAAAAGACATTGTGAAACAAATCAAGTAGCTGTTAGAAAAAACTAAAAAAGAACTTAGGCTACAGAGCATATACAGCAAGAATTGAGAAAGAAAACTGTTTAATCTAAAAGTTTGTTGAGATTTATCAGTGGAAATTCAGATTTGGTTTCAGCAAGTTTCAGTCTTTTCGCACAACATTGTTAAGCATGGAAAACCTTTTAATGAAGGCTAGTTTCTTAAAAGTGCTTTTGCCGAATGTGCACCTTTTATGTTCGACAATTTTAATATATTGAAGAGCATAGAAGAGTTACCTGTTTCCAGAAACACTATAAAAATGGGATAATGGCCATGCACTCTAATATAGCAAGTCAGTGGCGTGCGGTGACCTTTGAGACTGGTCATGCAATTGACATACCAAAATCGGATCATGCAATCGGGTATTTTATGGGTAATCAATGATTAAGACATGCAATATTTTACTGGTAGGAAAAAAATTCTGTGTGAGATTCTGATTTTTAGTCCTAATATCATGGTGTTCAAGACCAATTTTTAAGGTGATCTCCAAAAGAAAGGTCATCACTTGAAATCGTTCCCAAGTAATGCACCTTTTGTCCTAAAAATGCAGTGATCTCTAAAATAAAAAAAGTCATCACTTGAAATCGTTCCCAAGTACTGCACTTTTTGTCCTAAAAATGCGTGATCTCTAAAATAAAAAAGGTCATCACTTAAAATCGTTCCCAAGCAATGCACTTAATTTTTGTCCTAAAAATGCAGTGATCTCTAAAAAAAGGTCTTCCTCTTGGATCGGCCTCAGATTTCATCCCGAACAAGTAATATTTTTCATTAAATTTAACAATATCTACCTCATCGCGCAAAAGTGCGTCATGCAATCCTTAAAAATTTGGTCATGCAACACATGACTTGCATGCCCTGACCGCACACCACTGTTGTAGCAAGTCAAATAACAAAAGACTTGGATAATTGTGATTTCTTTTAAATTTTTCTTGACAAAACGACTGATATTACATCATCTGCTCACTAGCAGTTTTTGCCAAATATTGTAATAGTAATAAAATGTATGAAGAATTGCTTAGTTAAGAATTTTTGCCTTCGAAATACCTTCAAAAGGCCTTCAAATACCACAGAAAAAGATATACGTGATATTGTAATTAATATGCTGCATGAAAAAAATGTAGATATGTCAAAATTTGTGTCAATAACAACGAGTGGTGCTCCCATCATGGTTGGCCGTCATGTCGGATTCATAAGATTTTTCACAGAAGTAGTTGGTCGTTCTATTTTACCTTTTCACTGCACCATAGATCAAGAAGTACTGTTTGCTAAAATTGGCTTAAAAGAACTCAATCATGTGACTTCAATCGTCATTAAGGTAGTTGACCTGATATCAGCACGAGCATTGCACAAACGTGAATCCACATTAGTACTACGCGAAGTCAACTTCGTTATGATGGATTGTTAATGAACAATAATGTACGCTAGCTTAGTAGGGGAAAAGTTCTTGAACGATTCGTCGAGTGTATAAATGAATTAAAACTTTTTCTAAGCATGAAAAATAATAAAGATTTTTCTGAACTAGATGATGTTGCTTGGCTCAGTTGCCAAATATTTTTTACTGATTTATCAATGCATTTAAATAAACTTAATGTTAAGCTACAAGGCTATGGTAAAAGTATTGATGTTGTTTGGATTATGTTTGGATCGATTGGATGATGTTTGGATGCTTGGATTTATCAAAGCTTTTGAAAGTAAGCTGAATATTTTCCAACGTGATTTAGAAACTGAAAGTTACAAATACTTTCCGAGACCGCAAAAGAACTATGAGGAATTTAGTGAGCAAGCGAGCCTATATAGAAAAAAGCAAACTACGGCCTGCCATAACCTTCTGTGCGATCCGCAAAAACCTGAAGCAAGTAACTTTACTCTCTCTTCGCTGTCAATCGTGGTGATCTCTAAAACAAAAAAGGTCATCACTTTCAATCAATTTCTAAAATTTGGCATCGCTACGTGTTTGGAACGAAAATGGGGATTTTAGACATTAGTTCAAAGTCAGGACCTTTTTTTAGAGATCTATATAGTGGGGCCCGCAAATGAATTTAACTTCCGAATGCGGCCCTGGAGCTAAAAAGTTTGCCCACCCCTGGCCTAAATGGTGGCAAACACACCATCTTATTCACTAGTAGTAGGCTAATTTTTACAGCTTTGCAGCGTTTTAGAAAGGTCGCTGTTCCTTTTGAAACATTTATAGCATATTTTCAGAGATGGGCATTTTTTCTTAAGTTAGTTATAAGTGCAACGCAATAAAGCGCAAGAAATTTTTCAAATTAGTGAGCGCAGCAGAACTAGCGCATGGTGTTTTTCAAATTATATGTATTAAATGCAGCGCAACTAGCGCAATGTCATTTTTAAATCATATTTAGCGTTCAAATTGCCCAATAAACAAAGCCAGCGTGTTGGAATGGCGCTAAAAAAATTGTTTTGGTTACGTTGTTTACGGCGCTAAAGTGGTCTTAGGTAGGAATATGTACAGAGACATGACAGAATTGAATAGATACTAACAGAAAACGTTTATTTCATTAAACAAATACCGGTAATTTATACAAATTCGGATAGGTCTGATGCTCCTTTGGTTCGTGGCATGTTGTAATACTGTTATACGCAATTTTAGTCAAATAGTTTAAGTTAATTGAACACTATTATTACCTGTAAATAATATTAAGCATGAATTAAAAGCAGAAAAAAAATCATCTTGGTGTCTATTTAATTCTGACATGTCTGTGTACATGTCTGTGTATGTTCGTAAATTCTACCATACTACTACCACTGCACTTAGTTATTTAAATAAAGCGATGTCGAACGATTAATTTTTAATCTTTCATCGCAAGTTAGTCGAGTAGCTTCATTTTATTCAGTTTTTTTTTTGGCACAGTATATTTGTTTCAGCAACTAGGTGAACAGTCTCGTTTCTTGAACCAGTTATAACAGAATAATAGCTTTATCAAACTCCTCACTTATTGAACACGTTTTTGAGAACAAGACTGAATTGTGACATAGGCTCAGTGCTATATTTAATTATTCACTCTTTTACTTATAAGGTGATTTTTAATATATGATGTAAAATGTCTTATGCCAATCTTTTTCTAAGTTAATAATCAATTTTACATACCAAAAACTTAATTAATTTATTAAATTGCTTGTAATGAAACTTTTAAATAAGCTGGGGGTAGTGATTAAATGACTTTTGTCCCTTCTTACCCCTGCATCACATCTTAATAGTGCTTTGATTTGATATATTCTTATTATTAGTTTGTTTGATTTCGAAATGTAAAATCATTGTTTTTTTTTTGTTTTAAGCGGTAATTTATTGAAAAAGTTTGATGCAACAGATCTCTCTCTCTCTATTTAACATATTTTTCTCAAACAAGGTTGATTGGGACGTGGTAGTGGTGAAATGGCCTGTAATAAAATGTTTGCCATGGGTTGTGTACATTAAAAAATAACGAAAGAACATTGCGCTTTTGCAAAATAGGACTATATGAAGTGCAGTTGATTTGATTAATGCTTCATGCGCAGCGCTATGAAGCGCAAGTAGTCTTTTTGTTTCTCGGTGCGCAGCACAACTTAAAATCTTATCATTAGCGCAGCGCAACTCTTTCCTGAATAAAATGAAAACCCATCTCTGCATATTTCGTATTCTAGCGTTTCGTAGCGTTCAAAAAGATGCGGTAGGCTATTTAAAAAACTTTCACCTATGGGCAAGTCAGGCTAAACTAATCTTGTAAGAAATTGAATACTAAACAATACTAATTATGACACATTTTGCTACACAAATGTTTAAGATGGGAAAATCTACATGTTATTCTGTTCAGTTATAAGGATTAATATTGATTGTAACCAATACTTTAATATTAAAAATGTCAAAACTGTTGAAGGACTTTCAAGGACGCTAGAAAATAATTAACAATAAAATGTTTTTTAAGGATTACGGAAATAACCAGTTTAGATAGTATACGAGAAAAGCCCTTAACGAAATTGATATCAGCATTCAGCATAGCTGGACTATAGGGATGATACAAACACAAATTTTATGTTTGCAGCCCAGCAGGTATTTTCTATTTGTGACACTGCAGTATGAATCATGGTAGCAAGACATTTTTGAATTTTATATCTCTTTCTAAAAGGTTAGTTGATGCTGAAGAAGTATTTTAACATTAATGAATTAATCCATTTCTTTAGTGCGTAAATAAAAATAGAAGCACGTATCAAATAATGTGGCACAAGATGAGGACGTGAATTACGTAAGTTTATGCGGCGGTTTTATAATCTTAACATTTTTTAAAGAACTGTACGCGTAACGTGAAACTTGTAAAAAATTTAATTATTGTTCTTGATAATATGCGATACGAAACCATGAAGTGAAATATAGGCCCAAATGCTGAAGCAATATTTACGGGTTGTAGTGATCATACTAATGCTTAAGTACCTACCTTACCAAGCTAAAGTCAAGAAAAAATAAATGACCGATACCAAATATTTTCAGATAACATGCCAACGTCAATTTAACGTTGACTTTTTATGTTCAGAACGTTAATTAACATATATAAATTATCCAAATTTTTCTATCCGAAAAATAACTAATTTACAACATTTACGTTGGTCGGAGGTTGGCGACAATATGTAAAAATGAAGAAAAATTCAACGTTAAATTAAAGTTCACGTGTATAGTCAAGGTCGAATCTCCGGTTATTTCTGGACTGTATGAACAGCAATAATAGCACAAACCAATCACTAATTTCAAAGTATTTTTATTAAAGGCAACAGCAGGGAACTAGGTTTCGAGTAAGCATCAATTGTGATCATCTCAACTTGTTTTAAAGATACCGAGACAGCGCTGGCCAGTATGAATATTTTTTTATAGGGTAACACGGCGTTTTTTATAGAGTTGCTTAATGAAACTGCCCAGTAAAAGTGAAATAAACGTTTTGAAATGTGTTTGAATAAGCACAAGCTGTTGGTTCTGAACTCCCAATTTCGTTATTTCTCTTACTCATTCAAGCTAAATTTAAATCTAAAATTCGGTGACGGGCTATTCCCACGTTTTACAGCGCTTCCTTGTCTTTTCTATCTTTATAGCTTACTGTCTGGCCCATACTTACCGGTAATCTAAATGAAATTTATTGCGGGACAACGTGACGCTAGTAAAATTTAACCAACGAACCACAAGCAAGCAGTGAAAAAAAAGGAATTATAAACAGCACAAGCAAACACATGATTACGAGTTTATTTACGATAATTTCCAACACCTAAAGAAATAGCAGAGTGTTCTTGAAGGAACTGTTTAGTCGTCCAAACCAATGTAAACGACATCGCCCGAATTCAATTCCGCGACGGACCGCAGCTCTACAGAAAGATTTTTAAACTGTTTATCTTCTTCGTACAACCAATGGATATTGACCTGGATGCTGCCTTCTGTTCTAAGCAGAGGCACCAAAGTAACTTGACCCCATTTAGAAATTCATCGTGCCCTTCCTTAGGCCACAGCGAAATTACTCAGTTAGATTCGGCATCAAACTCGCGTACATTTTCTCGGAATTTACACTGTTATATCACACAGCTATTTTACCCACTTGACATCACAAAACTTTATTTCGTTAACCTACACAGTACACAACTAAAATAATTGCGGACGTACATAGTAGCCTAATTGATATTACAGGGTTTTTCAAAAATAAAGGGGGAGTTCTCCGAAATAAAGAGCAAGTTTTCAAAAATAAAGAGCGAGTTTTCAAAAATAAAGAGGGAGTTTTCAAAAATAAAGAACAAGTTTTACTTGTAACATACAGTATATTGCTTCAAAAAATAAAAATAATGTGAAAACAACAAAGAAAGGAAAGAGTTAGTGTAAATTTCGAAATATTTGATCAAGTAAAGCGGCTATAAACAACAAAAACTAAACAAGAGCTGTTTGAAATTACAAACTTGAGTCTTTCGGCTTTAAATAAGCTTATCAGAAAACTTGAAAATTTAAGCCAGGGAGAACCAACTTTCGAAGCTTTATTCAAAAAAGCAGGAAGAAAAATGAAAAACAAAGATTCTCTGCACACCAAAATAAGAGATATAATGGGAAACGACAATTCTTTGACCCTTAGAGATTGCAAGGAAAAATTAGAAAACGAAATTTCAATTGCTCAATTCTCAAAAGAAATTAAAAAAGCAGGTTTATCTAGAAAACGAATAAAAAAAAGATCAAATGTTGTTTTAAATCATCGCAATATTGATCAAAGGCAGGCCTTCTGCTCTGCAATGTCAGAGAAAATTTCAAAAAGAGTTGTTTTTTTAGATGAATCCGGGTATAACCTTCATACGTCTACAAACTATGGTTATTTACCGGTTTCTCAGGATGCAGTGTTGTACCAACAAGCTTCTAGGGGAAGAAATATTTCATTGTGTAGCATAATATCTACACGTAGCGTGGAACATTTTAAACTTATTGACGGGGGATTTAATAGAGATAGTTTTGAAGATTTCTTGGTTGAATGCAATCAAAAAAACGTTTTCACACCCAACACAGTGCTAGTTTTGGATAATGTGAAGTTTTATCATTGTATTGAAATCAAAACTTATTCGGAGTCCATTGGAGTAGAAGTTTTTTATTTGCCCGCTTATTCGCCTGATTTGAACCCTATTGAAAATCTATTTAGGTGTACAAAGCAAAGATTAGATGGAATAAGACCTAGGAAACTTACTTCAGTGCAACTTAAAGCCAATATCTCTATGGTAATCGAAGTTTTGGGGAGTTTACTAACTAATATCGTCATTTTTGGCAGAAAATAAATGAAATTGTAAATCGAATCAAATAAAAAAAAATTTAACAAGATACTTTAACTATTTTTTGTATTTCTTTTAAAACTTTCTTTTTTTGTTGTTGTTCATTAGTTACCATGTTGGTTATCAAAAATAAAAATGAATAAATGAAATTGCTTTAACTAAAACCCGCGAGAAAGTTTTGGATTTTTTACAATAGCAAAAACTCGCTCTTTATTTTTGAAAAACCCTGTAAAATAAACGCAATAAACTACTTTTTATGGCAACCTTATTTTGAAAAAAGGCCTCAAAAGGAATAAATAATGACGATTGTGGAATACAGTATCCAAACAAAAACCAGTGTTCATCAACAAAAAGTTAGGCGAAGGACAAAAAAAATCTTCACTATTGATCAAAGCCACATTCCTGATGTGATCAAAGGCAAGGACCAAAGTTTTCTGTTTAACATAAACTCGCAAATGCTCTTTTGTTAAAAATAATTCTGTGATGCGGCCGGCAACAATAAAAAGGTAGTGCCCCCTAGACTAAATAAACAAAATCAAAATTTAATTGGCTAATTTTTTAGTGTCGAAATGCGAATAACAAAGACAGATGAAACAAAAAATATAAAAATAATTTGTGAAATGGAAATCGAACAAAAATCGATCGTTCAGACAAAACAGGCTTATAACTTAACAACAACTACTACCTGAGCTTAAATCAGATGATTTCGACATCGTAACTTTTTTATCCAATCGACCGAAAATATTCTTACACTGCTCGGCAAAAAGATTAAGATCGACCGGGTTACGATCGACTGGGTTCTCAAGAAGCAACGTCCCGATATCGCCACCACCTAAAACGACAAGTTAATCAACATCAAAAGGACGCGAAAGCCCCAAAATCGAATTCCAGCTTGGATTGCGCTTTGACGACGCAAGTATTTATTGTATTAGCAACGCGTTCGGAAAAATTGCTTCGAAGATGTTTAGTAGATGCTTTTTTTCACATGAACAATTTTACGAACTTTTTTTGATATCCTTTTAATAAGCAAATATTGAATCACAACATTTTGATTGTAACAAAAACAATTAATGCTCAATAATTTCTGCTAACTGCATTTATTTTTATAAACACGTTATTCCGAAAACTGACGCATAAAAATTTTCAATCTAACTCTCATGAACCAAGAAAATTACTAATTAAATATTAATTTAAGGTTTATAAATAGTTTTTTGTATACGTGACGTAAAAACACGGAAATATCTACAAAAAAATATTTGCTACTTCAGCCTTCATAACAGCTTTCTTCAAGACATCAAGTTTACTTTTAAGGAAAATGTAAAGAAAAATATTAAAAAGTTTGCTTTAAATTTGGCACACGTAAAATTATATCTTTCACACGCAATACACACATACTCATGTATTGATAAAAAAGCCAAATGTAAAAGGTTATTTTTAATTACAGACAAATATATGTAAAATCAACTTTCAAAATCGAAATGCAAAACTTTATTAATTGTATACACTACTATTGGGCAGGATAGTAGTTGCTACTTTTAAACCACAATGTCCAAATAAGTAGTTTTAGGGTGGCGTGCGTAAAATATAGCAAAATCCGTAGGTTTTTTTCAATTATTTTGAAAGACACACACGGTTTCAAAGTCTCCAAAGTAGAAAATTTGCACATAAACATTATGTTGACTTTATAATAATTAATTTATATAAGACTTTTATTAATTTTGACGTTAGATGCCCAAGGACAGGAGCTAAAAATTTTGGGGATCAAAATCGTATGTTTGCTGTAGCTTATCAACTACTCGCAGTCAAAACAATCGTAACCGCAATTTTTTTCTTTATGATAGTACATTACAACATTCGATTTCCACCACAAACTAAATCATGGAAACTAAATGTTCAGTTTTAAAACCAGATCAAACGCGAAAGTAGGTGAAGTCGTATTCAACAGCAGTTAGTTTGTTTAAGATAAAAAAATCAAGGCAAGATAGCAAATTTTCTGGAGAAATGAAAGAGTGTTATTTGCCAAAGTGCTTAATCATTTATTACTATTAAAATTTCTCTCAAAACCAGCTTGCAAATGAATTGATACATGCACCGGCAAGATAAAACTGCCCGCTAATTTATAGTATTTATAGAAAAAGTTTTTTTTATAGATGCGCCGCTACTTTTTGAAAACATAAGTAAATCTATGCCAGTGCTTTTTTACCTTTTTTAAATTTTGTTCACCCTTTTTACAAGTAGGCAAATTTTAACATCGTTATTATTCTTGTGCACCTGCAATCATATACAGTACAACACCAACAAGTTACAATACAAATTTTTGCAATAAACACTGAATTTAAAAATGTATTTGGCACAAAATTTATTCCGATAACATTATCAAGCATCAGTGCTAAAACACAAAAGTAGAAATTATTTCATTTCCCCTTCATTCATCCCTCTTTACACGTCCACCCTTGCAAAAATTAAATTCACACTAATGTGAACCAGTCACTTAGTTGAGAAGCGCTGGTCTACGAGTACTCTTATGTTATAATTAATTCAGCGCTATTTATTTAAGTTTCTATATACTAACTGTTTACCAAACCATTAACTTCTAGATTGAATCAGGGGACACAAGGCAAAACAATTCTAGAGAAACTGGAAATATCACAACGACGTTGGAATAATTAGATTAATAAATGTCTACTTTGAAAAATAGCTCGTTAATGATACAAATTAAGGTATGAGAGTCGGACAAGCTTTACAAGGAACTTGTCAAATCTAACAACTTTCTTTACTCTTTACACGACGGTGCTTTTGTTTTTTGCTAAGCATGACTTTCTTAGGCGGAACTTATCACTTTCGTGATTATTACTTTCACTTTTAACTTATATTACTCGATGTAAAGTCGGTTCAGTTCGTTATTGCATCATAGTATTGTATCAACCTCTACAAAACAACTTTTGATCTTACCAACTCCTTATAAAGATTGTCTGAGGGCTCCTTTCCACTGCAAGCGTTAGCGGAAGTATTCTTTGTTTGTTTTATTAATTTTTTACTTCTTTTCGCGCTAACACGCCAAGAGAAGAGAAAAAATTAATAAAGAAAACGAGCTTTAATTCGTATACCTTGTGACACTGACGAGCCACCTTTGGAAGCGGAAGTAATGCATCAGTTTAATAAAACTTCTTTGAAATATTTCCAGTTCCTCTGAAGTTGTTTTTTAAATCAACACCAATTTTGCGGTGTGTTATTTACAAGAAACTCAAATCACAGTTTCGGCAAGAAAGAAATTTTCTTAACCGTAATGTTGCGATACTTAGAAGCACAATTAAACTCGTAAAAATAGTATATTTTTCAAACATTTCCGGCTTTTTAATCTCTTTTTTCAAAAAAAACTTCTACTTGAAATGAATTTTAACAACAATGCGTGAAAAAAAAATAACTGCATGAATGATTTTACATTGCGACGAATAAGTTAAACCAAAGGAAATGAAATTGTTCATTTTACCACACGAAAATCAGTCAACAATTTGTTAAAAAATTGTTGACTGATTGATTCTTGTGCGCTAAAAAAATTTTTTTTTATAAAATCCGTTAAGTTTTTTAACAAGCCTATTATGACAACAACAGTAGGATCACTTTGCAATGAATAAAAATATTAAAATTTGGAAAAAGAAGCTTTAAATTAAATCAATAAAAATAATTTTAAACAAATTGCTAACTAATTCTCATGTGCAGAAAGGAAGAATTTGATTTAAGGTATGTCTCACAAGCAATCCTCGTAAAATCGTCATTCAAGAAAGTTACCACTGATCCACTGAGTTTTTAAAAAAAATAAGCAAATAGAATTGTAAAGCCAATTTTTAGTTCATTAAATTATTTAACAATGAATATAAATAAATGAAAGTAAATTCAAATTTAGACTAAAAGAAAATAAAAAAACACTTGCATGCAACACTGGAGAAAAGAAGAATCATTTGCATAAACTTGACGATTTAAAGTCGGATTACGCTTTTTAATAAATAATGCTTTATATATTTTTGTAGAAAATTCCGACTTAGATTTTTTTATTATTTTAAGAGTTTAAATTTAATTTACAACACATTATGTGATCTTTTCTTGCACTTGGTACTTGAGAGTTGAATAATATGAAAATACTATTTTTATGAATTTAGTTGTGTTGCAAGGATCGTAACATTATGGTTGGAAAATTCAAATTATTGTAAAAAGTAGGCATATAAAAACTCAAATAAATAGCAACGGTTACCTATTTTTTTTTCTTGAAATTAAAATAATAGGGACACATCTGCGGAAAAATATTTCAAATAGGCGCTGTACAACACTGACGTTGCCTTCAAAGTGCTGAACTTGCGCGTGGCACCCACCAAGCAGGCCGCTAAAGTTGTCCGATCCTTTTTAATGTTCGGCTTCTGAATATTTCTCACCCGCTTTCAAGTTTGATCCAATTTAGAATTTAAAATCCGGGTCATTTACAAGCTATGCTATTGTAATACGAGGTGTGTTTTCTTTTCATTTCGAATTCCTATCCCAAGGCCAAACAGTGAACCAAACCATCTATAAAGAGATTCTTCGGCGCCTCGTAAGATCAGTGCGTGACAAGAGGCGGAGCCTTTGGAAAGCCCACGCATGGACGCTCCATCACGATAATGCTCCTGCTCACACAGCCCTGAATATTCGTCAGTTTCTCGCAGAAAGAAACATTGCAACTTTAGAACACCCCCATATTCCCCTGATCTGGCCCCGTGTGACTTTTTTCTCTTCCCTAAGATCAAATCTGTTCTGAAGGGAACCCATTTTTCTGACATCGATTCCATCGAAATGGCTGCGACGACGGAGCACAAAAAGATCCCAGAAAATGCCTTCCAAGAATATTTTAAATCGTGAAAAAGACGAATGCACAAGTGTTTTCAAGTGGAAGGGGATTACTTCAAAAAAAATTTGACTTTGGTATATTTCAATAAAGTTTTTATAACACCAGTCTCGTTACTTTTCGGACACACCTCGTATAACTTATATTACACTGCATGACAAAGCTATAAAAAAGCATGAGCGCAAGAATTAAAAATAAAGAATTAAGTGTTTTTTTACACGACTTCGCTCGTGGTAGAGGTATAGAATTCACAATTTATAATCATAAATAAAAAAATTGTGATATGATTCAATTGACATCGAAATCATCTTTTCACGGTTTGTAATTTTTTAAGTTACAAGAAACGTGGTATGATTTTGAAAGCCCTTTTAACTTTTGGTATGCCCCTCGTAGTATGATTTTGAAAGCCCTCAAATTTTTGAGCCGCCAGATATCGAAATATAAGTATTAAAAAAATTTGCATTAAGCTTTTACGCAAACTTTCCATTTCGGAAACACCGAAGGCTTCTGCGTTTTCAAAAAAGTGAAAAAACAACGCATCGGTGGTGAAACGAGTCCGACGGGATGTGGCGAACACTTTAAGCCGGGAGGGGGGGGCAGCCTTTCTTTTGCTTGTGAATCCGGCAGCTGTTTTATCACAGTTTATCCTTTAAGACTATAAAGTCCTATGTACGTTAAACGTTTGTTGTGAGATCCAAAGAAATTTAACAATGAAACAAGTCCATTAGATTTCTAACATAAATTTCAAACTCTAATTACAAAACGATTTTTTAATCCACTTAAAAAAACTTTTGTATTATTTTCTCGTGGATTTCCTTTAAAACCTCTATGGACCCCATCGGGAATAACTGGTTTAGACAAAGAAAAATATCTTTTTCATTTGTAGTAACACCAAGAACCCAGATGTATATTTAACCACTGCGCACAGCAAAACTGTGCTTAGATAAATAAATGAACGATTCAACTCCGATGCAACTCTAACAATAACATGGATTCCACAAAATTATACAAAAAGGAGACCTACCTCTGGTTACACCGCGAGCCACTTTCACATTAACAAACTGACATTCGATGTTGGTTGTGGGGGTGTGACTGAACGGAGATAAAAGTGATTGGCCGACGTCCATTAACAAAGTCGACCCCGCTAAACTGAGCGGGTCAAAGGTCACATCCAGGACTCGCTCTACAAAGTATAAAAGCAGTGATAAGTAAAAAATTTCACGAGATCGCCATAGTTTAAAATTAAACGTTGCATTTTAAAATAATAATTTGAAGATAAAGTTTTAATTTTTTGATCATGTGCCAGGAATAGCGAGTCAAATTTCGGTCCGAAAGCATAGGAAATTGTTTTCTAGTAAAAGAAATTACATGAGTCTTTAAGATAAAAAAAACTTTCCAGCTGTATAGCGATCGACTGGACTTTATAGGAATAATGAAATTTCTAACCGCTGATTTTTACAGAGACTTTTATCGACTATTTCTATCTTCTGACGAGTTTAAATCGAAACTAAGTTTTCACAAACAAAGTTCTGCATAATTTAACACTCGGTCCAACAATAGCCAGGAACAAAGTTGTGAAATAAAATTGATATAATTATTAAAAAGCTTAATATGGCTTCTTTTAAAAAGTATATATATCACATCTAATCGACCCCTACTTATTTTCCTGTAAAATCTAAATTTGAACAAATTTTCCAATACATCGGGTGTTTTTATGAGGTGAGGTCTTAAATTCATGTCCATCTTGGAAACATTCTGTGGTTTTTTATTACTCGTTGGGTTAAGTTAATACGTATCTTTAAATTTTGAAGTACTGTTGCAATTGATAATATGCTTAAACTATTTATGTATTTATAAGCCATTGCATATTTTTTGCGCGTTCAATTATAACAATAACAGTAAACAATTGTGCTTTTGCGTTTGTTTTGTTTCTTTGTTTTTTTATTTGATTTTTGTTTGATTTTTGTTTTTTTGGTTAAAGTGGCAGCTGACTCGATGACTGTATGGTCTTATCGCAGTATTCTTGCCAAGTAATTTTCATGTTTTCTTCTACGTTGCTGCATTCGCTTGGTGAATAAAAAAAATCTGGATCTGGTTCAACTCATTTATTAGTTTGCATATTTTGGAATTTTTGATCGACAGTTTCAATATCAATTTGCTTGATCAATCAACTCAAGACAACAACGATAATCGAACAGTCATACCTTTGCCGTCGCGAATCTCAATCAAGTTGAAGCTGGTCTTTGAATTAGTGTTTGTGAGTTGAAACAGCTTCATTATGAAATGACGCAGATCATGAACAGTTCGCATGGTTGGATTGTTTTTAGGATTCTCCAAAAGAATGCTCGCAGCTGGACCTTCAAGAAGCAGAGATAATTTAAGCGTGTTGCGATACTTCGCTTTTCAAAACTTTTGAAAAAAGGCCAAAAATCAAATTCACCACAGCAATAAACTCTAAGCACTTGTAAAAATTTTGATCTAAGGTGGAATAAATATTAGCTATAAAATTTAAATCAGATCACATTTGTAGAAATTTTATTTAAATAAGACTGATGATGGTTGCATGATTGTACTTAATCGAAATCGATTTTCTAGTGTTTTGAAGAATTTCAATAAACCTTACATAACAAAGAAATTTGCTGTGCTGACTTTGGCGCTATCTACGTCCTGGTTCATATCATCGTCCAATCTTTTTGGTGGCGTGCTGCTTTCCGCCATTTTGTTCGGTCGGAGGCATCTTCTTGTTTCAGAACAACTTTCCCAATTTCTTTTCCATCAATGTTCTCCATGTCATCTTTGGTCTTCCTTTCTTTTTCTGGCCCCTCCAATTTAAATTCTAATGCTTCCCGTAAAACATCACCATTTTCTCTTTTGAAAACAAGGCCATATATAATCGATATGACAGTATTTATTTATTGTAAGATATTTTTGAGCCCTTAATGAACGGTTACAAAGTTTTTTTAAAACGAACACTTGATCTATGGTGGAATCGAACCCGCATCTGTAAGGAGCTTGCTCAAATGATAGAAACGCACACTCACCGACCAAAAGACGGTTGGAAGTGAGGTAGACATTGACGAACTTGCAAGCAGGACCTTTGCTCGCGTCGGGGCTTCCCCTTACCAAAGTGATTTCGAGCTGACTTCCCTTCAACTGCAAAATAAAACAATGAGCAGTTGTAAGACCTCGCCCAGACATTGAGGAAACTATTGGGTCTGGGCTGTTCTAATGTGCATAGGGATTCTTAGTGGTAATGAACCAAAAACGATTTTTTTGTATTCTGTTTAGGAATGAAAGAAGCTTCAAGTGTGCAGGGTCAATGAATGACACGAAAGCGAGAAAATAGCGCTTAGCGCGAGAAAGCACAATCGGCATATTGCGTTTCAACGCTTCATTCTTTATGTCGAACTCAAAAGTACCTGAGTGGCTTCTTGCAATATGACGTCGGAAAGCGGCACTGGATATTGCTTGAAGGGGGATTTTACAGATGACGAAATATATTCGGCGTGTTGCTGCGTCACTCGCACCAAATAAGGATCTGCACCAGTGACTCGATAGAATACAGAGACCTCGTCCGTCGGAACCAACCCTGCCTGAAAACGAATGACGTCATGAAAGAAATCAGATTAGATTTGATTTTAAAAAATTCCTAAAAAACGGAAAAATAGATTCTTTTGTTTCGTGTCATGAGAATAGATTCATAAAAACTTGAGTGTTTCACAACCGCCAGAAATCAAACTTAAAAACTGCTAAATAGCTCCATTTCCAATTTAAAAACCGTTAGTCTTTAAACTTGGATAAATTTTTGTGACGGTAAAAAAACGCTAGATAATTAATCTTCAAAAAAATCTTTTTTAACGTGCGGCTTTTTTAGTGTGCGGCGATATCGAAAATTGTAAAACAGATAGCTTATAGGGTGACTGCAATTAGATGACATTACAATGCACTTGCAAAATTCCTGTTGCAATAGGTAAAACTCGCATACAAGTAAAAATCTGTTTTTATTTTTTGGTGTTTAGTTTTATATCGCGACAAGAAAAGAATCAATTTACTGTAAACTTTTAAGTCATTTACTTTTTTTCTCAACTTCTGCACTCGGTTGACCACCTCCCTCGCCACACCCTCATCTAACATCGACTGATCCGGAGTGACATCGAGTAACACCAGCACGTCATTATCACTGTGTGCTTCGTATCTATGACAAGCGATTAAAAATTTTGTTTAGTTGCTAAGTAAAGATCATATATAGCCACAAAAAAAGGGCCTTAACGTCATGTTTTCCTTGGAATAATCAAGATTACTTTCATGAATGATAATTATATTTTAATGGAAAGTATCAACAAAAAACGACAAAATTGAAAAAGTGTCCCGAAGTCGAGCAACAATTTAGATGAGTAGATCTAAAACTGTGATAAGCAGGAGCCTCCCTAAAGCGTTGCACAACAAAGTATCAGCAGTTTATTATAAGAAGGACTCAAAGGTTCAAACCAACGAAACGGTTGAGTCGCTTAAACGTCACCATCATTATCTTTAATCATTTTAAAAGTTTGGTGCGGCATCAAGATGGTTCATTTTGTACTTTTATTCTTGACCACCATATTAAACTGGTACAGTTCTGGAGTATTGGTGACGACAGCGAGGTACTTTTTTCGTTTGTCTTGTGCTCTTTTATTATTTCTATTGCGTTTTTTTCTATTACGCCATCCTTTTTATCTGCCGAAAATATTTACGTTATGATATTTATTTGAAAAAGCGAACAGATTATTATTATTACAGAACTAAAGGTTGAACAAAAAAAGTTGTTATTTATTTGAATTAATTAGCAAGACAGAAAAGCAAGAACAGGACAGGCGACAGGTAGTATTGGCCACTCACCTTCAAGAGTTAGATAAAATAACAAAAATTCTTAAGCGCTACATTGATAACCCACGACAGAAGCCTCGTTGCAAAAGTAAAGAAATAACAAGCCTCATCTCGCCAAGACACGAACCTTCTAGAACTCGTCGGCGGTATTGCAGTATCTCTTATCTCTTTGTATACTCGTGGGAGCGGTTTTGTTCTCTTGTAGTGGGGAAAAGTGCCAATCGCTCCACAAGTGCACAAAAAGGAAATTCCTGGCACTGCAGACCCATACTGAAACGCAAAAGCTATCGCTTGGAGACAAAACAAGGATGTTCCGGGAGAAATGGCGGAACAATAGGACGAAATGTAGTCGCGATAACGGACAATTTTCCTGGCGAGCTGTTATGATTTTGTACTCGCATAGGGATTTTAGATATCGGGATGTACAACTCCGTTTTGGATCCAGTTTTTGGTTTACGCTAGTGGGGTCAAGCTTTCAAATCAAAATTAAAGCAAAGCTTCATGTTAGTCATTATTAGAGTGAATAAAAAAATTTTTATGTAATATTCATTAATGGATAAAGATAAAACAGTTTTAAAGAATTATGTCCTTTTTTTATACTTAATAGTTGTCGTCAAGATTTATTCAAAAAATTATTGAAAAACAGGTTACTTGGCAGTTACTCAAATTACCAAATTAAAATCATAAATTTTAAGTAAATTGATTAGAACAAAAAAAAAAAAATAATAATGGAAATTTATCTAGCTATAAAAACTAATGAAATTAAGTAATTTTAAGTGACTTGGTTACCTACTCTGATATTTCTAATAAAACAGTTATTTTAAAAAAATTTAAGTATTATAGTCAAAAATTAATTTTAGCAAAAGTTAAGTTTTTATTTAGTTGATCTAATAACAAAAGTTTTGAAATATAAAAAATTTAGTAATATGAGTTGTTTAGGCAGTCATTAAAATAATTAACAAAATAATAAATTAAAAACCTGAATTTCCAGCATTTTAATTAAAAAAAAACTTTTCATTATTATTTTTATCAAATTTTAAGTGACTAGGTTGATTACTCAAAAAGACATTTATTTTTTAAATAAAGTATGGTAGTTAAAAAAATAATTAAAAAAAATTTTTGTGTTTAATTAATAGATCAAAGTGAAAAAGTTTTTTTTTTATTTAAAATGGCATGGTGAGAAAATTGCCAATTCTACAAAATTTTCAAGTTAGTTATAATATGTTTTAAAATTTAAAGTGTGTAGTTAACAATTTGGTTATTCAAAAGTGATTTTTTTGATTAATAAAAGATTAGTGTTGTGAAATATTTATAATTATTGTACAATTTAATTTTTTGTGTAATTACTCATATTTTCCATGGTATGCTATTGAGTGTAATATGGTATTGAACAATTCAAATATTTATTTTTATATTTCATATAAGTATAAAAAATTTTTACTTTCACTGTCAGTGTTTTTCTTAAATAAATTCTATGGTTTTAAAAATACTAAATTTTTATGTAAAATTAAATGTTATTAAATTTGCTGCATTTTTTAGTTTAGGTAATTGAATTTTGAGTAACCTACTACAGAAAGTTTTTAACAATGGTGAACACTTGCTGTGTGCCAGCTTGCAATTCTGGCTATAGGTCCAATAAGAATGGAAAAAAAGTTGCATTATTTCAATTTCCTATAAATTCTGAGCTTCGTGATAAATGGTATAGGGCTATCCCAAGGCAAAACTGGAAAGTATCAAAGTCTCATAAAGTTTGTGCACAGCACTTTCATGAAAGTGATTTTAAAACCATCTCAACTGATACTTGTAGTACCAAGACATAAATCTAGAAGTACTCTAAAACTGCAAAGAGTGCATCTGAAACCTGATGCTGTTCCTAAAATTTTTCCTTCTTTGCCAAAATACCTTTCATCACCTTTACCAACAATGCGTGCAACCTCCTCTACCAGTTCCTCTTTTAGACGTGAAAAAGATAACATCATTTTACAAAAGCAAAATGCTGATTTTCTCATTCAAGACTCTTTTTCGGATTTTTCATCCTTTAGAAGCAAAATGAAAAATGCAGTTCTTCCCTTTGGATATACTAGTGTTTATTCAGCTTCATCTGCTCAATTCTATTTTGTTAAAAATGATGATAGTTATAAAGTTGCTCCAGAACTTGTAGTGTCTGTGATAATTTCAAGTGAGCTACAAATCAAAGCTTTTGTTTTTTCTAATTTGATACCAAAAGATCAATATATGCATTTGCTTTCATGTGGTTCTCTGCAGACAGTAACTGAAGTATCTAATATTCTTGCCTGGTGTAAAGCTTTAGCAGACATGTCTAATTTTGTTTCTAACAATCAAAAATCAGCATTAAAATTAGCTATATCTTTGCTAAAAAGTTACCTTTCTGATGAAGCAGTTGTAGCAGATTTATCACAATCTAGCATGTCTTTAGTTTGTTTTATAATAGAACAATTGAATTTGCTTCAAGTTTCCAAACATGGCAGACGTTATTCTACAGCAACCATTATTTCTTCATATATGTGGCAGTTGACAAGCACTGCATTGTACAAAAAGCTGCAAGAATTTTTTATTCTGCCATCAATAAACAGGCTTCGACAGCTGTCTGTTGGAACTACTGTAGAAACTGGTGAAATTACATTGAACTATCTTCATCAAAGAACTGTAAATTTAACATCTGAACAAAAAATTGTTACTTTACTTGTTGATGAAGTTTACACTGCGCAAAGAGTAGAATACAGTAATGGTTCCTTTGTCGGATTGACTGCAGATGGTGCCCCAGCAAAAACTGCATTAACTTTTATGGTAAATTCTACATGCAGTAATTATAAGGATGTGGTTTGCATAATTCCCGTCAATAAATTGAATACCAAAATTTTGTGTTCATGGTTTAAAAGAGTCATGTTTGCTTTGGACAAATTTTTTTTGGTTATTGCCGTTTCTGTCGACAATCATATATGCAACAGGTGTGTTTTTGTCAGTTATTTCTTTGGTAATTTTCTTAATTTCATAAATATAATTCTACATTTAAACGTAAATTCTCTGTTGTTTTTAATCCTTTTTTTAACTTATTTTGCAGAAAGATGTACATAGAACTTGGGGGTGGTCAGTTGAAACACTGCATTGTGCATCCTACTCGATCTGATGAAAAGCTGTTTCTGTTGTTTGACACGACCCACAATTTTAAAAACATTTTTAACAATTTCATCAACAAGGGTAGATTTAATATTCCTACACATGCGAATGAAGACATTCTTGGAAAAACATGTTCACCCTGCTTCTCACATCTAAAACACGTGTACGCGATTGAGGAGCACAAACCTTTAAAAATCGCACATGCTTTAAAAAAAGTATCTTTAAATCCCAGTGGCATTGCACGGACTTCACCACAACATGCATTTGGTAAGTTTTACTTACTTTTAGATAGCATTTTAAATTATTATATCAAACCTAATATTTTCGGTAACTTTTGAAAAAAAATTGGCTTTTAAATTGTATTGAATATACAGTAGTGTGTAGTACTCAACCACAATCAAGTACGAGATATTTTAAATTGATTGCTTGTACTGTATTCAGGTGTTTTTCATGAATCAACGGTGCAAGCATTAGAGTTTTATAGTAAAGAGCATCCAGGATTTCTAGAAACTTCTCGGTTTTTAAAATTCATCAACACAATTTGGAAAATTTTACGGGTTAAAACACCGTTTGAAGGTAATTTTTTGTACATAGACAAAACGTGTATCACACTACCTGCGTTTAGATTAATCTCCAAAATTAGTTGATTTTATTGTTTTACCCATAGCATGATATAATAGACATTGATATATTATATTTTTATAGAGTTAAATGCCAAGCTTGTAATCACTATCTTACGTTCAATGTATTTTTTCAGAGATTAGAAAAAATGATGAATTGTGTGCACCTATACGAGTTGATGAAGTAAATTTGAAATATCTTGAAGCAGCTTCAAATATATTTATTCGGTGGAAACAATCAGGAAATGCTGGTTTGACTCACCAAACCTTTTGTGCATGTATACAATCAATGAGTGCTATTCAAGAACTTGCTGAACACTTGAAAAAAAAACATGGTTTTGTTTACATACTTCCTGGAAAATTTACTTCGGATCCAGTTGAAGGTCGTTTTGGCTGGTATCGCCAAATGAATGGTGGCAATTATTTCATGTCGTTAAAACAGCTGATGCAATCAGAAAAAAAAATCCGTGTATTATCCTTAATGCAGCAGCATGCTCTTTTATCTGGCTCTTGTCTAAAGGAATTTGATGCTCTTCCTTTATTAGAAACAAGTTTTGATATTGGAGCTGAAGAAAATGATGTGCTTTGGCTTAATGATGTTTTTGCTCGTGTTTCTTTGGATGATATAACATGTGCTGATGCCAATATAACATACTATGTAAGTGGCTATGTTGGCAGAAGCATATCTCGCCGGCGCAAGTGCTCATCCTGCAAAGAGTTGCTCATTGCAGGTGATGATTCCTTTTCAATTCACCACTATCTTCCAGATGAGTACAAACAGTTGTTTGAAAATGTAAATCGCGGGGGCTTGTCGCAACCATCCGAATTTATTTACACTGTGACAGCGCTGGCAGTGCAACATTATATGGCCATTCTATCCACTGGAGAACCGACAAAAACCAAGTTTTTATCCATGAGCAACCCACGATCTGTTTTTCTAAAAGCATTAATTAACATTGCCGCAGCAACTGAAACTCTCAGTAACCTATTGTCTCAGCAATGTTCTGCCGGTCATTTGAATTTCAAAGAAGTGGTTAAATCTACTTTTAATTGCTTTGCAAAGAATGAACTTAAACGGATAAATGCATTTAAAGTTGAAATGCCAGAAATATCAGTCAAAAAACTGCGAAAATTAACTTCAAAAAGCTCCCAGTTTTAATTGTATAATAGTTTGTTTTTTGTTATTTTGATAGTTTTGTTGCTTCTTGTTGCATTTTAAGCTTAATACTTGTTTATTTTTCTTTCTTGGCAAGCTATTTTTAGTTTTATTGCATGCTATATTGTTAGTTAGTTTTACTCTTTTCGCATGTACTAGTTTATTTTTGTTTTCCTTAAATAACTTTAGCCAATATATATTTAGTATTCTTAATGTGATATTGCTTAATGCCTTTATCGAAATAAAGATTTCAATTTCTTTGAACAAATAACCGTCAAGAAATCTTTAAACCATAACTAAAATACATTTAACCTTCAAACAAAAGATTTCGAAGCTTCGTATGACTTTTGACGCTATTTTCGCAGTAGCCCTTTTAACGTAAATAGCCAAAATGAGTTGTTGATCCCGGTGTTCTAATATCCCTATACTCGCAGCACGCCACATGAGATAAACCTATCTCAACGACTCTTTCAAAGCACTTTCATCTTGGAGCTGGCAGTGTGACGACTGCAGAGTTCGAAACCGCTTTTTTCTTTTTTTCGTTTGCAAGTACTCTTATTAATTTCTTATGCGTTTTTTTCTTTTACGTCTCCGGGAAAGCTGTCATGATTTGGCACTGGCAGCATCCCACATAAGATCAGCCGATCCAACGACTCTTTCAAAGTACATTTGATCTTTGAACAGGCTGTTGTGACGAATGGAAGGTTCGAAACAGAGTTCTTCGTATGTCTTGTACTCTATTATTATTTTTAATCTGTGTTTTTACTTTAAAGGTTGACCAAAAAGAGTTGTTATTTGATTATTTATTCAGCAAGACCCAAAAGCAAGAACAAGACACGCAATCGGTAGTATGGGCCTTTTACCTTCTGAAGTTAGATAAAATAACAAAAATTCTTAAACGCAACAATTGGTACTTAGACCTAGGTTTCTACCGATAAAACAACACACTACTTCCAGGGGCAACTTTTGAAATTATTAAGAGATTAAGTGTTTACAGCATTGATTTAAAAACCGGAAAATGACGTATTAACTTTGTATCAAAGCGCGAATAACCACAACCAATCCCTTTTTGAACCATGAAAAAAAAGTTAAATCATGATATTATCATTGGTGTGCTAAACCAAAATATTTTAGAGGGGGAGAATTTGTCCGAACTATACGACGATGCCCGAATCGTGATTTTGAATGATTGCACAAAACCCGATACATATTTTTGGCCAATTTACAATAAAGGTTTATGCATTGAAACAGTTATGCGTGCACTCAAAAATAATAGCTGAATCTAGTGTACAGAGATCATTGAAATAAACTACTTGGGCATAAAATAACTTCTTACTACACAAGAAACATTTCTGCCTCGACAAACATACTCAGTGTCGAAAACCCTCCATGTGCTCGAATCATTTTTTTTTTGCGTCGCACAAGTGAATCAGCTTGGGGGGAATCACCTTTAACTTGGGGGCTATTTTAGATGAACTAGATTCGGCTTCAATATACTGTATAGGCGACTTTAAAAAAAGGGAAAAAACTAAGCTATTTTTAAGGTAATGTTTTTTTTAACTATGAGTTGCAATTTTTTTCTATCTGGCAACACTGGCAGTTTATTTTAACTTTAAAAGTCAATACAAATCGTTAATTAACAGTACAACATCAATTTTTAGCATTTTGTTTTTATGTATTTTCTGATTTTGCTGTTTAGTGTAAGCTAATTCTTTCATTTACAGTATTCCTAAAATTTCTTTAAAAAAATTTACGAAATATATTATTAAAGCAGGGGAAATATCTCTTTAAAATGAAGTTAAAATGTGTTTTGAATGTATCGCAATATTTTAGAATTTTAAAGTCTAATGAAAATTACTGGTGGTAGCAGCACTGTTCAAAACCAGAGTGTTAAGAGTTCTTCAATCCTTTCGTTCATTTTTAAAAACGTTAAAAGCTCACTGGCTTGTAGGTGGACTAAAACTGTTATATTTTAGGTCAGTAATAACCAGAAAAATTTCAAAGAGACAAGATTAACTAAAATTGTTCAGCAGTTCACAAAAAAATGAGGTCGGAATTCGGACCAGAATATTTTAGATTAACAATTTTTTGAGTAAAAACATAGGTTACTTTGAATTATCTTGTGAAAATTGATGAATGAGACGAATGTCGCCAGCAGCGAGTACGTGACCTTCCAGCTCGATCTGTTTCTTTCTGGTAAATTCTTCAACTTGTTGGTGTGACAGAGACTTAATAGCAGCAGACACTTTCTTGAAATCACCTGAAAATCGACAATAGATTTGATAATAATTATAATTAGCTCCTGATTTAATGCTAATCTGAAGATGAACGCTTTTTAATTAGTTTTTACGACAAATAATTGGAACAACAAAAAGTAAAATAATTAAAACACAGAATCAAGTTCAACAAAAATACATCAAGTGGATAATTCAAAAACAACTTGCTTCTTGATTTACGTTTAGAAACAGAATATTTTAAAGAAAAAACGTTATGATTTTTGACAGATTTTAACAAGCTTTGTTATAGAAATAAATTTACAAATTCTCAACACCTTTTAAACGTTTTCCCAAAATCACATGATCCGGTTCTGCTCTGAGACTAACCCCATACTTGTCTTTGTCCGAGGACACTGTGACGGACCGCACGTTCAACTCTTCGATGACGTACCTCTCCAAACTCATGACGTCATCAAGGTAGCTTTGATTTTTATGAATGACGACAAGCTCGGGAAGAGGGTACTAAAAAAGGGGGCAGCTCAACCGGTGTCCCAGTTACAATATTTGTTCAACCACAAGGACTCTACACCTTAGTGGGCATCGTCTTTCTGTCTCTAATCACACGAGCGAGTTCAATCACCGTCTGCATTCGCAACACCGCGCGTTCGATTCCCACATCGATCAACGAATCTCTGAAACATTTGGTGCAATTGGTTTACTGCGGATCTTATTAATATAAAAAAATAACAATGATTTTTCTTTTTTTTTTATGTAGTTACAAAAAAACCTTAGACTTTTGGTTATTGATGATTCTTTATTCAGTTCAATTGTAATTACAAATCGTAAGACAAGTAATTCAAACAAAAAGGTGGAATTTAGTTAATAAAATAAGAGACGGTCAGTTTACAGTTTTTCTGCCACAAATTCAGGTGTGCTGATTTGCGTCATTTTGTTTGAATTGTGTTGTGACATTTCTTTACGTGGAAGTCGCACTATATGCATATTTATTTGCATTAATGCCTCAAAAATAACGATATGCTTGTAATTATGACCGAAGCAAATGTTACGCGTTATAAAATAACTTAAAAAAGGTTTACAATCGAGGCACTACTACTACGAAGTATCTGTTTACAGCAGTAAATCCGGTTATTGACTTTTCATCAATATAACTGCATGAGTTTTAACATCATAATCATTTGTGGATTTATCTTGAAAAAAACAGTTAGTTGAATGTCTTCTATTAAAAAAAATATATACCTTGCTAATAGTCTTAAACAAACCTTTTAGTTCTTTGATTAACTATTACTAGAATAGTGCAGTAAAACTCAAACGATCAAACGTCAAAGAAAATATTTAGTTACTTATTTTTATTTTGGTGTTTCAAAACAGTGTCCAAATGACTGCGATATCAAAACTAACGAAAACTAGTTAATGTCCGAAAAAAAAAAAAAAAAAGAACAAAGCAGTTATTTAGTAACGATACTCTTTTGTCTGATCAATAATTTTTTTGTATTACAGCCATACGGCAGATTTAAACAATTAGAAGTCATTCTATCGATGACTAAAAATTTCAAAATGCACAAGAGTCTACAACGAACAAGTTTTACTGTTTCATGACTTGACTGTCCTGAATTTATGGCCAACAAGCATAGCTTTTTAATACAAAAGCTTATATGTCCTCTTAACAACTTAATAAAAGCAGGAAATCGCAGAATTGATTCTTTCAACCACACACTAGATTGAGATAATTATTTTTAAACATTTGAATATGTAGATTTTTGAACATCGAAAGTACTAAGCACAAAAAGAAGTTACGCTGCACCAAAACACAAACTTAACTATAGGGGTTCACGAGAACCTGCAAGCACTAAATTAGGCGCTTCGTCGTTGTTATTACTCGGGCGAACGTAAAATCGGTTCGTGTCTGTTGATTTGCGAGGTTGACCTATGACCTAGCAATAAGCAAAGAAATCAAACAATTTAAAATTAGCTTTAGTGATAGCTAATACTTGTTGTGTACCCCTCGATAACGTTGTTGAATAGCAAAGATATGGGGTAGATGAAAAAATTATTGAACAAAACAATTTACAATTAGTAATTACACCACATACATAGAGATTTTTTTGCAACATTGCCGATAATTACATCTTTATTACAATATGAACAAATAATATTTTTTTATGCATTTTTTTATCATTTGTGTTTTACCGTATCCATAAAATATATTTTAATTTCATTAAAGCTTTAAATTTTGCAAATGAACTATTTCACAACTGGCTGTTTATCTCGCGAGGAATTTTTTTTTTATGAATTTATTGACTCTTTTTGACGAACTTAATTAGACGAATTCTAAAGAAAAACTATAGCAAAGTTTGCCGGGATTTAGTGAATTTTGCAGCTGAGTTTTTTGACTCATCTGTGCTAAGTAGAATGTTGCCTTTTTTTCTGCTTAAATACGAAATATAATGCAACCAAAAGGCAAGCGCAAAGTTTAAAGTGTAAAACAGACGCTATTGTTTGGTCATCAGGCAATCTAGCAAACCAACGCAGAAAAATAAATTTCATATTTGCAAAAGGTTTAGGCGTCGAATTCTTGGAAATCGACCATCGACAGGAATAGATCAAATCGTTTTCGATCTACGCAAGTGCTAGTCATCTGAATATAGTCAGCGTTTATCGAAAGTCTAAAGGTATTACGAAGGAGAGAATATGTCAGATTGCACGTATGACGTAGGCCTATTTGTGCGTAAGTCACTCCAAATTGTCTAGCGACATTAACGTTCGATTACGAATCAAAAGGCAACTACTTTATTGATTTCCTTTTTGGTCTGTTTTATTTAAGGGTTCCACGATTATTTTTTCATTGTAACACACTGCCTTGCTAGTAATGAAAATAGTATGATGATGGACTTAGTAATAAAAAAAACATTTTATTAACATGCGAGACAACTTTGTAGATTAATTCAGTAACAATCCAGAAACTTCCCACCGAGGAAATGCGACTTACCATAACTCAAGTGCGATTAGCCATCTCACACAGCACCAGCAACAATTCTACTAATATAGACCTGATGGCATAAACATCAGACACCTCAAATACCTAGGGCCACTTGCTATTAGATATATCACAAACAAACATGAACAACATTGCTTTCAACACTAACGCAATACCCCATCTTTAGAAACGTGCCACAATCATATCCATTCCAAAACCAAACAACACAACATTGGCATAATTTACCAACCCATATTACTTCTATCACACACTTCCAAAACACTAGAGATAACGCTATTAAATACATCACAAACAAAACATTTCAGTCATTTCTCATCAACATGGATTCAAACATAAACACTCAACACACACTGCTTTGCACAACATTTGCCACCAATCACGAAAGGCTTCAACAATCAAAGACCTCCACAACACACTGTACCAGTAGCTTTGAACATGAGCAAGGCGTTTGATACAGTGAACATACACAAACTTACACTAATAAACATTCCAAACATCATCATCAAGCTCATAGCAAACTACATAAAAAAGACGACAAGCATGCACTCAAAACAACGGCACATTCTAAAAACTCAAACAAATCAACACCGGAGTACAATAAAGTGTCAACATTTATACTTCTGACATTCCACTCACCCAAAAGACGAACGGATCTTAACATATTCTGATAACATATCACAGCATCTCACATCAAACACCTTAAGGTCCAACAATTCATTTAACCATAACTTCACAAAGTCTATGATTGGGCCAGCACTAACAATCTTCGTATAGACACAGACAAAACTACCACCACTCTTTTTACACCAGACCTAGCTGAATATGGCACAACTTACTAATAACACTTAAATTAAACAATTAAACACTTATAACAAAACACCAAAAAATTCTTGGAATCACTTTTGACCCAAAACTGGCATTTTCACAACATGTGAACGTCACCATCACTAAAACAAACGTTTAACATTCTCAAAGCACTAACTTTCACCAAATGGGTTAAACAAAAAAAAACTAACCGTCTCTAAATTAGAAACTATCACTCGCCCCATTAAGGAATATGTCAAACAACAATGGAGTCCAATCATATCAAAAATTAACATCAAGAAACTGCAAATCATTCAAAACACAGCTTTGCGAATTGCTACTGGCTGCACACGGGCAAAAAAAACTCAACACCTACGCGACGAAATCAAGGTCTTTCCAATGGACACCATCTCCACTTCATGCTACTTAACTTAAACACAAACACATCCTTTAAATCAGTGGTCACCAAACTACGGCCCGCGAACCGGATCCGGCCTGCGAGGCATCCGGTCCGCTGCATGTTGTCTAAAACACTAAAAGAAATATAAAAAAATATTATCAAATTTTGGTTGATGGGATGAACCAAGTGAAGAAGGTTCAGTCGTGGTTCAAGGGTTTGAAATTAATTTAGATCTTTCGCCTACTGTACATTAGTTATGTTAAGAAAATTCGAAACAGGCAAATTTGCTTTCTAATCAATCATAATTATTTGTTGGCTTGATTTCAGGACGAAAATTGAAAAATATGAGTCTGAATTTAAGTGAAGACCTTTTTTTTTTTAGAGAACACCTTGATTTCAGGACGAAATTCAAGTGAAGACCTTTTTTCTTTAGAGAACACCTTGATTGGTAGAACAACTAGAGAACATCTTTGGCTTTGGCCCGAGAAGGCCCAAAAAATTTACATACGGCCCCCTGCTCGAAAAGTTTGAAGACCCCTGCTTTAAATGATCTTAATGCATACTCAAATCCATCCAGAAACTTGAAAGCTACAATCTTTCATAACAATAAGCACACTAACATTATCATCTTAGAACCAGATATAACACTCGAGAAATGTAGAGAAAACCTCAAACACATTCACACTACCATCACTTTGCAATATCTCAGTTCCAGAAAAAACAATCAAGTGATTAACACCACACCCTATGATAATCATAACAAACGTTACCGCGTCATACGGGTACAAAACTAGTACAGCTCAGAGCCGAAAATCACCACTCTTGCAAAGTTACCTACATACTGTACAATAAATCCTGATACTTACAGTACATGCCACAATGCCAACTATACTTGACACACATGCACATGACACTAATCACGTTTTTAACTGTAGTCAAGTACGAACACAACTCCACTACTTTGTGGAAAAAGGCTTCAGAAGCAGCAGAGATAATTCAAGAGGATCTAGATTTGCTCCTTTAAGGGTTAGAGGTAGCTACTCCAAAATATTCTTGGGGGGAAACAACCACAACTAATTCAATAACGTAGTCATCATCATCCTTGAAACTTATCTGCTTAACTCGTCCTCATTTTTAACTTCAACAACACTCAATTGACAAACATCAATGAGAAAATTCTTTTTTTTTTTACATCTAATAATTGCAAATAAACACAGATCGATCACTTTTCAGTGGATATGGTTTTCGATAAGTTGATAATTAAACAAAAAATAAAAAAAGTGCAGAAATAGTCAAATAATGTAATTGTTTTGTACTTGACGTGAAATATCAGAAGGAAGTTTGTGAAATAAAAATATTCAAGTTGCGCAATTATTTACGAGTCAACAGACACGTCATCGACAGCAATATATAGTGAAAAAAGGAACGTTAAACTAAAAAGTTACTAAATTAAGCTAGTTTTTCAATCGTAGCTGATTTTCGATAAATTTAAATTGGCAAACAAAAAAAGTGCAGATATTTAAATAATGTACTTGATATAAAATTTTGAAAGTTTGCGTAATTTAAGAAACAGTCGAGTTGCGCAGTTATTTACGAGTCAACACACACGCCATCAAAAGTAATTTATAATGAAAAAGAAACGTTAAACAAAGCATCACTAAAATTAAATTTCTGACATCCTGTATTACCAGAAAGCGAGGGCGAACTGTGGAAATAAAGCTAACAAAGAGCTGATACAAAGGTCGCAATTTGGTTAAACAAAAAGTTGGTGAAAAGTTGCAATAGTTACCAAGCAATGTTCTATAATCAGAAACAACTGCATGTACGAGCACAGCAGCTCAGCCATATCTTTTGTCTTGTTATTCTTAGATCAAACAAAGCGACTCGCACTATCTCAGCACAGGTTCTCGTGAAATTTTATCGCATCGCTGCATAAAAATATTTTTTGGTTATATCTGTTTGTGCAAGACGTAATTTTAAAAAACTTTAATATGCACTTGAATACTATTAATTTCTCGTTTAAATCACTTTTCAAAAATCTTAACAAGCGTTTTCTTCTTCGTATGACTTTTATCAAGAAGACTAAGATGGGATAAGTGTAATGAAGAATAATACAAAGTAACTTGAAAGTAAGGCAATCAGTGGGTCAATGGTATAAATTTTTATTCGAAACAAAGTTCTACGATCATAGAGCAAAGGATTCTAATGTTTAAAAAAAATCCTATTTTGAAGTTTTCGTTTGCTTTGAATAAGTAAACAGAAAATTTCCGCAACGACGTTTGTTTCCTCGCAGGAAAACGAATGAGCACTTTTCTTCAAACATGTCTTCCAAACATGTTCAGAAAATCCTGGTTTTGTCAAAACTCAAACAAAAGATTAAAACTGCAAAAGATTTAAACGGAAAAAAAATTTTTTTACATAAAAAAAAAAAAAAAACAATTTTTAACCTTAACAATTTTGTTTATCTAAGTTTGCAAGGTTTGCATCATATATGAACGTGTTTGAGGTTATTGCGGAAACATATCTGAGCGCAACACCAATTGAAGTTGCTGACAATCGATTTAAGACGAACATTGGTTTAAAATCAGGATTTTGATAAATGTCCGCAAGCATGTAGAAAAAGTACCAAATTAAAAGCAAAATAGATGAAAAATGTTCACTATATCAACAACAGATGCCAAAAATTTGTCACAACTTCGCATCATTACGCACGGACAGCCACATGATGGTACGAATGCACTGCTACATACTGCTCGATAAATATAACATCAAGTAGTGGATCAAGGTTTGAGAAGTGTTTTTGACGGTTTTTATTCCGCGATCGAACTAGTAGTTCGCGTATCTGCCTTCAAAGAGACAGGATAAGAAATCAAACCTTGACAAAGTCGTACCAACGCCTGAAAAATGCTTTTTGCCTGTAATGATCCTGCTTGAAACAAAAAAATAGCATGTCATCAAGCGGCGACAAGCATTTTGAATTGCTAGCTGAGTGAATTTACAATAATAACATTTTAATAATCGACCTTTTTTTGAAGATGGAAAAAATATCAAACTTCTAAAAGCAAATCTGACCCTTAACAAGATATAACGACAAGCACCATCTAAAAGCAAATTGTTTTTAATTAGCCACTGAGAAAATGACAAAGATTGTTTTACTTAGAAAAAGAGTATTCTTGTTTATATCGTGATATTTTCTTGTTACACGACAAAACTGCTTTGACTAGAAAAATAAACAATAAAATTGTTAACCTGGAGTTGGTTCTCCCCCTCCAAAAAAAAAAAAAAAAAAAAGAAAACACGGTTCTTCTCTGGAAAAATTTTAGACATGCAAACGAACACATTTAGTTCAGATAAAATTTTCAAGGTTACTACACTAAAAATCAGGTTTAACCTTAGAACACGGTCGTAGCAAATAGCATCGTTAACGCGGTCATAGGGTATATTAAATCCTATTTTGGAAAATCACCAAAAAGTAATTGTGTTGATAATAAAAATTTATTAATTCTGAAAAAAGTACAAGAAAATACAATATTTCTACTTTCATTTCTCCTGTGACAATACACAATACTGTTATAAAGTAAGTGCATAAGCTGCAACTCAAAATAAGTAGTTGAAATAGCAAAAAAACTATTTTATAAATATATATCAAAAATTCTATAAGCAATACAAAACTACAGCTGAAGTCTTGAGCGCTGACTAACACACCCACATCCCCCACACACACAGGTCGTAGGAGTATCAGCTATGGAGGTTCTTAGGCTCTTGGTAGCAAAGCAGTTGTGATATATTGTACCTCGAACAGTTTTATACGTGCTCTGAACCTGGGTTAATTATACCCAAAACAGTCCCCACACAGCCCAACAAGCGCACAAGCAAAGAGGCACTACCTTCCACCACCAGAGCACCAAGAAAACTAAAGCTACCGTGAGACCCATGTGACTAACTCAGCGCACGACGCGGTGATCACGTGAAACAAAGAGCGTCGGTATCAAATACCCCGCGAACAATAATAGCTTTACAAAACGGGGGGCCTGTTGCAAGAAAAGTAAGGGGGGGGGCGACTATTTAATGTACTTAAAAAAAGGTAGCTAAAGCAATTTTTCATGCATGAAAACAAAGTGATCTCTAAAAAAAAGTCTTTACTTCCACAAGCTCAAGTGACAACAACCTAAGGAGCAGAAGCCGGGAATGCTGCTGATCTTCAAATTTTTTTCTTTTTCTTTTGACGTGCCATCGACGTCCTGGTGCTACTATGAAGAAAGATAACAATTTCTTGTGTGGGAGGCCACTTTTTGATGTATTTTAGGGGGGCCTGGTGCGGCCGCTCCGTTCGCACCCTATTAAAGCCATCGCTGCCCACGACCGTGTTCTTGAGTTAGTACGTAATAAAGTATTTTTTTAATACTAACATCAGTACTATAAGTACATTCTCAATAAAGCATGATATTGGGCTAAAAATAAACACCGGTGGCGAGTAACTCCATTATTTTTATTTAAAAAAAGAATTGAATTGAACAAAAATATTGAGGCCAGCTAAGGCACACCAAGACAACAACTCACAACGTCACAGGGAGCATGAGGTAGTGGACACTCTCTGACTCCTTGTTCTGAAGAGCTGGAATAATCCGCCTCAGATTCTGGTACATGTGCTCCGTCAAGAACGGAGTGAAGGGAGCCTGCAAAAACGGCGCAGCTTATAGACTTTTCTAGATTCTGTAATTACTATTTTTGTCTTCACGAAAACAAGGCTGCACAATGTCCTTTTTTTAAAGTTTACATTTATTTTGTTCTGTTTTTTAACTTAATGTTGCTTCATAAACATAAATATCTCTATTCTTTTCATTTTTAAAAATTTGTTGCATCGATTTTAACGACGTTCGTCCAAAATCTCATACGAAAATATTTGGGGATGATTTCACAAATTTTATTAACCAAAAGACTATATTCAATGCTCTAAAAAACATGTTTTATAAATAACCTATTTGAGCTTCGCTGAATCTAAATGTTTGGAATAGCTCTTATACGCCACCTACCGACAAGTGAATTGTAAAAATATTCACTAGATGAGCTAATCACAAATTAAAATTTAACAAGCCACAGAGATAGAAACAGTTGATATAGGGACTTACCATGAGTTTAGTGATTGTAAAAATGACGCTGAACAGAGATTGAAGTGCATTTAAGCAATCGTCCAATCCTCCTTCACCCTACAATCAAAACACAAATTTACTTTTTGAGCAATATTTTCATCATGTCGTGTCTTTGTTGCAATGAAAATTACAAATTCTAGTTTAGTTTGAGCATTTAATTGATTTCACAGAACTGCTTCAAAAAACACTGAAAAACCATAAATATTTTGAGCAATTAATTGTAATTAAAAATTATTAAAAGCATGCTGAGTTTGATATTTAACATTTAATGTGGCCAAATAAAATTTAAAAATACAAGAAATAAAACTTCGGCTGCGTGAAAAAACATCAGTGAATTTGAAGCTATACGACAGTAAAACAAAAAAATTTTATACGTTAAGTCGGACGTTCACGTATTGGAAAATTTAACGCGCAAAATCGCCCAGCAGCGACACTTGCCTTTATTCGTCGGCGGTTCGACCGAACATACCAGTTCGTAAGCAGGTCGATGAACTTGACCAGACGAGGAACGACGGTGTAGAGACGATAACCTGCAAAATATCAGGTTGTCACCTGAAACATGCTCCGGATATTTTTTAACTAATGACCTTTGCTACAATGAAAACGGAATAAAATGCAATTTCGGAGGTTTTTTGCAACCTCATCAGGCTCAGCGGTTTTCAAGGCGATTCGAAACGAATATAAAAACCATAATTGAATAGCTTTGTAAGTGCAATTTTCTTTTATAAATTTAACTTTTATAAAACACATCACCATCAATTTGGGGAGAGAGTATACTTTTTTCAACCATACCACAATTATATACAGCAACACACATATATTCATACCAAAATAAAACAAAAAAATCGTTAGCAGACAATTTATGATTTTTTTTGTTTTATTTTAGTATGAATGTGTGTGTTGCTGCACATAATTGTGTTACGTCATCATCACGTGCCATCAACTAATTATCCTCCCGACTTGCACGACAACGGCGGAGTGTTGAGTTTCGATCAACACTCGAGAGATTATTCCGATCTGCTTTCAAAGATGGCAATCCGTTATTACCCAGTGATTTTTTTTTTTTTTTTAGAACGAAACGAAATCATTCCGAGGACTGGCTATTAAAATCGCCGAGCACAAGGAAGACTTTTTGACGTAAGCAACAGGAAGTCGAGGGAAAGAGTTGAACAGAGAACCTGGCAAACGTTAAACAGTGCTCTGTGGTTGCAACAACACGCTGTCGACCATGGACGGCGAGAAATTGCATCGGCGTCTACTTGTCATACTGACCGTTCATTTCTTGTTTGAAGAACTTCACCAAGCTCTGCGTGAATGAAAGGATCCACTGATCCATGATGTTCTTCGATTTGCCAAGATCCTCTTCTTTGTAAACGAACTTTACTTGATCTTCTTTTTCCAATCTTAATCGATTAAAAAACTCAAATTTTGACATTGCAGCTAAAATTTAATCAAACTCGATTAACGACAAACCCTGATCACTGAATAAAGAAAGCAAGACCTTGGTCGATAGAGTATACAACAATCTGACACATGCAATTTAATTTAAATTTTTACAACAATTGAAACAGATGGACTTGATTGAAATATTACGTTTGAAAAGGAAGTTATTTCAAACAGAACCGATTGGGTTCTGTTCTAAAACAGTCCAATTACGCCATTAAATTTTCTTTTGCATCACGGGAATAAAACCGTATAAAATCCGACAACAATTAAAAACCTCCGACAACACAGATTCCGGCAAAAACCTAACCGAGATTCGAGGAAAAAGAGATGAGGCGATGTAAACGTAAACATTTATATGAAAGCCGGATAAATGCAGAAGAATTGAACAGTTTCATTTAACTTGTTTACTGAGGTTCGTTAAACCATTGATGAGAACACACTCACCTAATAATATTTTGAATTAAAAATCGATATGCGTTGTACCAGGGAAGAAAAACATCTTTTAAAACATCACGAACACCAGTTTCCTGAAAAATCCAGAGAATTTTGATTGTTTTAATATTTTACATGTCAATCGAGCAATAATAAAACAATAAACTGAAAGCCACAGCCGAGTATGTTGTCCAAATGAAAAAAACTTAAAAAGGTAAAAGACGAAACTAAAAAAACGAAAGTGTACTTTTAGGTGGTGTGTGCGACAATTACAGAACAAAAGATAGAAAACCCTTTGAAGTGCAGTAATATCCTCGCTGGAAATAATTTGGCAAGAAATAAATTTTGACTGCAATGCCGCAACATAACAACTCATTCATCTAAAAAGTTTTGATTTAAATTTCAGATGCGGATTCTGCTTTTTGCCTTTTATTAGTCTTTTAGCAGGCTCATTTTATCGAAAAAAAACTATGCATTTCGCAAGGAAAATCTCGCGTAAGAAATAACTTCTTATTAACCTGTAGGCGCTATCAATACACATAACATTCTTCTTTTTCTAATTAGCCGGTTTTTAAATTAAGTGGAGTAGCTATTGTAGGCAAGCAGGGTAGCCCGGCAGAGGAATTTGTCCAGAAGTGACTTTTCTGTAAGGACACATCGAAGTGACTCGGGTAGACTAAGCATCAAACTGGCGTCCTTCTGCTCGCAAGTCAGAGTATTATCACACCGAGCTATTTCATCTAAGAAGTGAACGATGCGCCACGATACTTAACCACGATGTGCTCATTCTAATCAGGCAAAAAAACTATTAAAACCAGAAAGTCAAGAAGAGACGTGACCTGAATGCGAAAAGTTTCTGCTTTTAACTCACTTGAAACTTGAGATTTTCGGCTCGGACAACCGGAGAATTAATGAGATATAAACGGAGTGCGTCGGATCCATAGGCGTTGATCACTTTTAACGGATCAGGATAATTCTTTTTGCGTTTGCTCATTTTAGCGCCATCGCTAAAAAATTGCGAGAAAAAATAGAGTTGAAAATAAGCTTTAAAAAAGCAAAAGTGAATCGAGAAGGATGTAGTACAATAAAAGTTTTCGCCAAAATAACAAGTCGATATTATAGTTTTAAATTGTTAGAAAAACAATTCCGATTTGCAATTAAGAGATTTCTCATTAGTTTCGCTTAAAGTCAGCGTTATGCTTACTGACACTAAGCAGTAGTATTTAAAATATCGACCGCGTATAAATCATGAAAAACTCGAAGCAACAAAGAACACAAACCTGGCAAGGACTAGTCCATTTACGATGAGGTTCTTGAACGGGGGCTTGCCGAATAGTGACGTGGACAGAACGAGAAGCGTGTAGAACCAGCCTCTGGTCTGGTCGATACCTTCCGCGATGAAGTCGGCCGGAAAGCAGTCTTCGAATTCTTTCTTGTTCTAATAAAAAATTATCAGGCTTAAAATCGCAAATAGTTTTAGGATAAAAACTACTTGATACTAAACGTTGCTTTAAATAAAGCATTTAAAAGTAAGGGTTTTTAACGCATTTCAAAAATCAAAAAACAAAACGAAGTTGTTATACTGCAAAAAAAAAAAAATTAACTTTCTGATGACTACAAGAATATAAAAGGGACTTTGTATTTACAAAGTAGTAATTTCATTAAGATTGACAAAAAAAAAAACAAAAAAACAAAACAAACAACAGTAATAGGCCTACGACAGCTCTAAAAATCTTACTTCAAATGGATAATGGACTTGAGCGTACGGCATGGAACCACTTTCGAACCAACAATCGAACACCTCGGGGATTCGACGAAGTTCACCTTTGCCCAGTTTGGACGGAATGGTGATGTGGTCGACACTGAACGAAACATAAGTGAACTGGCAAAGATAATTTAGGATAGCAACTACAAGTATACGACGAAATAGCAAATGTTATAAGAGAATAAATTAACTAGAAGAGAACACTGTATATTGTATTTGATACGAGTAAAGGTAGTTTATTCAATTAAAACGTGATAAAAAAAAAAGTTAAATAGGTATTAGTCACGAAAGGATGTCCTCGATCGCAGCAAAGTCACGACAGTAAATTTTTTTATGACAAATATCTTTTTTATGATGATTTTTATGCCCTTGATTTACTGTTTTCTAGGGAGCCGTTCGATTTATTTTCAAAAGAACAATAAGCAAGAATATTACGCTCTAATTCCATTCGACATGTCCCTGAGTTAGTAAAAGGATAAACACTCGGCCTCACTCCTGTTTGGATCTGACCCAGAGTGGATGCCCTTCTAAACAACGACGTGTACCTAAGTTTCATTCAGGATAAAAAACACAAAAATTGGGGAAAAATTAATATTTAACACGGCAACGAACAGTCGCCTTACTTTTCCCTGTGGAGGTCAGTCACTTTGACCCCGCTCAGCTCGAACAGCTCCTCGATCGATCCAACGCAAACAATCTCCTCGTAATCGCTGCTGGTCCAGATCGGCATGGGGGATCCCCAGTAACGGTTGCGCGACACCGCCCAGTCGTGAGCGTCTCGCAACCAGTTGGCAAATCGCTTTTCCTTTACAAAATCTGGGACCCTTGAAAGAGAATAAACCGTTAAATGTAAACAGCGCGCCATAATATTTCTCCTGAATCCCACCAATAAGACTTGGCGTTGTTTTCGAGAAGATTCTTCGTCATTTGCTCGACGCGGATGAACCAACTCGGAACGGCCTTGTAAATGAGGGGGGTGTCTGAGCGCCAGCAGAAAGGATAGTTGTGCTTGGTCGTGCTTTGATGAACGAGACGGTTTTCCTTTTTTAGGTATCGACAGATTTCTTTGTCAGCTTCCTGGAACGTATGATGAGTGACGTAATTACACGGATTCGTTTACCTCTCTAAGCTCCCCGAGCTCATAAAAGTAAAACGAAACCTTTGTTTCAGTTATTCTTCGTTTAATCGATACAGGAGTATAATGAAAATATTCCTAAAACCATAGAGATTCTACATTTATTAAAATCACCCCGGCAGCCATCGGATATGTTCAGATAAAACCAACAGAATAATCTCTACATTTCGGGCACGAACTAAAAACACGGAAAAGCAAACACACAGAACAGCAAGGTCGCGATTTTAATCGCTTTATGCAAATATACCCGACTGTCTGCTATTACATAAACGACTAGAAAGTGATATCGACACTTTAGAAATACTTCTAATCACCTTGACGTACTGGCCTTTGAAGTCAGTCACTTCGTCAGTAAATTTTCCGCTGGAATCGACTGGACAAATCGAAGCACCGTCCTTTTGGAAGATCTTGTTTGCTAGACACACTCGGTAATCGTCCTAAATATATGAATTTATTAAAAGCACGAAAGGTTTTTGAAATGCTTTGCTGGGTTGTTTTACGCATATTTATTTTATGAATATTTTTGATCCTTATGCAGTCTCGAGAGTTGCACTGACAAATGGTTAAACAAAACAAATTCTTAAAGTTACATATAAATTCTGTAGAGCTTTTTACATTCAAACAAAGCAATATGAACAGCAAAAAACTTACAGCTCCAAAAAATGGAGCCTGATGAACTACTCCAGTGCCACTGTCATCAGTTACGTAATTATCACACAGGATTCGGAAAGCACCATTCTTTTTCATCTGAAAATCATAAACTTTGATTCAAAACTTGATCCCCAGAGTTAGCCTTTTTTTGCAGGATTACTGCTACTCGTTTGATAAGTTTAAAAACTGCTTAAAAAATCATGGCGTTATATTAAACTAGCAAAAATAGTTTTAGCATAGAGTAGACATTTTACGAAATAAGACGTTTTTCAGGTTCGTGTAGCGAATCCAAAAAATAATTAAAAAGAGAAAAGTTAATAAAAATGTAAAAATTTTCGGAAACAACATTTAGATCAGTCGTTCTCAAAACTTTGGTAGTCCGTGGTCCCTTTCAGAGACTCTCAAACAACCGTGGCCCCCTGGTTATAATTTTGTCCCAAAGGTCAAGTGAAGACCCCCAAAAAAAGCCATCATTTTGAAACTGTCTCTGATTTCTTTAATTTTCTCCCGAAATTCAAGTAAAAACCAAAAAAAGGTCATCATTTTGAAACCGTCTCTAATTTTGTCAATTTCGTTCCAAAGGTAAATTGAAGTCCAAAATGAGGATTCTTCTCGTGGCCCCTTTGAGAACCCCTGATTTAGATCAGAGTTTCCCCAACTTTTTGGGCCACGGATCCCTATTTGCGAATTTTTTTTCTACGGTCCAGCAAATCCAAAACAAGGTGTTCCCTAAAAAAAAGTCTCCACTTTGGACCAGTCTTGGATTTCACGGTATGGATTACTTTCCAAGCATGTATGTTTGACAAATTTTGTCATGTCGTCGCGGCCCCCTTTTGCAGTTATCACGGACCCCAGTTCGGAAAACTATGATTTAGATGATGAAGCACAATCAACATACTTTTATGTCAATCGATTTGTAGCCTTGAGTCTGGTTCCTTGCTACTAAAAATTTTTATTTTTTCCCCTGGTGAGACATCAGCAACTTAAATCGAGACATGCTGAACAACCCTCACGGGTTCAAACACCAATACAGCATGTTGGGCGGATCATATGTGGAATATGGAGTGGCAGCAAAATACAAGTGAACGTCAAGTGTTTAGTGATGATATAAGTTTATTGCAAATAAAATTATATTTTCCCAGACGGTCCCTACGTCAGTTTAAGCGCTTTCAAATTGGCGTCGGTCTTTTGCGATCAAATATGCAGAAATGGAATATAAATATATAAATTTTGTTGGTATAGAGTATTTTGAATTGTTGTAATAAGGCTAGAAATATTAAAGAAAACTTTAAGAATCACTATTTGGCGTTAATACAAAATTTAAGCAACTTACTTGTGCAAAGTATGAAAACAAAGGCTTGTAGCTTTTTCCAAACAGTGTTTTTCCCAAAAATTTCTCGAGTATTTGATACTCGCTTTCGTTTTTGTACAAGGCTATCAGTCTAGCCTCCATTAAAATGTAAATATTTTCGGAATGAGTATCTTTAACCTGAATGAACGCGTAATCAAATAACCACTTGAAAAAATTATACAAGTGTTGCGGAAATAAATTTAGAAAAATTTCGAGTTATTAATCGCAAAACCTACGCTTATTAATTTCTGAAAGAATAAATTCGCAGTGAATACGTTCGTGTGTACGACTTCTACTATTAAATCAAACCTTTCCTTACACTCGTTTCAAACGTCGAATCGTTTTAAGAGTTCGCGCTGCCAGTCTCTGCAACATCGCGCCAAAGCGAAACATACACTAGTGGTCGCAAATCGATGGTAATAATATCTCCAGTCCAGACGTCCTACGCCGGAGAGAAAAACGATAAAAATTCATCAGAAATAAAGTTTAGATACAGTGGCGAGTCAAACGATTACAAGCTTCTGACCGAATTGAAATATGGTTTAGCTAAACTGAACGAAAAATAGAATATAGATAGATCTTAAAATTTCCGATTAAGTGCTAAATCAATAAAGTCAAATTACCAGACAGAAAACATCTAGTTTAAAAGCAAAAAATACAAAAACAAAAATAAAGCCGGAAAATTATATGAATCGTCGCAACAAACAGAAGAAAAAGAAATAGCGGTAGTTGAAAAATAGCTTTTACGTGCGTAAAATGAGTAAACAGACCAAAATACGTACTCTGCGCAATGTGACCAACATAATAACACTGAGCGATCAAAGGCCGGTGATGAATTTCAGTAGGTTGAAATTCATACAACCGAATTTTTCACCAAACTTAACTTTCAAAGACTTCAACGATAAAGTTTATGCATTATTTTATTGCTGCAGATAAACTTAATAAAAAAAACTGCGGCAACCAAGTTACTATTTAAGCTAAAATGCACGAAAAAAAGATGATGCAATCAGGAAATACGGTAGAACGTTTACTGCGTTTGTTATCAAACCAAAATGGTCGCATCCTGCGTCGACACGATCATAAGCAAATACAATGAAGATCGCAGCAATGGCTGAACAATTTCGAAAAAGTAGAAATTAGCAAAATGTATGCAAAATCAAACCATCTTTGGGTTTTATACTTGAGTTTGTGCTGCACGAAAAGAAACTTTAAGTTATTGTGGTTCACTTATTATGCAAGATGAACAAAAAATGAGTGAGTAGATGATGATTGTATTTAAATAAGCTAAACTTTATACCTCAACAAACCATGAACACGGAAGCGCATTTCCAGCACAGCATTATCGCGAAAATCACACATGATTCAATTAAAATTTAACGCCAAAGTATCTTTTTATTAAGAGTGGTGGAAAAATTATAGCTTTCAATTATAACAATGCCTTAAAATGAGTACAAATAGTAAGATAAAATTCGCAAAGAATAAAAAAACTTCAATTTTAGCATAAAATTTCCAAAGTGGACCTCCGGATCGCCACTGAATCAAGCTCAAATGATTTCAGCAATCATGAAAAAATACAAATATATATTTACCTTAACGTAATCCATATCTGGGTGGACACAGAGGGCGAGGTTGCTAGGTAATGTCCAGGGAGTAGTTGTCCACGCAATAACCTTTATACTCGGATCTTCATCTAAGGGAAAATTGACGATAACAGCAGGATCTTGGGTGTCTTTGTAATTCTGAAAGTCATTGCAACAAAGTGACGTCACGTGATGGTTTAATTAAATTAATAAAATATTACGACAAAGTAACTGAAAAAGAAGTATTCTAAACAAGGAGCCATATAAAAGACCAAATTCACGACAATATGGCAAATCATTGATATATTCAATTTTAAAAACTAAAATTAAAAAATAAAACTATGAAATCGAAAGCTACAAGCAACTAACCAAATTGTTCTACCTGATTTGCCTCAAAATTGGATAATGGCGTATGACACGCTGTTGAAAATGGCATAACCTTAAACCCGCGATAAACCAGGCCTTTGTCGTACAGTTGCTTGAAAACCCACCAAATACTTTCCATAAACCATGGATAAAGAGTCTTGTAATCATTCTTAAAATCAATCCACCTTCCAAGTCGGTTGACAATATCCTGAAAAGATAAAAACATATTACCGGTTTAAAACAAAGCAAAATATAACATTTTTAGTAAGTTTTGATAAAAATCATACACCAGAAATTTACTACTTCTTTCCATAAGGTAAGTTAAATGGACTTCTGGGTATGGCTCTATTGGTCTGGTTGCTGCTTTAAATGTAGCAGCATGACCCTTTTGAGGAATTGTTTGCCGAGAAGCGCCTTTTCCAAGGGGCATGACAGATATCACTCAGGTAGACTTACTCTTAAGTCAGAGTGTTATGCCGCCGACATGTAAAAACTTATTTCTCTAAAGTCCAGATATATTATTAACAACTTACCTCCCATTCTGAAGCATATCGCATGACAATCGAACGACATTCCTTGTTATAAGCAGCAACTCCCATTTTAGCAACATCTTCAGGACCTTTTATACCAAGAGTTTTATCGATTTCGTATTCCTTATAAAAAAAAGAATTACTGACAAATGTAAAGTACAAATTTTTCAACCTTTGAGAGAAGATAAAATTGTCAGTCATATTGAAAAAAAAAAGACAGCAGAAATAGATAAGTATGTACGCTTTGTGTAGCGTCGCCAAGACGCGAACCAAATCCGTCTTCACGTTCGCACATGGCCGCTGGTGATTTGTGCGCGCTGCTGTTGCCTGCTCTTTGGCGATCTCTCTTATTGTAACAGTTAGCACACGAGGCAGCTTACTTTTTGGGTTCTGCCTTGGTAGACGAAGGTTACTAGAGCCTGCTGGCCGCTTTCATATACATCCTTTTGGAATTAAATAGCCTATTGGCAGAAGTTCGAAACGGAACAAATTTGTTATAATCTAATTTGGTGTACTTAATTTAATTGAGTAAAGTTTGGAATAAACAAGTATTCGTAGTTCAAGTTTGAATCATTTTCCGTAACGGAACTAACACTTTGTTTCTCAAATAAGAATTTCTCAGACGTTCAAAAAACTAATTAACAGCTGATAAAATCAGGAACACATAAAAATAAGATGTAAAAAAGAAAAAATGGTTTGATAAGAGGTTTTTTATACATAATATGTAAAAAATTGCTGCTTACCACAGGTAAACCATGACAATCCCAGCCAAACCTTCGATCAACATGAAAACCACTTTGATGGGCAAATCGAGTAACAATATCTTTAATAGTTCCAGCTAAAATATGCCCATAGTGAGGCAGCCCAGTGGCAAATGGAGGCCCATCATAAAATGCATATCTTCAAAAATAGACAAAAATATTCAGGAATTTAAATTTAAAAAGCTAATTAAAGAAATTAACAAAGTACACATAAATTTATTCTAAGTCGTCAAGGAAATTTCTTAATTGGAAGTTTAACTTTACTTAAGTAACTTCGAACAGCAAAGTTAATGGAAAATCGTAAATAACTTCATAGCATAAAGCGCGACTTACTACTTATTGAAATTACTTATCAAATTTAAAACATAAACTCTGGTCATTATTTTACAAAATTATTGTTATAGGACAGGGCTGCTCGATCCGCGGTCAGGGCGGTCTTTTTAGGGAAGGACCGGAAAAGGAATCTTTGACTTGAAATACAGCATTAAACACAATTCGGGATACGAAAACTTTAAGTGAGGTTTTACGCTTCCTTCAAGAAAAACACGTGGCATTTTTTGGCAGAAGCCGAAAATTTTTTTCGGCTTTATTTTGATCGCAACGTAAAATTTTTTAATCAACTTCTCCGGAAGTAGAATTTAGATCACAAATTTAGTTAAAAAAAAAGGCTTCAATTTAATCAAGAAGCCGATCTCTTCGTTATCTACTGTGAAATTCAGATTGAGTACTTTTTTTTATCCTGAACTAAGTTGGTGGTCCGAATACATACCATTTACAAGTCTATTTGGCAGAAATGAAAATCAATTTTTGCATTAATGAAACTTATATCCTAATTCTTACTTGCTATTTTCATATTTTGGCATAATTTCAAAAAAAATTTTTTTTTAATTTCTATAATATATTAGTTTTATAAAATATAACAATGTAACAAATAATATAAATAAGTACATACATAGCGATCCCATCTGAGACCCTATATTTAGACCCAATATTATGGAGACTTAATTATGGAGACCTAATATCTATATATATTATAGATTATTGCGACTATATATATTATATTATGGACCTAATAATGGAGACCTAAAATTATTGAGACCATATACATATATATATATATATTATGCATATATTTATATATAGATAATATAGGGTCTCTATATATATTAGGTCTCCATAATATATATATATATATATAGTCTCCATAATTAGGTTTCTATAATATATGTATATAGTCTCCATTATTAGGTCTCGATAATTAGGTCTCCATAATTAAGTCTCCATAATATTGGGTCTAAATATAGGGTCTCCAATGGGGTCGCTATATATATACATATCTATATTATTTGATACTAATAAAACTAATATATTATAAGAATTTACAAAAGAAAATTTTTGAAATTATTCCAAAATATGAAAATAGCAAGTAAGAATTAGGATATAAGTTTCATTAATGTCAAATTGAATTTCATTTCTGCCAAATTGAATTTCATTTGTGCCAAACAGACTCGTAAATGGTATAGAAGTCAGAAAAATCAACTCCAAAATTTTACGTTGTAATCAAAGTGAAGCCCTAAAAAAAATTTTCACTTTGATTACTGTAGAGATTGCGGACGGCGACAAATTTACAACAAAAATTTTGGTCCGTTATTAGGAAAAGGTTGGGCAGCCATGTTGTACGATGAACAAGGAAATTTAAAAAATAATTTTCAACAAAAATACTAGTAATAGCAGTTCTAAAAATAAATCACTTATTGTTGATCCTCATCATTATTAAAAGTCATTCCAAAATATTAAAAAAAGCTTATAATGTAAAAAACCTTTAAAAATTTTGACGGCATTATTGTTAATGAAATTCTTAAGACAAATTAATTAGATACAATTATTAAAATCTACGCCGACAAATTCTCTTTTTCATATATACTTTTGGCCAACCAAATAAAAACAAAAACTACAAAACAGCACCTTTTTAAGGAGCGTACATTTGTGTGCTGGTATCATACAAACGCAGAGTTAAAAGGCCGTCGGCTTGTGTAGCTTTGCCGTCTCAGACATTTACAGGTTTTTGGTTACTGCAGCTTGAATGGATTCACGCAGTTTCATTAATTACTTGAACATGCGTGAGATCCCCAACTAACAAAGGGTCAGTATCTAACTAAAATCTTAAGCGAGAATCTTGCCACAGCAAAGCAAAGGCCGAAGTTTGAGGCGGTTCTCACCGGCCTCTGAAAGTCAGAAGAAAATGTTAATGAAAGATTCACGATGTAGTAATACGGTAATTATAAAATTTAGGGTTAAAAAAGCTTTTCCAGTCAACGGTTCAAACAGAAGTTGCGTATACTGTGTTTTATTTCAGGTTTGCGGGTAACGGCAAAGATGAAAAAAAGGCGCCTCAAACAAAATATTAAATTAACTAGGACCATTTTTTAACTCTATTTTAACCTAACGGTTTTCCCTGGTTACAAAAGATTTTATCGACAAATTTACGTCAAAACTGTTTTACAAACGCTAATTTACATTAGTTTAAAAAAGAATAATTGTATTTTTTGCATTCTGCGTAACAATTAATTCGTATAAAAACTTTTGCATGCATTCAGAAAAATAATTTCATGCATTGGCAATAGCAAATTCGATGTAAATGTTTTTACTTCGGCAACCGTCAAGCGATTACCTTGACCTGCTTTCAGATACCAAGATATTACTGTTGGATTGAAATAGAGATATGACTGGAATTTATTGCTGCTTGCAAAAACCACTAAGCAGAGAAAAGTGCCATAAAGTGTCTTTCTTATGGACACAGCAAAATGACGCAAGTAGGTTTTGAACCTACACCGTGTCGATCGAGTCGCCATTAATACGAGAATTTCAAATATTCGGCCACGCTGCCAATTTTATAATCAATCAATCAATCAATCAATCAAGGTTTTATTTTTTCGTCCGTTACAGAGCAGAAAATCATATTAAAATGCGCACATGTGGTCGAAAAGGAATCAGCGACAAAACGATATACGTTAAAACATGCGTCAATTAAAGGTTATAAGAGTGATTATTTAAAAATGCATGTTCGCTGACCCTGAACACCCATACACACTCACACAATATGCACAAAACAAGTAGTAAACAATCATAAACAGAACACCAAAGTAATGTTAATTGAGCGAGCATAGAAATAAAGCATCATGCTATCAACCTGTAAATTAATTTGTAACAATTTCAACCAAATTCTATCAATTAAAGTATAATATAAGAAAAATTAAATTGTTTTTTTTTTCTATTATTATTATTATTATTATTATTATTATTTTATTTTTTATTTTTGTAACCCATGTTTAGGGAGGCTCACGGTACTACACCTTGCCTAAGGGTGACCTGGAGGAAGTTGTGACAGGGTTTCCTCATTCGTCCCAACTTATCGAAGACAAGCTCACAACCGGATGTAGTTTATTCTCATACCCAGGAGATAACTAACAAGCATTAAGAGATAGATTTTCTTTTTACCTAAATAAAAACAAAACTTATTTTTAACGAATTTTAATGCGGTAAACATTTTAACCATATAAATCAAGGATTCCTAAACTAAAAATTGCCCACGTAAAACTAATATTACTGATTCAGAACTAACAAATAGAAAGTAGTCCGAAGGGCATTATGATTGACGCTCAAGGAGTTGCAGGCCCAAAATTTTTAGATACCTAACATAAAGTGCAAAAACAAAATGTTAAAAGTATTATAGCTGCTCGAAAAATTTTAAAATTAGTAAGAAATGTCTTTTATATTTTAATTTGAAGAGATAAAGTTTTGAAAAATGCTGACTTTATTTTGATCTACAAAACTCAGTAAAAAGACTCCTGAGTAAACAAAACTAACGTTGCGTGAGTTTTATTATGTAACAAAACCCTGAAAATTTTTGGACTTTATTGCCTTTAGCAGCCCCTGCCAATTACATAAGCTTCTCGCTAAAAAAACGAACTAAAAAGAAACGGGAGCTTGCGTTCATACAATTTTCACAGGGGCTTAACAAGTTCAAATCAAACCAATTCTTCGACATTAACTCGCTTTTTTCCGTTTTTTAGGTACACGTTTGAACTCTATGATCGCACGAACTAAAATTTATAATTTTTCAAAGTTTATTAAAAACCCTAATATAGAAGCAAAGCAAGCAGTTTTTTATACAGTATTTTGAATTGCCGAAAGGCTAGCGTTTTAACGTCATGAAGAACGAGAGACTGGCCCCTTAGTTCTCTAAAAATAGATCGATGGCATGAGTATACAGTATAATTAAAGCGCGTTGAATTCTCGTGGACCGCTTGTCCGCAGGTGGCCGAGTAGGAAAAAGCACCGTGTTGATAATGCGCGCGATCAATATGGTCTCGCTTCAAAACCCACTATCGTTATTCAGTTAGGTCTTAGGAAGGGTCACTTTATTTACTGCACTTTTTTCTGCTTGATGTTCTTCCTAAACAGCTATATATTTTGGACCAACTTCTAAATGGAAAGCAAAAAAACTAAATAAAAAAATTTTAACTGGTCAGCAATATCTTGACATCCCCAAAAGCAGGTCTGAATAATTGCTTGAGGGTTGCTTGTGAGTATTGCATGATGGCAATATATTTGGTTATTCGCAATATTGTCTATAGCTTTTTGATAATTTTTTGGTGTCATTCAACTCAGTGGTTCATTAATAAAGCTGTTGAATGCAGGTTTTATCAATCCACTTTGCTTGATATGAAAAATAACTTAAAATTAAAAACATAGATAATTCATAGTTCTTGTTCTTTTACCAATTACCTAGGCTTTCCTTTTGACTGCTGCAGAGATGTGTGAAAAGCATCAATACTTTTCCACAATTTCAAAATTTTTTCTTCTTCCAAAGAAAAATTGATTTTTTCTGGAACAGCTTCAGCCATATTTTTTAACTAATCAAATTATTTTAAAACTGTCATAACACAAAAAATATGTAAATCAAGTTCTATAAAAACTGCCATTGCATTCAAAGACAACATGGATACAAAAAATAAATTACTTGAAAATTTTTAAAACAGAGTTTTATTCTGGAAGTTAAGAAAAAATATCAATAAAAGTTATACCAATCACACAATAAGTAGTAAGAACATGTAAAAAATCTTTTTAGAAGTGAAATCATTTAGGTGAATGAAAATGCAATAAAAACTTAAAATCATAAATTTTATGATTTAGCCCAAATCCTCGTCTCTTAATGATTAAAAACTTAAAACTACATAATTTTTTATTAAATCAATTTAAAATTACAAAAAATTTGTGGGAAATAAAACCAAAATGATTTTTCTGATTAACCTATATATAGATAAAATTTTATGCAATGATCAATAAAAAAAATCTGGGGAAGGCCTTTCCTTGATCCAAACACACTCAAACACAGCTTTTTTAGACATTTATAAAAAACTTTTTCCATACAATACTTGGTTTTACAATTGATATCCTATTATTAATTTGCTCTTAAATATTTAATCAAAATATTAAAAGGTATGAATCTCTATTTATTAGGTTTTTTCAAAGGTCATCACTACAAGTCCATCACTTACATCTATGCTTGTCCTCTTGATCTTTTAATCTTATACCAAATGAATGCCTCCTTTTTTTTAATCATATCCATAAATATTAGACCATGTAATCTGTGTTGCTGTTATTCATTTTATATTAAGTTTAAATTAAATTAAACATGCCAGCATAAAGAAGTCATAAGAAAAATAAAAGCACTAAATAGTTAGTCAATGAGTAATTGATTGTGACCAGACAAAAAAATTTCATTAATACTTTTGATACAGAAGGCTTATTTGTTTTTCAAATAAATAATGGTGATAAATGTTTTATCTATTATAAGTAATGCATTGTTGGCATAAAATCTAGACTTTTTTGGTCACTTTATTTAGATTTTGGCTTACATTATACCATAGCTTGGCTTCAAACAAAACTTTTGAATGTGGCCCTCACACTAAAAACTTTGCCAACCCCTGGCTTAGAGCATATTATAATGAAGTTGCAGATTCTAAAATCTTTTTTATGGTACAACTAACTTTTTACTTTCAAAGCTAACACAAAAAAGTAAACAATATGTAAGTAAGCCTAATTTGTTAAAAAAACTCAATGGATCAGTTTATTTTTATTGGATGAAGATTTTAGGACAATTCTCATAAAATGCATCTTAATTAAAATTCCTTTATTAGGCAGATGAAAATCAGTCCAAAACTTGTTAAAATTTACTTTATTTTAATTTAATATTGATTGTGACATAAAGTCATCTTTAGTTAAATCTTATTCAAATAGAATCTTTTTGAATCAGATTTAACTGAAGATTTAACTTCATGCCACAATTGATATTAAATTAATATAAAGAAAATTTTAACAAGTTTTGGACTGATTCTTGCCTGCCTAATTGAGAAATTTCAATACATAAATTCTACAATATTTACTTTTCATAGCATATACCTGTACACCAGTATACAACTGAGATCTTTTCAAAACGCGAACGTGAGCAATTTTTGGGGTCTTGCTCACTGCTTGCCATTACTAAACTCAGGGACTTTGGAGATTTCCAAAAATTTAAAAGTTTATCTAATATGGTGATTTCAGTGACGATCAAAAATCTCCCTGTGGTTACTATTGCTTCTTGAAGATATTCTATTTCTTTTGGGTTTTTTTTAGGGTCTCTTCAAAAAATCACCGTAAGCGACTTTTGTTTGTGAAACTAACTGGGGATGCCCCTGCAGTTACTATCATTTCTTGTGAAATCCTTTTTCTCTTGATTTCTTATTAATTCCATCCTGGTGCTGAAAGGGGTATTCCAAGTTAGTTTTACCAATAAAAATTGTTTGTGGTGACTTCTTGAAGAGACCCCTTTTGTATTACCTTCTGATCCTGTAGGCGACTCCCTGTTAGTTACACCGACGAAAAAGTAGTGATAGTTCCATCTTGAAGAGACCTTTCAACTCTACTAGTACACCGGTAGTATTATTCTACTTTACCAATTTCCTATATAATGTAAAATTTCTTGAAATGATTGGAATGACTTCATTTCAAACCGGTAACTATATGAAGGTTGGGCTTCTTAAAGCAGTCATCGTAAGCAGCTGAAACTAACCCGGATCCCCCTGTGGTTACTATCGCTTTTTGAAGAGTCTTTTCCCCTTAGTTTCTTTTTTATTCCATTCTAATGCTGTAGGTGGGATTCCGGTTTAGTTTAAGCAAAAAATTGTTTACGGTGACTTTTTGAAAAGACCCTGAACGTTTAAATATCTTAATCATTTAACTACTAAAACTAATTGCGCTCAAACTACAGTATAATATTTTACAAATTATTCTTATATCAATCATATCTTAGCGTTCAATTTTTTTTAATGCCATGTATCTAGGGTTGCCAAAGTTACTTCATGGTTAATTTTTACTTCATTTTTGTTTTTCTCCTATATAATTCCATAACAATAACTGTTCCTGATAAGTTGTCTAAGCCCTGGTCCTTGTTCTTCATTAAGTCTAAAAAACAAAATGTTCTTTAGTTTAAAATAATTTTTGGGTTTTAGGCGATATTCAAAAGACAAATGTCATAAAAAATAATCAAAAAATACTGTAGTTTTGGCATTAGATTTAAAATTAATGGCTTCGTGAGAGTTAGTTTAATCAGGTTTCACAAAAAATTTAAAAAATTTTATCTTAGCTTAGTCGTCCTTTTCATTTGAGATAAGAAATAACAATTTCTTAATTTATTTGGTGGGATGAGTTGTTCATAATTTTACAATTGAGCTGCATTTAAAAAGCTGCATGCAGAACGCTTAATCACAAACAGTAAAAATTACTTAAATGACTTCGTTTGTTCACGCTTTTTTTCTTCTTTTTGTGGAGTTTTTAACAGATCAAGTATTGTATTTATTTCATTTTTCATTTCATCTCTAAATTTATTTTCTTCACTTGCAGGAAACGTCGGAGGCGCTACACATAGAGCGACTGTTAAGCAATTACCCCGACCTGGTTCTGAAGATGCCAAGATATTGCTGTCCGGTTAGATTTTTTGTTTTGATTTTTAGTAACTAGGATCATCGGACCCAAACTAATTTTTTTAGGGGAAGCAGAATTCTTTGACTCCTCCCAAAATGTTTTGTTAAGGTACGATTATGTCAACAGTGAGATAAAAATTTTAATTTATGTCGTAAATTAAAAATCAATAGCTTAATCCTTAAACACAAACGCTTTCAAAAAACGCATTTCTTTCCACTGAGTTTTTGCAACTGTGCATCAACAAGAAGGATTTAAAAAAAGCAGACTAATTTACATTTACTGCACTTTCGTTTACTTGGAAGTCTTAGGCTACCAAGCACATAGTAGCCTAATGTTGTTTAGGTATCTTTGAGAGCAGGTCGGGATAATCGTCTGACGGTTGTCTAAAGTTTAACGGATCCGATGTTGTTCTGTGAGTTAGAAGAATAAAAAGAATGATTTGATTGGCAAGCAGTGTCCAAATAAATGTAAAAAAGATTTGCTTTAAAAGCTAAAGAAATTTACAATAACAAACTGCTAGGAAAAACCAAGTGAAGGTTTTTCAAGAAACATACCCTTTAAGAGGAAAAATTTTCGACTTTTTTTGACTGACTGTCTCATTGCATGACGTTTTTAAGGACCTACAATAACTTGAATGCTTAAAAGGATTAAAATATTGGATCTATGTAAAATTGTCTTGTCAAATGCTGAGGGAAGAAACATTCCGCCGCACAGAAAGCTGCTTTTAGTGTTTTATTTTTTCGTCTTATAGGCCTGTTTATTTGATTGAAGACGCTTCTCGACTTACGTTCATTCGTTTTACGCTTTTTTTCTCGAAATCACCATGATTTTGGGAGAAAAATACCGAAAATACGTTTGGCCGTTCGGAACACAACTAAAACGTAAGTAGAGGAGCATCTGTATTAGATTTTAATTTCACTTGATCTTTGGAAACAATAAGGTTGTTTCTTACCTACTACAATATGCAGATTTAAGACTTTTTTTTCTTGGAAAATTTTCTAAAAATTATGACCGCCAGTTTTCCCAAACTATCACCATGTTAAAAAGTTTTGGTATGGAAGACTAAAAATGACCTAATTTTAATCATTTTCTTTTAATTAAAAGAAAGAATATTTATTGGGCCTATAAAATCTGGGTTGCTAAAACCGAGGTAAATCATGCTAATTCGTTCCTGAGTGGTTATCTGTGCTGTTGAAACGAAAAGCGTTTGATGCTGGCTTACTTTGCAATTCTACAACGCATTCTTTTAAATACTAAAAAATAATGTGAAGAAAAACAAGAATATTCTTAAGGATAAAAATCAATAACAACATTATGCTTTGGAAAAAGAAGGATCCCGAAGCATTGTAGTCAAATTTTACTGCCGTTGCAAAAACATTTTTTGAAAACAACAAAGATTAGAAAGAATGCAAGGATTGAAAAGTCATTTGTAGAGTATCGACCAAACTTGAAATTTAATTGTGCTTCGGAGCCGCTCTGTTTATCATACCCTTCAATATTTCAATAAGCCTTTCATCTGTCTAAAAATTTATTTAAAGATTAATTGGTTAAACGTTTTCAAAATGTAGAAAAAATTTCTGCAATTTATTAACAGAATGTATAGTTTAAGAAGGTTTTTAAGTTAATACGCATGCCTTTGAGAGAGTGCTGTAAAGAATTTGACTAGTCACAAGTTTTCTAACCGTGATCGATTGTAACTTTAACAGATCAGCAGCAATGCTGTTTACTTCTGATGATTTTTTATTAAAACATTGGTTTTATTATGAAGCATTTTATACACTGGCGAAAAAGTTAATAATTTTTACTCGAATGCACAGTCTAGCACATTGTACGTACAAAGACTTTGTTGATACCAATCTTAGGCTGGCGGCCAACTGCGGACTGCTACCGCTAGACATTTTCTTAGATATGCTGACACTTAGGTATGAAGAAAAAGAAGCGTGACGAACACAAACTATGATATACATTTGCCGAACATTCGCACTCTTGTTTTGCGTCTGCAGTTTGGGATAACTAAAATATTATTCTCGAACAATTTTTGAATGCAGATACGAACGTTTTAAACGAATTTGCGAGTAACAAGCCGCCAATGTCTCGTAGCAGTCTCCCTGTCGCAAGATTAAGAATACGAATGTTTCACTTCTTTACACAATATTGCATGTTTCGGAGCATCTGAAAAAACCGACTTTCAAGCCGAATTTTAGCAATTTCTTGACAAATTGCATACACAACGAAAGCGTAACTATGGTAGAAAATCGAGCAGTGTATTTCTACAAGTTTGCGAGAATCAACGGCAACTACGTAGAAGGTTTTGAAACACACATGACAGGTTATTAGACAAAGCCTGCCGAAAAGACGCAACAAAACCGAAAAGATCGCAAAATAGGAAGCCACACGCCTAAAACATCTCGCGCGGTCGAATTCGTCGGCGATCAGCTGCAGGTCGCCACTTGCTTTACTGGAAAACTCGTTGACATTAGCGTCACAGCATGTTGAGATACATCTCAATATTCGGCTTCCATGTAGCGGGCTTGGGTTATTTTCTTAGCTGCCGTTCTGTAATCGCCTTCCGACCCATCGAGACCGTACGAAGCCCCTCGCATGCCTAGTCCGACACCACGTGACCGCTGTTGGACCTGGGTGGAGATTATTAAGTTTTTTATTTTTTTCCAATTAAAAACGAAATCTACCTGAATAATGTCTGTCCTTCCGGAATGAGTCTTTCCTAATCCTGATCCTTTGTTCCATCCCATTTTTTGCAACATTTGATTTCCAATATTACTTTCATCGATCCCATCTTTGGTGGGTTGCTCAAAAGGACTGCGATAAAAATTTCCGAAAATTTGATCGATTTTATGTGAAGCGCAGCTTACTTGAAAACAATACGTTTCCACGTCTTTCAAATCAAACAAATTTTATTCAACGAAAAAAAGTTTTAAAGTATCTCCACGGCACTGCACTAACTGTTTTATTCTACTGGCAACGTAAATAGCGCACATTTTTCCCTTGAGATATTATTTTATGCAGTAGCAAAGCAAGTCTTTCTATTTCGATTTGTTCTACGTTTCAAATCAACGACTTACACTGGAGCACGAAATTGTTGCTGAGCACTCTTCTTGATAGGAGGAGCGGTAGATCCGAAATTCTTTCTTCTTTCAGCTGCGCGATCTCTGTATTTGATTGCTGGTTCACTCGCTTTGCTCTTCGTTAAACTTCCAGTTTTGCTTTTGCATCTGTTTCGCAAAATCGACACATTAGTGCGAAATACACAAAAATTTACAAACGAAGCGTTTGAGAAGGAAACGAAATTAAACATCAAAACGTGGTTATACCTTTGAGCGAGATTAGTTTTGTGAAGGTCCGAAAGATCTTTGTGCTTTTGCAGCATCTCCTTGGATGGAAAGCCTCTCCTGCGAAAACAAGATTAACAGCAAATACTAAAACTGCATTAAATCCAGACGGTGGCGTGAAAACGGATCAAAACACGATTTAATTTCATTCAAATCCAATAGTAAAGTACTCGGGAGTAATTCAAAGAAACTTTCTCAAATAATAACCTGCAAAGTAGACAAGCCATCTTATTCCAATCGATAAGTTTTTCCTCAATCTCTTGCTCGGTCTCCTCTTCTTCTTCTTCACTCTCGCTGTCGCTGGTCTTCATGTAGGAAACCAATCCCGCGGAAGCTGCATTTGACGACGCCGCCGCTTTGCGCTGAGGTAAAAAACAGCAAAATGACGAAAAGCCGAAAGTTTGCGCGAACCAAGCATGAAGGAAATTTTAAAAATTATGTGGCAACACAGCAAGCAAGACAGGTCACCCCGAGTGTGAGCGGCAGGTCGGGTCGCTTGAAGGAGTCGTCGCTATAGGCGGCGTGAAGGGCAGCACGGCGTTCCGCTTCATTGGATTGCTTTTCGAGGAGGAAAAACGCCGCATCGGCTGAAATGAAAAAATTATTAAACTGTTAGAGTAAAAACTAAACTGCTAAAACAGAAAGAAACAAACAATATATACGATGATAAAATTGCAAGTGTTTTACAAAACTTCAAATTCAAAATCAAGTCCTTACACGCCTGTGGCGCGATCACGTGCACGTGCGTAGACCAGACCAATTATTGCAACAATCAAAGAATATTGCGCCAACTACTTTAAATACTAAAATAAAATTTTTACCAGTGGAAGATTCTTTCATTTGCGGGTTGCCTGTGTTGACCACAGGCGGAGTGGAAGTGGTAGAGGAGGGAGTATCTTCAAGCAAGCGCTTAAACTCTTCTTTCTTCTTGTTCTGTGCTTTCGCCCAACGCTCCATGTCTTTCGCAATCTAAAATCGGAAACGGTTAAACAGCGTAGAATGAATGGTAATTCAATTAAAGCAGCACAAGCTGATCGGGTAATACAGGCGAATCAGTCTATTGTTTGCATTGATAGCAAGCACACTGTTCGAAATTAAACATTTTAATGAAAGACCTGAGTATCTCGAACAAGTTTCAAATTCAAACCAAGTCAATTTCACAAGATATTACATTAAAACAAACTCGTCTTAAATGGTGATAAAAGTCCTAACTAAAATACTGAATAAAAGAAAAAAGACGGTTTTATCAGAAGTGCATGTACTAACTTTTTTGGCAGTAATTTTCTTTTGCTCTTTGTCTTTTTTCTCTTTCTCTTTGGTATTTTCTTTCTTTGCTTGGTTGGAATCGTTAGCAACTGGAATATAATTCCTCTTATTCTGGTCCCAGTACAAATATTGACTCGTCAAACTATTGTAAAAGTACTGAAAAGAAAAATAACTTTCATTTAAAAAATTCAAACTATAATACAAAGCAACTGTGTTAATGATTGGTTGGATCAAGCAGTTTTTCGTTTTATCTATACTAAAATTTTTCTCGAAAAGAACTTAGGAGGCCGAAAACGTTAAAAAAATTTTTTTGATAAATTACAAGATAACAGTGCACATTCATCGAGCGCTAGCGATAATTTACTTAACAAGGTTTTCGAAGCAGACGTTTGCATTCGAATCAGCCACATCAACACGAAACAATTTTTCTAAAGAGCAAAAAGACTTTAATGGTTCGGAAATGAAACAAGTCTGTGGAAAATGACTTTAAAGCAAACCAATCACAGAAGCCGCTTACTCTTGTGTTTGCGTCATAATAAAGGCCAGTGACGGAGTCGTAGTAATACCCGGATGTTGGATCGTACTGAAATTTGCTGGTATCCGGTGTGGGATACTGGCCGGGTTGCAATGCAGCTGTCGTAGGGGGGTTTGAGGACGCGTCTGATTTCTACAAAAATGGAAACAAAAACTTTAAATGTTTGAAAAGACGGACCTACGCTGAGAGCAACAGCAGAAAACATTAGCAAGACTCTTTTTATATTTTTTACGTCATTAAAATAATTCTGCTTTTGTCTAAGGTTGGCGCAAATGGTGCTGCCGGGCAACCGTTGACGTCCAAATGAATTTCGCTTCTATTTAGACATGATTTTACCGTTTCAGCTGAAGTTGTAGCTGGCTTCGTTTTGTTGTCTTGAGTTGTAACTGCAAGCAGAGGAAAAATAAATTTGTTTCTTCTTTCAATTTGCAAAATTTCGTGTGGTTTTCAAAATTCAATATCAATAGTCAGGATTTTGACTTCTTTTTGCTACAGTTCAAAAGCGAATTGATTTTGTTAGCAGAAAAAACGCTTTCATCAGACCACGTTCAAATATGAAAATAAAGAAACAACAAGTGCACATAGTTATTTAGTAATATCAGGATTTTTTTCTAGCAATATGTGAATAGAGCTAATATTTCTTCAATGACGTAACAAAGGTAATAAGCATGCAAGTAACAAATATACAATGTGCCGAGCTACACGATATAAATACCTGGCTTGGCTGGATCAGAAGACTTGTCCTGAACAAACATTAAAATAAATAAACCACTGCACAGTAAAAAACACGGGCGAAGGCGACGAGCGAGATTACCTTCTCTCCTCTCGACCAGTGGGCGGCTTGAATCGCGGCTTCGGCGACTTGCACGGCCGCTGTTATCGCCGAGCTTGAAGACGACGACTGCGTCGGAGCAGCGCCACCGCGAGGACGCCTGCTGACTCCCTGCGGAGTGCTGAAGTCGAGCGTCACGTGTCTGCCTTCGATGTGGAAGCGCGGGGAGGCGGTGCGAAGATATTCGAGAACTTGCTTGCAGTCCTGGCAAGAAGTTCAATCGTTACAGATTGAACAGCGGAAGGGCGAAAACGCCGAGACGGCGAACCTCGAGCGTCTTCCACTGAACGAAGCAGAATCCCCGCGAAACTCCGAACTTGTCGCGAACCAGGCGAATATCGACGATAGGAAACTGAGTGATGTACTCGAACGAGCTGCGCACCGTGCGCTCGTCCGTGTTGCGGTCGAGCCCCTTCACGATCATCGCTGAACAAGTACATTGAGTTCATTACATTACACGTAAAAAAACGTTTTTTTAAATTGCAAATGTTTTGATGCTTTCTATGGCGCAATCGATTGTTTTTGTAACAAAAAAAGATCAGTACGACTTTATTCTAAAAAAGTAAAGATTACAAGACCAAGTAGTGATTCTGGCTTATTATCAACAACATTAAACATTTAGGAATTTTTTCTATCTCTTATCATCAAGACAATCTTTTTCTTTAAAAGCACAACGTCCGCAACACTTTATCAAACACTTTCAAATCAACACTTTTCCCAAGTAGCGCATCCGCATTCAAAATAATTTCGATTAGAATTAATCAATCGGAGAATCAGCTTCTTTGTGGCAAAATTATTAAGAAAAAAACTAAACAATTCCCAAAAGTTGTTGGTCAGACGTGAAGAATTTTTTCTGAAATGCAGTTTTTATCTCAACTCCTACAAAAACCCCTTACCATAATTTGCAGAGTATTTCCAGAAAATCTCACTAAGTGACACAGATGGACACCGTGAACCGCGAACAAACACGTGACAAATTTAGGCGTATTGATAAACCGAATGGAAAATTTATTTTGACCCTTTTCCAAAATGCAATGCGTTGCTTTACTCAAACAAAACAGTCCTTAGTTATAAGATGCGAAATTCATGCTTGTCATCATTTCTTTTTAAAATTGCGACGTTAAATCGCGGTTAATCCTATCTGTAACAGATCTCTCGTCTCGCAAGTAATACGCAAAGTTTTATTTTAAAGAAAAACCAAGTAATCTTTTGAGATGATTCTTTGAGATCACTGAAAAGTGATAAATACAACTCACTATCGCTGGGGGGCGAGTCCTTGTAGGGACGATCATCATATCTTCTTCTCTCATCTCTTCCCTGAAAAATTAGAGACTTCTTTTTTAAAACCCAAGATTTTGAGTAATTAAAATATTGCTATTTCGAATCTTAGAAAGTAATAGGGGAACTCGTATAACTGCTTCCAATATCTATCTTAAACCGCACCTGCACTACTATGCTACAAGTTTTGACACAATAATTTTTGATAAGTGTTATCAGCTTGTGTCGTGAAAATCGATCACCGCAAACCTCACGCAGTTCCAAGCAAAATAATATACTATTAAATATCCTGCAGGCTTTATAAGGTAACAAAGAGCCAAAACGAACAAAATTTAACCAAAAAGCTTTTTAATAAGTTGGTTTATCCGTAAAATTAAAAAAATTATATGGACTTAAATACGTCATGCTTACCCCTCGTCCGGGAGAGCCAGAATGGCGATATTCGACGTCATTTCGATATTCCATCATAATCCTCTCGCCGTCGATTCGTATTGAGCCCTGTGTAAACAATAAAATCGTTTAGAAGAAAAGCAATTCCGCTCAAAGAGGACAACCGAAAACCACCAGGTTTTGAACAATTCCCAAGACCCTTACCAGGAAACTTTTCTTCAATCAAACCCAATGTGACCTTTCTGACAAGAAAACTTAAAAAGTGAAAACTTTGCCAATCAGCTATAACATTCTTCTAGCACTGCCACATGACCGTTGTTTTCTAAGTAGATCTAATCGATTCTTATCTTGATGTGAAAACACGAGTGAAAGACACAGGGCTGTCTGAACGAATCTAACATTTACAACTGCGAATGTTTGGGAGAAAACCGGAGACTCATAAAATAGCTTCACGGCAAACGACTTCAACAACACAACCTGACAAATACTGACAACTGCAAAATAAACATCTCGATGAATTGGTGCGAATATTAAATACAAATAAAAGAAATTGTAGTTTAAATACGTATTCGACAACAAGACAGAAGCAAAACAAGCTCGCCAAAAAGCCACGAGGCATGGAAATGTGGCCGGCAAAAGGCCCGGAATTGAAAGTAAACCTGGTGTTCCTGCATCCATTCGGTGGCGTCCCTCGTCCCTTCGAATTCGACGACACAGACCCGTTCACCGGAACCGCTTGGACCTGCATGCCCAATAGTCGAAAGTGTAAGGATATAAACTCGTAAATTCCACGCTCTATGGTTAGTGTGGGCAGCATGGCGGGTTATCTTAAGATTGTTCGATTCAGAAACGTGTCCTTGAACTTCTTGGATTTGAAAAAGTGGCTCTTGGATGCAACGACTGAGCGTGCGACCGATGAAAACAGGAAAATTTCTTTACGCAATAAAACAACATGTCAGTTCGCGGCAGCTGGATAAAGAACGCAACGAACGCTGATCGAAAAGTGCAGCTGAACGAGAAACGTCTTTTTTTCCTTTCATCCACCTTCTAATCGCTTCACCAAACTTACCAGCATTAATTTTACGAGCGAAACACACAAAATATAGTTCATCGTAACGGCGAAACAAAGGGCAGCCTAGAACGTGCTGGCAAATAGCAGTTCGCGCAGAAAGCATCTGTATATCTCACCTTGCTCGTACTCCACTCGCAGCATGACAATAGGCGCACCAAACCTTTCCACTTCATCGCGGATCTAAAATTACAGTCGATGAAGATACAAGAAATATTGACGTCGAGCTTGTTTTAATAAATTGCGGTGGAAATTTTGAACGCCTTTAAAGCTGTCGGCAAAAACTCCGAACTGTGTCTGACAATGATCCGAAAAATAAACATGTTGCCTCAAAACAACTATTTGCCTGTGAATTGTTGCAAATAATCAAAACAATTAATTATATTAGAACGTGTATAAAGAGACAGGAAGTCTTTTTGTTTAAATGAGCAAATACATATATATTGTGCACCTTACAAACACAAGACGCGAAACATTCAATTAGTCCTACTTGATATTCTTCGATGCGGCTCGGCACATCGCGCAACACCACGGTAGAGCAAGCGGCACGTGACCAATGCCGGTCTCTGCGATAATCCGGGCTACGGCGTCGCTCATCTCGGTCTCTGTGCTCCCTGGAGTTAGCAAAGTCAGATCAGGTTACCAGTTTGACGACGATGCCGTACATCTTCGGACAAACTAGCAGACTTATGGATAGATGGAAATCAGACATAGATTTATATACAGAAATTACTCCGTATAATTAAAAAGTCTTCCGACAACGTCTTTCAAAGGTAAAAATTTTTCTAAAATTAATAGGTATTACTTTACGCAAAAATTCGATACATTAAATAAGTACGTTTTCACCAATAATAAGCAGAATGAGGCTGTGCCATTTTAATATAAGTGATATAACTAGATAAAACTTTAAATCGGATTCTATATTTAAAAATGACAATGCGTGAGCAAGACAGTCAAGCAAACACTTTAACATCAGTTGACTAAAAAAATTTACAAAAACAGAAACCTTCTGTAAAAATCCCTCCTTGGCGATTCTCTCCGTTCTCTTCTGTAATCATCATCTCTTCGGTAATCATCATCTCTTCTATAGTCATCGTCTCTTCTGTAATTATCATCTCTTCTATAATCATCATCTCTTCTGTAATCATCATCTCTTCTATAATCATCATCTCTTCTATAATCATCATCTCTTCTATCATCTCTTCTGTAATCATCATCTCTTCTATCATCTCTTCTGTAATCATCATCTCTTCTGTAATCATCGTTTCTTCTGTAATCATCGTCTCTTCGATAATCATCGTCTCTTCTGGAATCACGAATTGGCGAACGATCACGATAACGCCTTTCCCGATCATCATAATCCTTTCGTCGATCAGGATCTGGATACTGCAACACAAAAAAATTTAAAATATAAGAAACTTTTGTTGATGTATATGCAAACATTTGTGTTGCTTTTGCTTCTATGCAGGTCTAGTCAAATTCCGTAATAAACTTATTTTTAAAAAGCTAGCGATTTATTCCATGGTTTCATTTTTCTTTGCATCGAGTTTTACGGCTGACTAAACATTACGGTCAGGGGCACTAAAACCCTTTTACGACAAAAAAGGGAGAAACTACAAAAGAAAGTTTTAGATGCAACAAAGAACATCAAGATAACTATATATTGGCTGCCGAGCAGGAAATAAAATTGCATATTATTGTTAGTAATTAAAAAAAATCAGTAGCTTATGTTGTCTCAATAAAAATATAACCCTGAACAAAAATTTGAATTGCAGTTGGGAAGAAAAATAGAAAAAGTTAACTTGGATATTTAACAGTAAACTATATCATGCGCAAAAGTAATGGGGCAAAATAAAGCATAAAAAGTTAAGTAGGGCTCTGAAATAAGCTTATCTCTAAAAAAATATTTCGTACTAAAAAAATTTAGTCTGGTTTGTTTCCTGTTTTAAAAAATGGTTGGATTCATTGCACTTTCTCAGAGACCATCCACTTCATTTTTACATTTTGTTTTATCTGTACCGAGGTTTTCCGGAAAACCGCCCAGTCTTTAGTCCGTCCATGAGCGCTTATTTTAGGTGGGCGCTTATATGGTGCTAATGTGATATAGTCTTTTTATCTTATCAATCAATTAATGCGATTTGTAAAATTGAAAGTAGCCATACAAATGAGAACTGAGAAATGAAGTTGATTTGTGTAAAAGGTTTGTGGACAGTGAGACGTGAATAGCGACCTGGTTTTGTAAGCAGACAGGACACTTGGTATTATTTGAGTAGAGGCTTCAACTGTGCAAAATTCATGAGCTGAAAGAAAAGGTGCCATAAAAATCTGATATTGAAAAACTTTATGATGGCTTACAATTATATTACCTTGACTAAAATTTTGAAGTAAATATGGGTTATAACTTTTTCATTATTTAATTATTAACAACTTTAAATGTTCTACTGTAGTTCTCTTACAACATTGTGTGTGGGTTTTGTGTGCATGTGTGCAGTTGTTTAGGCACTGAAAATATGCAACTGCCATGTAACAGCTCGGGCGGTTATTTGGTTCACGTCTTCTTTTCTCAATTTGTCTTTTTTCCAATTAACAGCCCAGGGCGGACATCCGGAAAACCCCGGTAGCATCTTCCATTTGCAAACTAACATTTCTGACAGCCGCCTCAATTGTTCTTTCCATATTTTTGTTGAATAACTCTGTATGTTGATAATAGAGCATATACAATTTTGACAAGTTTAAAAAAGAAGTCAATTTTAAGTACCTATAACTAGAAAATAGTTTTAATCATTCGTGTGACAGCTTTACAGATTATTATTAATGTAAGAATCTATATTGTCTTTTTGTTTTTGCCATAAAAAATGGCGCTTATATAATTTTGATAATAAAACCACATTTACAGTAAATTATGGTAAGTTTATGAAGAAAATGAACGCAGTTTTGTCAGCAACACAAGTACAACAAAAAGAAACTTGCGGAATGCTTTCACAACCAAAAGAATTAAAGTTCAATGAAATACTTTTAAAACAATCTTTTTTAACGTTACCACAAGGTACGAGGGTCAGTCAAAAAGTAATGAGCCCTGTTAACTTTAACCGCTTTAACCTTCATATTTTTTCTAGAAATTTTAAGGGTGTTTAGTAAATTTACTGCTTTAAAGATAAATTGTAAAAAAAAATTGTTTCAACGTGTCCACTTTTGGTATTGTGTATTGGAAATGACGTCATCACTGGATGTCCGTCAGAAGCAGAGAGCTGTGATTGAATTTCTTGTTTCGGAAGAAGAGCCACCAAAACAAATTTTCGAAAGATTGGTAAATGTTTATGGAGATGCTTCATTAGCCTACAGCACTGTGAAAAAGTGGGTATCCAGGATTAAACACGAAGAAGATGATCCAAGTTTGAGTAGCCTCCAGGACAGACCAAGAAGTGGAAGACCATCTTCTGCAGTCAATCCTGGAAACAATGATAAGGTTGAGAAATTGATTAGAGATGATCGCAGAATCACTATTGATGACATTGCTGAACGTGTTGGAGTTAGCCATGGAAGTGCTGTGAATATTGTTAATGAGCTAGGCTTTGCAAAGGTTTGCGCCAGATGGGTTCCGAGGCAACTTTTGGATTTTCACAAGCAAGCCCGTTTTGAAGCTTGTTCGGAGCTTATTGAGTGTCACAGAAGTGACAAAACTTTTCTCAGCCGTATAGTGACAGGAGATGAAACCTGGGTTCATCACTATGAACCTCAGTCGAAAAGATCATCCATGGAATGGCGTCACCCCACGTCCCCAAGAGCCAAGAAATTCAAAAGTCAACGTTCAGCTGGAAAAATTATGGCGACTGTGTTTTGGGACATTGAAGGAGTGATATTGGTAGATTTTATGCCTAAAGGTACTACCATCAACTCAGATGCTTACATTGACACTTTACGCAAACTGAAAGCAAAACTGAGAAGAGTACGACCTCACCTGGACATGTCTAAGGTCTTGCTGCAACACGATAACGCCAAGCCCCATACCAGTCTCAAAACTCGTGAAGTGATTGCTTCTTTTGGATGGACGACGGTAACCCATCCCCCATACTCACCCGACCTGGCACCATCTGACTATCATCTTTTTGGACCATTGAAAGAAGGAGTTAGGGGGCAGCACTTCACTAGTGATCAAGAAGTCAAGCACGCTGTAAGAAACTGGTTAAAAATGCAGCCTGCTGACTTTTACAAGGCTGGCATAGTGTCCCTTGTCCATCGATGGACAGTTGGAATTGAAAAGTGCGGAGATTACATTGAAAAGTAGAACTGAGATCTCCTATCCCTGGGCTTTCTTTTGATGTATGACTTTTGATTTTATTGCAACAAATATGGCCAGGAGAGACTTGGGCTCATTATTTTTTGACTGACCCTCGTATATTCAACTATTGAATAAAAACAAAAAAATTTAGTGAAAAAAGGAAACTAAGGAATACAAGTGATATAAAAGAAATAATAACAAAAACTACCTTCAGATGTATTCAATATTTCTTAAATAGGGTCACAATTGATTATGAAAACAAATGTAAGTTAAAACCTAATAAACATAGGAAAAACATATATTTTGTAACATAATTTACTGTAGAATGTTTTGGTTGATATGAACTAGATAATTCATTGTAATTTCCTCAAATAATACATTAGTTAATTTTGATCTGTAAAGCGGACTAAATTATGTAAAAATATCCAGATTGGCAATTTGCAAGTATAAATAAACAGGTGAAAAAAGACAAAACAAAAAATTAACTTGTGGCTGAAAAAAAAAACATTTCAAGTTTCAAGGTTATGAAAAAATCAAATATCCAAGCTTGAAGAAAAGTATGTGGCAACTGTCTTTAAATTTTTTTTTCTATGTACTTTGTCAAGCTTTTGAATTATTGATCACTTTAATTTTTCCACAAAAACTAAAAATAGTAATAATTATCAGTCTTGTGCAAGTTACAAAAAAAAAAAAAAATTAAAATGGTGCTAACGTCAACATTAACAATGTCAATATTAACATTTTTAAAAACAAGCCATTAACAAACTTGCTGCTCGAATTTCATGCAGACTTTTAACAGAACTGATTCTTAAACTATTGGAAAGAATAAAGCAGACTTTTTTGTAACATTAGATTTAATGTTTTAGCAAAAAAATAACATTGGTACAAACTTCATGCAATGGACTTTAATCATTTTCTCTAAGTTATGACAACTTTTTTCTGGAAAAACAGAATGCTGATAATTATTAAGGGTGTCATGGTACTTTACATATCAAGGACCAAAAGTTACTTTACATTCCTTTGTCTGTAGAGGTTAAAAGGAGACTAAAAAATAATAACTAAAAATACTAGTTTTAGGTTTGCTTTGTTGTAAAAGTACAACTACTTTTAATTCTCAAAGCAAAAACTCGATAGTGATTTAAGTTTTCTATATTTCAATGATTTTTTGGTGACTTTTATACTTTCTTTACAACACAGTTTCTCAAACCATGACCCACAGATTATTTACAACCCGTTTCACTTATTAATACGGCTCGCCAAACAATTTATTTTAATAATGACATCATTTGATAACACAGTTTTTAACTGGAATTTAAAAAACTTAAATTAAGTGCATTGTTTGTGTCCATCTGGCCCATCTGTAAAAATCTAAAAAAAATTAGCCCCATCATAAAAAGTTTGCCAAACCCTGCCTTACAAGCTTTCTCAACTATTTGATGAATCAAGTGCTTGAACAACCAATGCATTTAATTTTAGTATGAATAATATCTATGCATAAGCTGTTATTTTAATTTTGCCAGTACAAATTCAGTTATAAAAGAAAACAAAAAAGTAACAAAAGTGGCTGATAAGTTGAAATACGTTTGATGTTACAAATTCAGTTATAAGAGAAAACAAAAAGTTGCAAAACTGGCCCAGAAGAAAAGTTGACATAGGTTTGATGTTACTGTTTGTGACAGCACCACCCTGTCTTCATGATAATAATTTCCTTCAATAATTTATTAATTATTTGAGCATATAACTACTTTGTTGCTTTAATGTGGACAGAAGAATATGATTACATTGCTGTAATCTTGATTATGCTTACAGAAACAGTTGAAGTACAAAAGTAAAACAGTGTAGTCACTTTTTAAACAACAGAACAGTCATTTATATGGCACAACTTTATAAATGTTAATTGCATCATGTAAAGAAAGATTAAAGTTATTATTTTTTGGGAGAAAGTGGAAGTAGATTCAAGAAAGTGTTTCTAGTTTTGTGCATGAAATTAAAAAACATACCTTATCAATGTGCACTCAAGTGTCCTAATTTGCCTGAATTATCAAAGTTTTTGCTATTGTACTGTAAAGCTTTTTGCTTCATGTTAATGATCCTTTTATCATGTAGTGATAGATCAGGGCTACTCAACTGCAGATTTAATCACCTAATTGGAAAGAGAGTGAATTGAGACAATAAATTTTAAATATCATCATAACCCCAAAAAATATTTATGGAATTTGTTTAAAATTTTTCTAAAATTTATTGATATGTGGTTGCGTTTTTTAGGTGATGCTAAGTAATTTAAATGGTTGTTTGTAACCTTGAATACACATTTTTATAACTATCAAAATTGCGTGAAGTAAAAGATTTTTCTTCCCAAAGCTTTTCATCTGACACTCTTCAGGGGAAATTGTCAGAATGAAGCAGAATTGAAACCTAAAAGAAGTTAGCCAATGAGAGAAAAGATTAAGAAATTTTCAAAGAGTAGACAAATTCTTTGTGCTTACCCAGAAGAGGATTGAGAGATTTAATGAAAGTCACTTCAAGAGCAAAAAGGTGAAAAAAAGAGCAACTTTGAGCAAGAATAGAAAATTTTTCATTGCTGTAGTGTATCGAGAGAGAACTCTGCTTTCCCCTTTATAACTCAGTTCGGTTTCAATTCTGCTTCATTCTGATGATTTCCCCTGAAGAGTTTCAGATGAAAAGCTTTGGGAAGAAAAATCTTTTACTTCACGCAATCTTCAAATTCTGTACCACCAAACGTCTATTCAACTATCGAAATCTTTAAAATTAATACTGTATGAAAGTAAAATTGAAAAGTTATAAAGGTATTCCAACTTAAGTATTCAGAAAAAATATACCTAGTCACTTACATTAAAATGTAAACCTTTTTGTGATTACAACTTAAAATCTTTAAAGATGAGAAAAAAACTATTGGCTATTGCTTTGCATTGCAGATTAAGAAAAAACAAAGCCAATGAAAAAAAATACAACAAAACCCATCTTCAGCACTTCCAAAACCAAATAAAAAGCATCAACAATAAACATTATTGTCATTATTATTCAATATTAGAAACAAAACAAAAAATTGCTAGAAGTAATGAGCAACACAAAGCAGGTATTCTTCTAATTCAAATGAACTAGACACAATAATAACTTTAAAATTAACAAATCTTGAATAGTTTAAAATGTTGTCAACAACACTTTTATGCTTATGGAAATGATTTTTTGCTGTCACTTTGACACAAGTGAAGTTACAGGATCCTCCAGCAAAGTGTAGACTGTTATATATTACATTAATTTAAAAACGAAAGGAGCAATGAAATTTTTTTTTGAAGAAAATTAAAGGTAAATGTATAATCTTCAATATTGAATTCAGTTTATTCAATATATCCACCCTTTTCAATGATAACACGGCGGAGGCAAGAGATAACTTGATCACACGTGGCACGAATAATTTTGCTTTCTATTTTCACCCAAGATTCTTTAAATTTCTTTTTCAATTTTTCCACATTTGAATGTGACACAGCACAGGCCTTTCTCTCCAAGATGGACCATATCCCAAAGTCCATTGGATTAAGATCAGGAGAAGAAGGGGGCCAGAGTTCTTTTGACCAAAAGGACTTAAAGTTGTCCTTGCACCAGGCTTGAACCATTTTGGCTGTGTGAGTGGTTGCCCCATCCTGCTGTAGTGTCACCGCTTGATTTCCAGGCAATGAATTTATTCATGGAAGAACCCTGTTCTTCAACATGTCCAGGTAAACATGCTGATTGACTTTTACGCCATCTTTGACAAAAACTACCAAAGTTTTCAGACCATTTGACGTATAGAAATCTATCTAAAAATTAGTCTACACTTGGGTGGAGGACCCTGTATATGTCTTTATATGTCCTTGTCTCCAGTTGCACACATTTCAAGTCAACTTTATCAATGAACAGAAAGCAAGGATGACCATCATATAATTTTATTAAATGACTATTTTGCTTGGCAGATAGCTCATCTTGAAACACTCCAACTTGTACAAAGAAAGATTAAAGTTTAATGCTCACTTTAACAGTGCGGTTTTGTTGTGTTTGGGAAAGACAAATTATTATTAAATGGGGTCATGTTTTTTACCTACAATGGTGACTCCACTTTTAGACAAAAAACATGAACCAGGTTAATATCAAAACAAGAAATTACATCTGGCCATACAAAAAAATTTTCTTTTTTTAACAGCCAAAAAGTTTTCATTATAAAATTGACTTTGTTCAAAAGAATACTCAAGTTCTTTACTTCAAAGAAACATTCTATTTTTATTGCACAATGAACACATTGCAATATATCCAATCATTAGTAATTTTATCATGACTCAAAACTTTTTCAAAAGTAAATTTGAGTGAAGGATGAAGACTGTTTAGCATGGTTAAAAAGTTGCCCACTTAAACTTCATAATGGAAAAAAACACAAGTACTATTAACATATCTGGAATTTGGCAATCATCAAAATACAGGGGTGGCCATAAGTCACTTTACCAAGTGGCCATAAGTTGCTTTATCTAGTTTTAATAATAATAAACACAAAATTCGAAATGATTTATAAACAAAAACATAATTAAATTTACATCTTATCTTCTAATTACATCGTATCTTTTAACAGAATGATGTTTGTGCTATTTTTAGCTATTATGTCTACCCCTCGATTTAACCTTAAACTAGCTTCTCATGTGTCATTTTGTTCATGGTTGCTGGCGATATTGGCATGGCATAACAATCAACTCTTCAGCAACGAATTTTTATAGTAGAGCAGTGGTTGAAACACGATAGAAATCCAACAGCTACAGCTGCAGCATTTGCACAAGAGTTTCCCAATGACATTCCTCCATCACGACAATCAATGCATGCTTTGGTTAAAAAGTTTTACGAGACTGGCTCTGTAACTGACAAGAAAAGTGGGTGCCCTAAGAATGTGAATACTTGATACTGGAAATAATACTGGAACGGTCATTTCCCAGCGATATCTCAACATGCTGCATGATTTCACTGTACCTCAACTTGACACAGATAACGACATTTGGATGCAGGATGGTGCTCCCCCTCATTTTGGTAGAAATCTACATGACTTCTTGGATAACACTTTTGAGATGTGGATCGGGGAGAGGAACCACTGATTGGCCTCCACGATCACCGGACCTGACTCCTTGTGATTACTCAATGTGGGGTATCCTGAAGGAATGCGTTTACTTACAAAATGTTTGAACCATACCTGAGTTGAAGGAAAGAATTACTGCAGAATTTGCAGCCCTGAACAATGATAAGGGCTTGTGTTGATGAATTTGTCACTCTATTTAGAAAAGAATCAAGTTGTGTATTGATTCTGAAGGACAACACTTTGAAGATAAGAAGTAATTGTTTTCATGTTTTTGTTTTGAAATCATTATTGTACGATGACTAAATAAAAGTTGTATCATTTGGAATTTTGTGTTTATTATTATTAAAACTAGGTAAAGTAACTTATGGCCACCTCTGTATTTAAGCTTTGGCTATTTGGGAAAAATGCTTTTTCTTGTAAAAGTCAATAAAGACGTTAGCAAGGGCCAGACCAAGTGGTGAATCCATGGCTACTTTATCAATCTAGTGATACATAGTGTTGTTAAAACTGAATTCTACAAAAGAGGTAGCATATTACGTTAACTCAACAAATACTCCTTGTGAAATACGAGGTGTTACTATTGCTGTTGAGCTTTCCTGGAGTGCAGATGGGAAGATTCTAATGGTATCAATCCATAGTATGTTTGTAAACAAGGTGGTGACATTAAAAGAGCAGAGGTATACATTATCGCTGTATAACTTAAGTTGTTGGATCCTCCAATGTAAAAAAATCCTTGACATAATTCACTAAAAACCATTGTAACAACCAGTTGCAACAAACTGATCAGCTACTTTGCTAGTTCATGATTTGCTAAACCCACCATAAATAAAATTGACTGAAATTGTACACCAATTTTGGGGGTTTTCGGCAAGCCTTGCATTTGTGGTCTTAGTGAACAGTAGGGCATATTGCTTTATAAAAGGGCTTTAGGCAATCAATAAGATTTGACTAGTTTTAGTAAACATTTCTGTAGTTTTGCTTCAATTTTAACTGTTTGAATAAATATTTGGTTGTACAAAACTTTAAAATGACCAAAAGTATTGGCAAAACCATAACTCTTTTAATTCTTAGTAGTTTTTTAAAGGACTGTTTGCTTTAAAAATTTTTTTGCCAACTCTTGCTAGAAGGAATTGTTGGCAATGACAAAACTGCACGAAAATGTGGTCTTTATAGGGTTTGAAAGCATCTAAAGCAGGGGTGTCAAACATACAGCCCACAGGCCAAATCCCACCCACAAACCTGTTTAATGTGGCCCCCGAGTTTTATGCTTTAAGCTTGTTTTATGCCCCTGGTCTTTAATTGTATCAAAATTTTTTATAATTTGTTTAAGTACTGTGACACAACAGAGCATAAACTACTTGCCTATATTTTAGACAAGCTGGTTTATGAGAGCTAAAAAATTGTGGACAGATTTTATGAGATTTTTATAATTGAGATTTACAATTTACTTCATTTAATTTGAGAATTTTCATTGTCATAAATTTTTTTGGATTTATAAATTAATCTTTTAACTTTTTGGATTTTATTATTCTATTTAAACATTTATATTCTATTTTAAATGCAGCTATTCTTATTTTGAGTAAAAGTGCATAAATTAGCCATTGTGTTTTGTCTTTTCTATTTTTTACATTTTCTTCTTTTAGCATTATATGATTTTCAACCTTTTGCCCCAAGATGTCATTATCAAAAAAGAGAAAAGTAAATTTAGAGTGCAGAGTGTTTCAAGAAAAATGGTCATTATTTTATTTTCTTACAAAAATGAATGAAAAAGCAGTTTGTTTGATTTGTTTACAGCAGATTGCAGTGCTGAAAAAATATAACTTTTGTTGTCACTATGCAAGTCTTCATGCTGACAAATAGAGAAATTTCATGGGCTGCAGAGAAAAGAGAAGCTGGATAAACTGTTGTATTGTCTGAAAAATCAGCAGTCTTTTTTACTCACAGTCGAGACATCAGTGACTCTGCTGTGAAAGCTAACTACCTCTCGCTTACGAAATAGCAGTGTCTTCAAAAGCATTTAGTGAAGGTGAATTTTTTAAAACATGTATGCTAAAGGCAGCAGAGGTTGTGTTTCCCGAAAAGTGGCAGGCTTTTGCTAATATAAGTCTGACAAGAAACACTATCGTAGACAGAATTTTTGATCTCTCAGTAAATTTAAACAGCCAATTAAAAAATAAAAAAATTTATTGCCTTTTCAGTTGCAATTGATGAAAGCATGGACATAGATGTTGCACAACTGGTTATTTTCATCCATGGAGTCAAAAAGACATTGATTGTTTCTAAAGAGTTCATAAAGATGGTGCCAATGTCAAGTACAACTACAGCCACTGATATTTTCACCTCACTCGTTGGCATCCTGGATAGAGTGAATTGGACTGGTTTCATGCTGTCAGCCTTGCTACTGATGGTGCACCCTCAATAACTAGTAGAAAAGCAGGTGTTATAACAATGTTTAGAGAAAAAGTTTAATCTGCAAGAGCAGGATCTGATTTTTGAACCTTTTACTGTATTTTACACCAGGAGGTTATGTGCTGCAAGTCATAGAAGATGGATAACATCATGAAGGTAGTCATTGAAACAGTGAATTTCATATGACCTAGAAGTTTACATCATTGTCAGTTTGACAGCCTGCTTAAAGAGAAAGACCACGTCTATGGCTTGCCATACCACACTGAGGTAAGGTGCTATGCTGAGGCATTTTTATGACTTACAAGAAATAAGGAAGTTTATGGAAGCAAAGAGAAAACTGGTGTTAAAATTTTACTCCAGAGAATGGATGCAGGACCTTGCATTTATGGTAGATGTTACTGAGCACCTGAATACCTTGAACAAACAAATACAAGAGTGCAACAAAATTGCAACACAGTTCTATGATAGCATACTTGCTTTTAAGTTGAAGCTTTCATTGTGGGAGACGCAACTCGCAAAAAGTGATGCAGATCTCTTCCCCTGTCTGAAACATTTTTGCATGACCCAAGGAATAACAGACATGAAGTGGTTCAAAGATAAAATCACAAGACTGTTACAAGAATTTGAGCAATGTTTTCAGATTTTTAGTGAACAGGAAAAAAATTCAAAGTTTTTTCTCCCTTCATCGTGAATCTTTCTGATCTGCCTGGCAACATTCAATTTGAAATAATTGACTTGCAGTGTGATTCGGATTTGAAAAACAAATTTGCTAAAAATGACTTAAACAAATTTTATCAATATTTCTTGCCAGGTTACCCCAACTTAACAGCCCTTGCTGCAAAGCTGTTGTTCAGGTTTGGAACCACATATCTTTGTGAGCAGGTCTTCTCTGTAATGAGCATTAATAAAACCAATTTGCGTTCAAAGCTCACGCACACTAACTTGAATCACATCCTGAAGTAAACTGTCACTCAGAATGTTACTATTGATATTGATGCGCAGGTGAAAGCCAAAAGATGCCAGGTATCAGGACCCAAAATAAATAATTCACTTCTTCTCAAAGTGCTGTCTAAGATAGCTTCATTAGTTATTTTGTCTGTCACACTGTTTTAGTTGTGTAAATATCTGAGCCTTGTGTGTTTGAGTGATTTTTGTCCTAAAATTTGAAAAACTTAAAATAAATTATAATTTATATTGATGTTGTGTTTATTATATTTTAAATGGTATTAGAACGAAAAAAACAATTTAAAGTTATTTTTTTTAACACTATTATACTGGTCTGGCCCACTAGAATAGATTTATCTCTATGTGGTTCCTAACTTTAACGAGTTTGACATCCCTGATCTAAAGTAATGGTTTAGAGAATATAACTGATTGGTTTCTGATTGGTCTAGAGAAGGAGAGTGCACAATTGCTTGTGTAATCACTTTCACTACACACAAGAAAGCTTCAGTCCATAAATAAAATCTTTCTGGTGACAAACAAAGTATTTAAGAGATTCTATAAAGGTGGCTTCACGTGTTGCCAGATGAAGACTAGTTAAAGTCAAGTTTTTCCAGGCAAATTTTGTTATCTAACAAATGTTGATTAATAGCCAAATTCAAAATAGGTGAATTTAGATTGAATTAATATTGACATTTAGGAAGGTCTTTTTGAGGTTTAACTTGATTTCTAATTAAACAAGTTGTAAAATTTGTTCTTCCAGTTATTGGGATGTTCTATTGTTCTAACTTATATATATTACAAGTACTTATATGCAGTATTTAACACTAATTTATTAATGTTGTTTATAAGTACTCATGCTATTGTGATAGTGTGTTGTCATATTTTAACGTTTATATAATTTTACTATTTAATAAGGTACTTTTGTACCAATTTTTTAAAATTCTTCTTCAAATTGATTTAACCTACTTTACACTGATTTATGTCATAAAAAGCAAATCCATAAAATTGGTATTCAACCTTAAACTTTTATTAAGGTGATTGTAAAAATTTTTGTCTGTTGATTTGCAAGGTTGACTGATAACCCAAACAGCATGAAATTAAAGAATAAAACCAACTATTCATCATTTGAAAATTTTCAACTAAATAGCTAGAAGTCATTCAAAAACCACTATCAGGCATAAGTAAAAAGAATACTAAACAGTGATCAACAATGAAGAAAGTTTTTTGCATCATTGCAATGTTTACATTATAAATGTTTTTGTTAGGTTACATTTATCTTACCACCTTAAGGTAATTTTTTCAAAATTTAAAAAAATTTAAATTTGCAAATGTAATATCTTACAACTGGCCATTTACCTTGAATGTAAATTTTTATTAAAACAAATTTTTAATTTGATTATTGACAGATAAAAAACTGAAGCAAAGTTGTTGGTATTAGTAAATTTTGATGTTGTCATTTTCTTATTTTACAGGGTGTCCACACCAAGTGTAGACTATTTTTAACAATTAATTTGAAAATATTAAAATTAACTAAATCATCTTTATTTTTCAGATTCTTCATAAATAAATACTAAATTTACTAAATTTCAATCTAAATATTGAAAAAAAAAATTTAAAAATTATACAGTATTTTCAAATTAATTGTTAAAAATAGTCTACACTTGGTGTGGACACCCTGTATAATGCAATAAAATGGAATTTAAGAATAGGGCCAGAACTCTTGCTATTGTTGGTTATTAGTCAATAAATTTCAAACTAGTAAAATAAGTGCACATTGCAAGCTTATGGTCACCTAACTATTTATAATATTGGACTAACCAATTTAAATAATGCTTTATTAAAAATTATAAACATTTTTAGCCACAACCAAGTCAATTTAATTTGAATCGACAAAACCTGCAGTAATAATAATTAATATTAAATGCAGTTTTAGATTAGAGTCTCAAGCTTTGTTAATCTCTCATGGCCATCCCAATTCAAAGCAAGACTATTCAGCAGGGTCAATTTGGCAGGAAGATAAATAATTTAAATTCTAATTTTACTAACATTGAAGCAACAGCCCAAAATTTTTTATTGTGTCACTGAAGCAATATTATAATACAAATTATTTTAACAATAATGTATTTGTTTAAACAGATCTGTTGGTCTATTAGGCTCCACAGTGGTAAATAAAAATCAGTAAACAAATACAAAAAATTATTTCATTTAAATTTAGTTTTAATCTATGTGGCAAAAAAGTTCTATTGTTTCAAGATAATCGATAAATTCATTGAAATTAATACAATGCAATAAAAATCTTTAAATTTTTTAATGACATTTTTAAGATGCTCTGTTTGTTTCAATAAATTTATGTGGTATTTGGAAACATCAGCATAAGCAACTAAAAAAAAACTTTACACATTTAAATTTATTAAAAGATTTGTAACCGGTTTAACTTTTTAATCACCACAGTATTTTTTTAGTAGATTTTAGTTCTTTTGCCAACTTTTCATCAATTTGTTAAGCTTTCCTTTTTGTATTTATCTTTCATATTTTTGATTGCCTTCTGACAAGTCTAAAGACCTGCTTCCACTCTGAGCATGGAATGAAGCATTCATTGTTCATTTTATTGACTTTTTTACTTCTTTCCATGCTTAAATGCAGAGAAAAGAAAAAAATTTAATGAAAGAAACCAAGAATACTCCATTCCATACTCACAGTGGAAACAAGCCAAACAAATTGTTAGGACTAATAAAAAATAGTTGAAATAATTTTAATTGTTTGATAGTTTTAATATAATAATCACTCTGACTTGACCATCATTGAGTATTTTTCTGATGCCCCATTGCACCAACCAGAATAGATTTGTAGAAAAATGTTTACATACTGTATAATGCTTATGGTATCATATGTTTTGTATGCTTGCAAAACTTTTAAACCTGTTATCTTTGTAGTATATTGTTGTACTTTTTATAAAAAATAAAGAATGTCATGTTAAATGAACTTGGTTAAAAAATTTAACTATTTAAGTACTTTTTTTAAATAAAATATTCAAAATCAACCCATTGTAAATTCCAATAGATTAATATTCAGATAGGAACATACCTAAATTTAACATATTTACTCGTAAATTGTGAATTTTCACTCTTATCAGCTGAACAATAAATTGCAAAAATTGTAAAAACAAGTTTTGGTGTCACAGTTAATTTTTAAATATGCAACAATGGCAATTATACATTTTATATATTAAAAATATTGTAGCATAATATTGCCTTAGTGACATATAACTTTTTTGCTGTCACTTTGACACAAGTGAAGTTACAGGATCCTCCAGCAAAGTGTAGACTGTTATATATTACATTAATTTAAAAACGAAAGGGGCAATGAAATTTTTTTTTGAAGAAAATTAAAGGTAAATGTATAATCTTCAATATTGAATTCAGTTTATTCAATATATCCACCCTTTTCAATGATAACATGGCAGAGGCAAGAGATAACTTGATCACACGTGGCACGAATAGTTTTGCTTTCTATTTTCACCCAAGATTCTTTAAATTTCTTTTTCAATTTTTCCACATTTGAATGTGACACAGCACAGGCCTTTCTCTCCAAGATGGACCATATCCCAAAGTCCATTGGATTAAGATCAGGAGAAGAAGGGGGCCAGAGTTCTTTTGACCAAAAGGACTTAAAGTTGTCCTTGCACCAGGCTTGAACCATTTTGGCTGTGTGAGTGGTTGCCCCATCCTGCTGTAGTGTAACCACTTGATTTCCAGGTAATAAATTTATTCATGGAAGAACCCTGTTCTTCAACATGTCCAGGTAAACATGCTGATTGACTTTTACGCCATCTTCGACAAAAACTACCAAAGTTTTCAGACCATTTGACGTATAGAAATCTATCTAAAAATTAGTCTACACTTGGGTGGAGGACCCTGTATATCAAAATTATTTACTTTCCTGCCAAATTGGCTTGTTGATGAATTTGTCTAGTTGAATTCTTTCCCACCAAATAGTTAAGTACCAATCTCAATTTAATGAATAATACAATATCATTATACTAATTTATGCCATAAAATAGGCTAGAAACAGTTAACTACAAAGCCTTGTTGATAAATTTTAATAAAAAAGCATTAATTTGGCATATTTGAATTACTCTTAATTCAATATTTAAAGAATACTGAAATGTGAGTAAGATAGTTAATCAACAGATTCCAATAAAAATGCAAAAATACATGCTCATTACTTATACATTGACATTGGTAATGGGCATTTAAACAATCTTGGCTATACAAAGCAAATTTACATAAGAGTTGCTTCAACAGACAATAATAAAATTGTATTAGTTGCTGACAAACATACTTTCTATATAAAAAAAAAATTGAATTCAGTGTGTGCTGATTTCTCAAAAGTTTCCAATATTACTTTAAACTCTATTTTTTAAACTTTTTTCAAACAGAACTGGTATACTTATAATTTCTACAGCATTCATTTTTTTTACAAAAAAGACCAAAGTGCACTGTTTTGTTTTTCAAAAATCAAGTATATAAGATTAAAATTTTGATGAAGTTAAAATATTTAAACCAGAGTAAAAAATTATAAAAGAACAATGCTTATGTTGAACAATTCAATAAAATATATGCATTTGATATTCAATTCAAGAACGTCATGACATTTAACAAAATTTATGACTCACATCGGTAGTCATGCTTCGATTAGGACTTCCTTGTGAGACATATTGATTCCATTGCATTGCTCTTTTTCTTTCATCATCTTCCGGTGGGTGGTACTCTCTTTCAATCAAACTAAAAACAAAGACATTTAATGTGTTAAAACTATATAAAATGTGATTTGATACACAAAATTCAAAAATAGAAATTTAATAAAAAATTCTTTTCAAATTTTAGCTATCAAAACTTTAAAGCAATAACTTATACACAATGCTTGTAATGCTACTTACCTATATCCATTTCTATCCATCTTAAATGCAATTTAACTTTATTGTTAGTATGTTCTTGAAATTAAGTATCATAAGTAAATATATTTAAATCAAATATACTAAAAAAAATGTAACATGTAAATATTAAAAACTGATTTTAAACACAAAAAGCAGTGATTATAATTAAACTTGTTTATAGAAATAATTTTAAACAAATTTTATAAAATTAATATTTTCATATAGCTTGTACAACATAGTTGTACCTTAATTATTTTCTAAGTATTTATTACCATAAACTTTTAAAGACGAGTATACTCTGTTAAGCATTGTGTTACTGTTTTACTACTAATTAAAAAAGTAGTAGTTAAACCAATGCAGTAATTTAAAAATACAACCATTAAGTTACAAAAAAGCATACAAGATTCATACCATTATAATATGACAGTGGTTCATAAAGTAATGCCTATATTCTAATTCAAAAAGTTAAAATAGAAGCAACATCACTAAATCAAGTACACATTGTTTAGGAATTTTATTTTTCTATGCAGTCACCACCATTTTCAATGCATTTTTTCCAAATGTGAACAAGGGAGCTTGTATGCCGTGCTAATAAAACTCTCTTCCAGCTGTGGTAGTTCATTTTTTGACTGTGACATGACAGTACTGTGGTCAACAAAATAAATGGCTGAAGCTGAAGGTGATGCCTTCCTTGACCAAATTGTCACTGGTGATGAAATTTGGTGTCACTGCTATGAACTGAAATCTAAGCGAGAGTCAACAAAAAAGTTTAGGTCCCAGTGCTCAGCAGGCAAAGTGATGTGAACCATTTCCTGGGATGCACATGGCATTATCTTCCTGTATTTCTTGGAACCAGGGGCAACTGTCAACTTTATTATAAAAATTGCATTCAAAATGGTGGTGGCTACATAGAAAAATAAAATTCTTGAACATAATGTATGCTTGATTTAATGATGTCACTTCTGTTTTTCTATTTCTTTAACTTTTTGAGTTAGAAGACAGGAGGCATCATTTTGTGAACTATCCTTGTACTATAAATATTCAAAAAACCTGCAACAACAAGGTGCCACTTTTTACTACATTTTTGATATTTCAATCATATTTTAATATACACCCTAATAAAAAAATCATCAAAATTAGACTGTGGATTGCAGAGATATGGGCTTTTAATTTTTTGACTACCACTTGGTGGTACACTTCACCTATTTAGGATTTTTTATTAATTTAAAGGTTATTGTCAAGGTAGAAATGTGTTTCAAGTATCAATGCTACCATTTTTGAGGATGCTGAATCTCAAAAATAATATTATCTTTATTCCAAACACATTACTTCAACAGTTACTGTATTTTTTCAATTGTAAGCCATGGCTTACAATTGAAAAACTATAATCAACTCTTTTGACATAAATTATAATCAGTTCTTTTGATGTGGAATTACTACACATGTTGTAACTAAAATTTTTTGTCCATGCAATAAACAATATGAGGCTGATGATGAGGAAGTTGCCAGCAATTTGAATGATGTTATTAATGACTTTGATAGTAGCAACAATGAATGTGTTTCTACAATTTAATTAATTCATGAAATACTTTAATGCCGGTTATGTTTGTGATATTCTTATAAATTAATTTAAATTTTAGTGTTTTTGATATTCGGCTTCCAATTGAAGGCAGCTTACATGAAATTTTAGCACTTATTAGATGCAATTTACAATCAAAAAAATACGGTATTTACCATTTATAAGTTTTTGGGAGGGTAATTTGAAATACCCAAAAATGCATGTGGGAATCAAGATATTATCAAAATACAACAGTGATATAATTGTTTCTTATCTATATTGAAAAAATGATTATTTGAGATTACATTTTTGTTCTTCTTTAAATACCCACTGCAGTGATTTGACTTGGTTCTGTGAAAACTGAATCAAACTGTTATGTATTGATAAATTGTCATTTTAACATTAAATTTGTTACATCATAATTACCTTTTTTTTTTTGCTAAAATTGGAACTTATGATGTAATATTTAAATTATGTCATAACGGGTATGCCACAATTTGGCGCGACCAATTTGGCAGTGCAAATTTGTCGGCAAAATAAATAAAAATGATTTACCTTCGCGCAGCAAAAAAGTTTTGTTATGTCACAAAGCCAATTGAACAGGCAATTGTAAATGTTCAGCTAATAAGAGCGAAAATTTTAATTTAAAGTTGTTAAATGCGTTAAATTTAGCGATGTTTCTAGCCCAATATTTATCTACTTAAATTTACAATAGCTTAATTTCGAATAGTTAAATTAAAAAAGGTACTTTGAATAGTTAAATTTTCGAATCACGGTCATTTAACATATATCTTTTAGAAAAAAGTACAATAATGTAGCTTACTACAAAGAGGACAGGTTTGAAGTTTTACAGGAGTACAAACTTATGACAAACTTATAATGAACTGAATGTAGTATTTCAAAAGTTATAAAGCTGATTCTGATTGGCTAAAAATTAAGGTTAATAATAGTTATCATAATAATTGAAAAGTATTAATAAATAAAATCACGTTCTGCAATTCATTCTAGTGAAAACTCCTGAAGAGAGCTAGATGAAAACGTTTGAGTTTTCAAAACAGCCTTTTTTAAGGCTACTTAATTAACAAAAGAGCTTTAAATGAAGCATTTGTTGTTAAAAGCTATTTTAAATGAGAATAGTAAAAAATTAAAAGAGAATTTTTTTAAATAAATTTAATTAAATTTAATTAAATTTAATTAACTTTCTGGTTCATATCTTACACCTTTTAAGGTATAAAGAGACATGTCTAAGTGCCTGAAAACAGTTGTCTTAGATGTTTTCAAACCATAATCAAGATGCAACTTTTCTACAATCTGAGCCAAGGTGATCCTCGGGTTATTTTCAATATAATTACACATTGCATCTTTGTGCTCTGCAGTAATTTTTTGATTATAACGCCCGCCACGTCCATCAATTTCATCACCTTTCTTGACCCATCTGTAAGCAGTAGACTTCGGAACATTTAGCTCCATTGCCAAACGGTGCCAATCACCATCTGCATTATAAAGGTCGATAATGCGTGCTCTTTTTGCTTTATAAGCTAATTTTTCTTCCTGAGTTTTTCTAGGGATGGGTGATAGTTTAAACCAGGGTTGTCCAAAGTCTGGCCCGCGGGCCGCATGCGGCCCGCGGACCTCCTTCAATGCGGCCCGCAGCCTCTTCTAGAAAACTTTTAAAAATTAGTATTATTTAGACATCTATTGAGTTATTTCGAAAAAAGTTGTTTTTTACTAAACTTTATTTAAGTTTGAATTGGAATATTATTTATTCTTTATAATTTCAGGTTTACTTAATCCTCCATTACATTCTGTTCTATTTTTTCTTTTCAGACTTAGTGCCACATTTTTTACGATGGCTCAGAAAAGAAAAATTTCTGATGAAAAGCGTCAATTCAAGGATAGTTGGGAATTGAGATTCCTGGTTAAAGAACAAAGTGGTCGAGTTTTATGTTTAATTTGTAATGAAATGATATCTGTTATGAAAGAGTACAATGTACAACGACACTACAGCACTCTTCATGTCACTGGCTATGATAAATACACTGGTGAGGCGCGGCGAGCCCTACTCAATGATCTCAAATCAAACCTGCGTAAGCGTCAAGAAAAGATGTTTCAATTAGTGAAGCCTTTGTCTTCTACAACCATTGCCTCTTATGATGTATCACTTTTGATGGCTAAATCCAAAAAGGCATTCTCTGACGGTGATCTCATTAAGCGATGTGCAATAGCTATGGGAAAGGCCATGGGCTTTAACGATGCAGCTCGTGGGTTTGAAAAAATTCCACTCTCGCATCAAACTGTTGCTAGACGTGTTGAAGAGCTTAGCAATTTCGTTCAGGAGAAGGTCATGAATCAAATTCAACAGTGTGTTTATTTTTCTCTCGCTCTTGATGAAAGCACAGATATAAGGGATGTCAGCCAGTTGCTTGTCTTTGTTAGAAGTATTGACTCACAGTTTAATGTCAGTGAGGAGTTACTCGGCTTACTCCCACTTTTTACCACTACGAAAGGATCTGATATTTATGAAGCGCTGAATTCTTTAGTGAGCAAGTATGGTGGATTTCAGAAATGCTCTTGCATCGTTACAGATGGTGCCAAATCAATGACTGGAGCTAAAAGAGGGGTTATAGCGTACTTGAGAGATGCTGGAGTCAACTGCCCAATGTTTCATTGCATTATTCATCAAGAATCGTTATCTAGTCGCTGTATACGTTTATCTGATGTGATGCAGCATGTAATGAAAATTATTAATTTCATTAGAGGCGGTAATAAAGCGCTGAGACATCGTCTATTTGTTAATTTCTTGAAAGATTTGGATACAGAATTTTCTGACGTTTCACTCCATTCTACTGTTCGTTGGCTTAGTGCTGGGAAATGTCTGCAGCAGTTCTTCAGTCTGCATAATGAGATTCTAAACTTTTTAGAAGAACTGAATGCAGACACTGATGGGTTTAAAGGTTTATTGCAAGACGTCAACTTTCTGAAAGGTCTAGCATTCCTCACGGATATTACTCAGCATCTGAATAAGCTCAATTTAAGTTTACAGGGTAGGAATCAAACAATTGCTTCTCTGTATGGTTTCATAGATGGCTTCCGCAAAAAATTATGTCTCTTCAAAAGTAATCTGCAAAGTAACATTCTGATTCACTTTCCAAGTTGTGATGTTATTTCTAAAGAAATAGAGGGCAATAACTTCTGCTGCTTTGTTGAAACTCTTGATACCCTGATTGAAGACTTCAACAAACGATTTCAAGATTTCCAGCACCTTGAGAAAAACTTCAATGTATTCAATGCTCCGCTAACTATAACTATATCAGAAGCCGATGAAGATTTGCAGCTTGAATTGTGTGACTTGCAAAGTGACCAGTTTTTATTAAGCAAAGCTACACTGCCAATCACTCAATTTTGGCCTCTTCTTTCTGAAGAGCATTATCCTAATTTACGCCGTTTTGGATTGCACTTGCTGTCAATGTTTGGCAGTACCTACCTTTGTGAAGCAGCATTTTCCGCAATGAAGTCGATTAAATCCAAAGAGAGGAATCTACTTAATCAAACATCTCTCGAAGCCTGCCTTCGTTTAGCCTTAACCTCAGTTGACATTGACACAAAGGAGCTGGCTTCCAAAATGCAGGCACACCCATCTCACTGAATTTTAAGTAAACTGTACCGTTTTACGTACTTCCTTAAATATTTTTTACGAATAAATTTATGGTTTATTCTTATTCATACTTGTCAGTTATTTTTAAAATTTCCTGGTCTACTGACGTTGCTCAAAATTTCCAAAACTCTCTTATTCGTAGTATTCACATCTTAGCTTCTTTAATCTATTCTCCGGGAATATGTTTTTATGATAAATATAAAGATTCATTTACATGTACGTGTTTTACTTTACATCTGGTACGGTGAGACAGTGCATAAGAGGAAAAATGTCAACCGCGGCCCGCGATCTAATTTCCTTGCCGAATGCGGCCCGCGTCCCATAAAGTTTGGACAACCCTGGTTTAAACCAACTAATAATTTGACAAAATCAATAAAAAACTGATGCAAAGCACGTAAATAATTGCTGGAGTAGTACTACATAAAAATAAACAAGATTTTACACAAAAATTTTTTTTTCAGGAAATCTGCAAAATACGAGGTCTGTTCAAAAAGTATCCGACTTTTTTGTATAAAGCACACAACACAATAAATTTTGCAAGTTTTATTCAATCTCCTTCAAAATATTCCCCTTGGTGGTTCACACACTTATCCCAGCGCTTCTGCCACTTCTCAAAACACTTCATAAACTCCTCCCCCGGAATGCTCTGAAGCTCCTCCGTCGCTTTTTTCATAATGTCTTCTCTTGACTGAAATCGCCTCCCTTTCAGAGTTGTTTTTAGCTTAGGGAACAGCCAGAAATCACACGGTGCTAAGTTGGGAGAGTAAGGAGCCTGTCTAATAAGTGGCATGCTGTTTTTGGCTAGAAAAGCTTGGACCACATGTGCAGAATGAGCGGGAGCATTGTCGTGGTGAAGCTGAAAATTCTTTGCTGCCCACATGTTTGGCCGCTTTCTTCGCACAGCATCACGAAGGCGACGTAGAATCTCCAGGTAGTACTCTTTGTTGATTGTTTGACCTTCTGGTGCGTATTCATGATGCATGATGCCACGGGAATCAAAAAAACAGGTCAGCATAACTTTCACATTGCTGCGGACTTGCCGAGCTTTTTTTGGGCGTGGTGATTCCGGATGCTTCCATTGTGATGATTGAAACTTGGTTTCTGGGTCATAACCATAAACCCAGGTCTCATCACCAGTGATGATTGTCTTGATAAATTCTGGGTCATGATTTGCAACATCCAGCATGTCCTCCGAAATTTCCTTCCGGAGTTCCTTCTGTTGCTCCGTCAGCAGCTTGGGGACAAATTTAGCCGACACTCTCCGCAGGTTCAAATCCTCAGTTAGGATTGAATGAACTGAGCCTGTGCTTATTCCCATTTCTGCAGCAATCTCTCGTACTGTTAAACGATGATCCTCCAACACTTTTTCACGAACCTGATCCATCGCCTCCTCGTTTCGACTTGTGGATGGCCTTCCTGAGCGAGGATCACTTTCCACTGATGCACAGCCATCTTTAAAGCGTTTAAACCATTGCTTTATCTGAGTTGGGCTTAAGGCCTCATTTTCAAAAGCTTATTGAATCTTTCGAATTGTTTCAACTTGAGTATCACCAAGTTTTTGACAAAACTTGATGCAATACCTCTGTTCGATGCGTTCTGTCATTGAAATGAAATTTTCTGAAAATCAAAAAACCGATGAACACGTACTACATGCCTGCACTAAATGCTTTACACAGAGAGATACGAATGACAAATCGGCCTGAAACGCTTCACGATTACGCGTGAATGTGTGTGTGTGCAGCCACGCTTTGCACGGGCAGTTTGCTCATACCTTATTGGCGAGAGGGAAAAAGGTCGGATACTTTTTGAACAGACCTCGTATATATTTAACTTTATCTATTTAATTAAATTTATTAAAAAAAATTCTCTTAATTTTTTACTATTCTCATTTAGTTTGTTACTATTCTCATTTAGTTTGTTACTATTCTCATTTAGTATGTTACTATTCTCATTTAGTTTGTTACTATTCTCATTTAGTTTGTTACTATTCTCATTTAGTTTGTTACTATTCTCATTTAGTTTGTTGCTATTCTCATTTAGTTTGTTACTATTCTCATTTAGTATGAAAAATGGTATAGATAAGAAACAACCACAAAACAGTTGATTTTTTTAATTAACTCAATTTATACAAACAATTTTGGGGAATTAAAATCACCCTCCCAAAAACTTAAAAATTGCAATTAATTTTTAAAGTAACCATTTTAGAATAAAATTAATGCCATTTTTAGATTAAGCATCCTCAAAAATGGTGGAATTGGTGGAATTGACACATGCTCAAAAATAGTGACAAACAAAATTTTAAAAGCCCATATCTCAGCCATTACCAGTTTAAATAAATTTTTTTATAGATTTCACATTTCATGAGCTATGCCATGTGTCAGAATTATCCAACATTGCAATATAATGCTTGCATTGAGTTGTTGTATGATAATGGAATGACTCATAACTAGGTAAAAATTAAAAAAGAAAGCAAAGTAATTTCTATTAAAAAAGCAAGATAAAATTTGTCAGCATCTTGTATTTAATAAGTAGTAATCATCAAAACAAATAAATTATTTAAAGAGTAATGCTATTTTGACCAAAACTACCTTCAATGTACTTAACGTTTAAAATCAATTTTTTTTAAGCAGCAGTATGCATGTTTATCACCACTGCATTAATTCAACAAAGTAGTTAGTATATGTGTTACCATTGCACAATGTTACAAAAATAGGCACTGTGTAACCATTACACACTGTAGTGTACAAAAACAAATATAATGGAAGGCTTGATTTAATGTATTCTTGTATTTATAATTTTTTGATAATAAGAAAATTATTCTAAGCAAAAAAGGGTTGAATTTGAACAATAATTACAGTGGAACCTTGCCATTCATATGCCTCTCTATTCATACAACTCACTATTTGTCCAACATGTTCACACAACTTTTGACTCGTCATTCGTACACTGCTCCGCAATTCAGACCCATACCGTGATTTACAGAACAAAAGAAGATAAATTATAGCAACATTCTAAAACGTTTCTACTAGTGATGTCAACTGCACAGCGTATGCTGCCATGTGCGGCTGCACAGTGCAGTAACCTTTTTTGTAGGATCTTGCCATGTACCGTGCCACATGCAAATTATAAAAAGTTTACATTTAAATTTTAAGCAAATCTTATTTTGCATAATGCTATTGCTTAGGTTGGTGATTTAGTTGTTCCCCTTCATTAATCCAATCACAGAAAGCAAAGTGTCAGGAGCATAATCAACTGAATAGCCTCTTTCCATTGTACCGGTAATTTATAATGTAAATAGCACGTAAAGCAGCTAAAAAGAAAAAAGAAATACAAAATCATACAGAATCTGTATGAGAGAAACTAAAATAAATAGAGAGAGATGAAATGCTCTTAAACTTAAAGAAAGCAATGCAGACAGTGCAATTAAAGTTTTATTGGTTTAATAAATGTACTTAGCGTATATATTTTTTTTGGTTTATATGTAATATGTGTTAAGTACGTATTATTTGGGATTACATAGGTAATTATCTGTCGGTCTAGAACAGATTAATCCAATTTACATTGTTTTTTATGGAAAAAATTGATTCGCCATTCATACAATTCACAATTCGAATAGACTTCTGGAACGGATTATGTACGAATGGCGAGGTTCCACTGTACTTAGATTTTGGATTGACTGGATGCAAAAATTACAAGTTTGACCAAAATGAAGAATTGCATCAAATACACCAGAAATAATTTAAAAACAAAATTTATCAAATAGTTAAGTAAGTAAGAGTGGTATACTGATGGGCATGTAGTCATCACAGTTGCATTTCAAAACCATTTTTTGTCATTCTTTTATGCCTTTGTAAAAGACACTTTCTTCTGCTTTCCATTCTTAGCCAGCAGCTTAAATTTTATTTGTATCTCTACATAAACACTATAAAGCCAAACAAAAATTTCACTGAACAGCCACTCTTAGCATCTCTAAAAGCAAGCCAGGCTAATTGTTGAACAGTTAATTTAAGTATAAAATTTCTGACATTTTTCTGTAAGTCAGAAAGATAAATAACAATTTAAAATATACATATCAAAACCAAATATAAACTGTTTTAATATGTTGCTAGTCATAGAGTTTGCATATATAACTACAATCATGACAAAATTAATTTTTACAATATTACTGGCAAACAAAAAAATACACACATAAAAAAATTGCAAACAATATTATTGTTTAATATTTTATAATTTTTAAAAAACTTGTTTAAAGTCTAAGTTGAAAATAAAGACATGCAAATTGTGATACTTTGCAACAACAAATAATAAATTTAGTTGAAGGTTAATACCACTGTCTATAGTAAATACACATTAAGGACATGAAAACCAAAAAAATAAGTCTTTTCAAAAAGTTTCTACAAGTGATTTTTATTTACAAAACCAACCCAGATGCTCCCTGTACTTATTATTGCTTCTTGAAGAGATCCTTTTCCTCTTGGTTTCTTTTTTATTCCTTAATGGTGCTGTAGGGAGACTTCAAGTTAGTTTCACCAAAAAAAATCGCTTACAACGACTTTTTGAAAAGACCCAAAAAACATTATATAGGATTAAAATATATATTAAGAACATGTCTAAAAATCACCTTAAAGTATTTACAGTATTAAAAGAAGAAAACTAATTTTGATTTATCCAATTAAATTCTAGCTTTATCTGACTAAAATTTTGATTAAATTATATCTTAAGATTCAAATAGTTTTACATCAAGGCATTTGAAAAGCATTTGATAAAAGCCCACAAGTTTTAGATTTAAATCATTCAATGTAACAATGAATTTTTATAATGATCAACAGTACTGACAAAACCATTAATTTTTTCAATTTATAGTAGTCTCTAAAAAGATTGTGTTAAAACTTTAAAAAAATTTAAATCTACAGTAAATTTGTTAGTGCTATTTGCCAAAGTCTACCATTAAATTTTTTAAAAAACACTCTTTCTAAGAAGGTAAACTAAATATGTATTTTAGATTAACACTATATAATTAAAATGGATGTATAAAAAAAAAAAAAAAACAATTTTCATTCAATTTTATAATTGCAAAATATTGTTTTATTCAGATTAGCAGTAAGTAAGCTATAAGCATACCAATAAAATTTATTGTGTTATTTGTGAAAAATTCATGTATAAAATGATTTGCACATACTTGCAACAATATTAATTTTAAGCCATAAAAAAATTTTGGGTTCTTTATCACTAGTTTCCAAGTTTAGTTAATTACCTTTTAAATTTTAATGAATCCCCATAGCTTGTGGAACTAGTAACTGCAAACAGTCAACAATACCAAAAATTTTGTTTATAAGCCTTATGTTTCAAAATTGCAGTTAATCATTATTTTTTTGCAAATTTTATGAAATTTTAATCAGAGAAATACAAGATAACAATTTTGACAATGAAAATATGAAAAGTAAAGTAACATGTTTAAAATGCAATGAATGCCTAATATGCAATCCAATGTGAGCCTGCAATGCAATCCATGTAGGCTTAACATACTTAAAACCAAACCTTTAAAATGAAATGCATATATAAAATACATTAATAACAAATTTGTTCAACATTCTTATTAAACAAAAAAGCTAAATAAACGATTTTTGCAGTAATCTGATATTTTATTTTTGAAAATTGTTTTGTAGCTTGTGACATGTAAATCATTAAAATATGATATCAATTAATATTTCTTACCCAATATAAATCAAACCAAACTAAAGCTGGCCAAAATGTAGTCATGCATTTTATTTTTATTTTTTTGGTAATAAGCATATTATAAAATATCATTGAAAATAAAAGTTAAAAAATTTAATATGACAAGTTTTTTTACAGATATTGAATGCATTAATATCTTTTATAAATTAAAATATCAGCAATGTCTTTTATAAAAAAATATATATTATGCTGAAATTGAATTTAAACAGATTCGTTAAAATATGCACATCTAACAGTGATTAATTTAGTTATATCATTGTCAGTGTAAGTTGATTGAAAACTCAACTCCTTTATTTCAGGTAAGGTTACAATCACACAAGAACGAGATGCATTAGTAACAATGCAGTCATTAAAAGATTCATTTTTAATGAATGTAAAAGCTTCTAGCCATATTGAAAATAATGTTCTAATAAAACCACCATGTGAAACAAGTAAAATATTAAGGTCATTATGTACATTGTTACTAGTAACAAAATTATTAATTTCATCACAAAGACTAACAAAAAAATCTTTTGCTCGAACTTTAACATCTTGTAAAGTTTCACCTCCATCAGCAGTAAATTGTACAACACTTTTGTGAGCTTTTCGAGCTGCATTAATTAATTCAATTGATGGTTTTCCTTCCATATTACCAAAGGTTCTTTTTCTTAGTCTTTTATCCAATCTTATTACTGGTTTTGTTCTTCGACTTTCACAAAAATTTTCATTTTCTGATAATAACAGTTCACATGTTTCTTTTGCTCTAGCTAAATCACTAGAATAAGCCAGCATAAATTTAATATCATTTATATGTTTTCCGGCTGTTCTAGCTTGTATTTTTCCCAATTCGTTTAATGGCACATCGAGATGACCTTGCAGTAGTTTAAGCTTGTTAAATTCTGTCTCACCATGTCGAACTATTATCAATTTAAATTTAGTAGACATTTTTAAATATAATTATAAATTTAAACCAAAACAAAATCCGCACGAATGTTGTATGTATATTATTTATTATCTCCTGATTTGGTGAAATAGAATTAATATTCAGAAATATTTTAGGCGTCAATCTTTATAACTACTTCCTCGAAGAGCAAGCAAAGAACGGCTGCTTGGGTGCAAGCTTAATGTAGTTAAATTTTTTATGCTGCGCCGGTTCTGGTTTTTGTACTCAATGTAATATTAATAAACTCAACTTAACATACGTAGACCAAATCCAACAAACAGAAGTTTGCATGTTTTTTTTCACCGGGATTGGACACAACCATGAACGGGGGAATGCAAAAAACAGAAGTTCAAGCCCGCGAAAAATGCAAAACGGAACCAAACTAGAAAAACCAGAGTAAACAGCAGAGAACTTAAAGCAAGGAAACAGATTGTTCATTAAAAAACAGGTCAGTTTTTTTGTTAGGTTTGAAATCATAGCAAAGTTCAGTTTTATTTTACTGTCGCTCCCGCACATGGTAAAAGTAAAAAACATAGCTTAATTTTAACCAGGACATCGATCCGAACCCGAACCGAAAACCGTATAAGCCATTATTTTTCTTTGAACCGGAACCGAGCCCGTAAAAATAAAATTTGCTGAACCTGAACCGAACATTATTTTAAATGGTTCCGGTGCGAGTAGGGGAGACTGGGGTAAGTCGGGACAAATTTCAGTTTTTGGACCATGAATCGGAAACTACATGAGCTATTTTAAAATAAAACTTTGGATAGAAAACTTTAAAAACTAATAAATTAACATAAGCAGTACCATTTGTTTTCAAAATCGGGAAACAGCCGAAAACAGGGTTTGAAATGACGCACTCAAACGTCCTGACTTACCCCATGCATGGGGTAAATCGGGACGAGCTATGGGGTAAATTGGGACAGCTACAACATTTATCACACACACACACGCATAAAGATAATTTTATTAGAAAAAGAATAATTTAAAAGCAATCAACTGTACATTCAACTGTAGGCTACTACTATACATACATGCAACTGTGCATTGCGGACAACAAGAACACATCTCTTTTTCCCAGTGACCAATTTTCAGCAAAAAATTAATTCAACCAATGTGTTCTATCAACCCGAAACACCAATTGATTACATTTTCTGGTGCTTCCAGTATTCTTTACTGGTTCCGGTAACTTTGCAATCACATCATTCCGTTAAAATGTTGCGATGTCAGTTTTGTTAATTATTAATATAAACACTGGCACTTGTCCTACAATTTGCGGCACTTTTTAAAGAAAAGTACCTTCAAACTCATCTCCGTCAATAGTATCCACTTGAGCGATATATCTTTAAGTGTTTTATTAGGCAAATAACCTCGGTCTTATACTTTATTTTCTTTCTTTTTCTGCTTCTATTTTTTTAAACAATTTTATAATGAGGTGAAGCAACCTTGCTTCTATATGATACAACAAGTCACACTTTTCATGGCTAATTAGCAAATCACAACCTCAACTCGTTTTGTTGCTTCTTCCTTTTTCTAACCCCGTCTTTAACAACACACAAACTTCTCAACATTCTGTTATTTTGTTCATGTGGCGGAGCAGAAATAAAAGAAAACTGAACTGAACTTAACTGATATCGTACTTCTCGAGATTTTCCTTCGACTTTTACAACCACAAAATCGCTTTCGATAACTTTTTCATCACTCTCTTCAGTGCATGTATCACTTTCTAGCACTAATTCTATTTCACTTTCACTATCAGAACTAACTTTACAAAATAGGGACCTTTCTTGCCTTTTTTGTTTTCTTAATTTTTGTTTGACGATTTGTTTTATTAACTACAATTTCATCTCTGACAAGGGTGTTTGTCAGCACCTTTGATGACGTTTTTTTTTCGCCTTTTTGTGTATTTTTTCTTTCAGCAGCTTTTGGGATAGGCAATATCTGTGAAGGTGAGACACACGTTTCTTTGTAAAGTGCTTCTCCAAGTCTACGCATTAGAATATCATATGAACCTGTACTTGAGGTACTTGGTTGTTTGGAGTTTGCAAATTTTTGCCCAGTTGAATTGCTAGACTCTTGTTCACTTAATTCATCCGGATATGATATATTTTAGATTCTAGGATCTTGTTGGTCATTTACGTCGCTTGCACAATCGACAATCCCCGTATCTGGCAATTAGTGACTTCGGCTCGAGCAAAATCCTCATCTGTGAAGACATTTCTGTTATATGGATGTATACCTGAGACACAGAAGCCATTTTGAATATTCCGAATAGTAAGTGAATGAAGCTGAGCTTCAGCAACTGGAGATGGTAGCCTACGTCATATATTGTAACAATACGACCTGGGTGAGAGCGCATCCACCCATCCATTGCCACACCAAAGGCAATTTTTAAGGGTTCATAACATGTTCGATGTAACGGTTGGAGGTAATGCGAGGTCTGTGGAGGTATAATCAACATAACTACACCATTTTCACGTGCCAGATCAATTGCTGTAGGACTTGTATGTGTATCCACGCTGTCCAAAATCAATAGCACTGGTCGCTCTTTGCTGCTACGCACATGATGAATAAAGTGCTTAACGAAGTTGACATACAAGTCTTCATCATCCAGCCCGACTTGTTAGCACCTCCTATACATCCTAATGGCCCACCAACAATAAAATTATTCCGAAAATTAACCCTGGGAAAGACAAACATGGGTGGCACTACAACTCCTTCAGTATAGTTCTACTCACGTTAAACTCTCGAGCAGACTGCCACAGCTTACCACTTTGCCGTAAAGTAGCTTACCTGCTGCCCTTTTCAGAACATCTATTGGAGTCTGTCCTCTGTTGGTCGTCCTTGTATATTTTCGAGGCATAGGCTATTACACTTCCCCCGAGAAAAGACGGTATAAGCAATTTAAAATGAGCATTATTTTTAATATTTGTTTTGGTTCTACTTGTAGATAACATCATAATTAATAACTTTTTACCGGTAGGTTATATTTCTTGCTTTTAATAAGATTTGAACACGTGAAATTTTTTCTGATTAGCTAGATTGAAAGGTTATATTATCACATAAACTTACATGTAAATAGCTCAAGGTTATTGAATATTTTTCTTTATTACGCAGCCGACATTACAAATGCTTACGACTGGGAAGTTAAGTTATAAGTGTATTGCGGTAAGTTGGGTAGTGGTCCCACTTGCCCATATGCCAATGTCCCAACTTACCCCAAAGGCGCCATTTTGAAACTAAGTATTATATCTTTACTTCACTGCAAGATCTAGGTCATCCATAGATTTTAAATTACCACATTATTCTACCATAATCAGCATTATTATCATTGAGGCATTAAACCATATACATACAGAAGTAGTAAGCAACATACCTGCTTCTTCAAGATTAACTTTTTTTGCAAAAAATTGAATTTTTTCTTATCAGCTTAAATAAGTACTTGCTAACGACCATATCGCATAACTAGTATTATTGCTACAGCAAGATGTAGCCAATGTTAACGCAACAGATTATTTTAACCAACAGTATAAGCAGTAGGCTACATAGGTTGGACCCACTTACCCCATGTCCCGATTTGCCCCAGTCTCCCCTATGGTTCGATCACACTAATTTTGATTTTTAATTTAATTGAAATTTTAATTTTTAATTTATTTAAAATTTTAATTTTAATTAGCTTAGGAATGAACCACAATTTTGTGTTGCCGCAATTGGTTTGGTCTGTTACAGAGTGTGTGGCAAAACAAAGACGCCATGAACAGAGATAAATTGCTGTCACAAACTACTTTAAAGGCGATAAGTTAAAGTAAGTAGAAAGAAATATTAAACAGAAAAATTTAAATGATCGCTTTACCATTATATTTGATTTTATATAAATTTGTTAAAATATTTTTATTAAATTACTTTAAAATCTATTTTGACCATAACGTTACAAAAAAACTTTATTCAAATTTTTCTTCATGCAAGTCTGATAATGCTTTGAATGTTTTTATTCACCTCTTTGCCCGTAATCGGTACAGTAATGCAGTGATAAAACTTTTTTTGGTCTTTATATTCTTTGATTTCAATGATTATTTCAAATTATCTTTCATGTAAACTTGAATCAAACCCTTACCAGCCAAAAAAAGGGATTACTTCGATCCTACATATTTTTTCCTGAAAAAAGCGAACAAATTCTTGTAACGAAAGTTATGTAAGCAATAATATGAACACCATATTTATGTATTAATTAATTATAGCCCCTGATTTTTTCTAAAAATGTACTGTTAGTTCGGCTCTCTCAGTCAAAACGTTTGTCCACCCCTATAGTTTATTTATTTATTTTTTATTTTCATCTTTATATTCATCCTCCTGCTTTGCCAAAAAGCATCGGAAAAGTCATATTATTGGACAAGCAATTACCCTGACGTGCTTCCAAAGATATCAAGACATTGTTCGGAAAAATGATCATGTTTCGGTCTCGGTCTCGGTCGCGGTCTTAACTGCGTCACTGGTATAGCCCAAATATTAATCGAAAAAAACTTTTAGTTCTTTGATTTTAGTTATCACAAAAACAAATAAAAGAATGTTGGATAATATACATGTAGATGTTTACAAATATGAACCACTATCTTAATTTTTAATAAAAAAATAAAAATAAGATTTTAAGGTTTTCATTTAAATTAGTTCGATTTCATTTTTCTAAAAAAAAAATTAACTTTGCTTTATGCAACAGAGTCTAGAAATAGTAACCAAATAATGTGGAAAAAGTGTTGTTGACGTAATTATAAAGCATATCTATCAAATATTTTTATGAGGTTATGTTTGTGTAATCGAATACAGCATTGAAAAATTTTTTAAACCAAATTGTATAAATATGCAATGCAATGATGGAATAATGTCAAATAAAACTTCAAACCAGGGCGTTGAGCTGTTTAAATTAATGTTTTGGTTTAGGTTCGGCAATTTTTATTTTTATTGTTTCAATTTCGGTTCAGGTTCAGCAAAATTTTAAGGGTTTTAATTCCGGTTCAGCTTCGGTTTCTGGTTCGAAAAAAATCATCAGCGGTTATAGCGGATTTTTGATTCAGATTTGGTTTAATCCCTAATTTTATAAAATATTTTTTATGTCCATTTTTGCAAGAATATAAAACTTAAAATATAGCTTATGGGGATTATGGCCATAGACATACAAGACCAAATAATTTGGGAAATGGGAACGAAACAATTTTGCCCAAATCATCGTTTTGCCCAATTTTATCATAAAGCTCAAATGTAACAAATGTAATTGAGCAGAATACATTAGCTTTGTTTTGTATTCGAAATCTTTTTGTCGCACAAAAATTAATTTAGAAGTGTTATGTGTTGAAATAATCAATTTTACCCAATAAAAGATAATTTCATAATTGAATCTGTTGTAGAACACATTGAAACAAACGATTTGGACGTAAAATAACTTCTTTTCTTCCGAAAAACATTTTACAGGTGCTTTTTATGTCTCGAAAAACATACTCGAGTCAGGAGGATATATACGAGATAAAAATAAAAATACTCAAAGCTGGAAGAATCAGGTTGTTTTCAAATTTTTTTACTTGTGAGCCGGTTGAGTTTGCCACGATGCCCCCCAATTTATAAGGCTAAGTTTGTAGCCTAATGATATCTTATGGGCGTTATCGGCATGTTTCGTAAAATACCATGGTAAAGAGTTGCATACTTAAAAATTCTTAAAGTGAAGGTATTTCTGGTAGGTCTATTGATTTTAGAAAGTTAAAAACTACATTTATTCACCGGCAAGCTATATTTAGGTATGAATGGCAGAACCAACTTTGTAAATTTCAACAAAATTGATTGTATGTATAATAATGATTTTGCAAGCCCCAAAAAGTGCAAACGATTTGTAATTCTATTTTTGATAACAAGTGTTTTGGCTATTTTTTTTGTACTGGTGTGTGTATGATATTGCATCCTTTTTGAACTAATAACTTACACGCAAATACATGACAAAAAGGTGTAGCACTATCAACCTTACAGGTCGTTTTAGAAGTAGGGGAGATGTGGCACCAATCGGACAGTGACGTATTTCCGCCATCACGTGGTTTATTTATTTAACTATTGCTTCTCTGGAACCGAGATTTCATTTGTTTCTAGTGCACACGTATGTTTTAGGATTGAGCGTGAATCGTGTGTTTTTTAATAGAAAAAGTGTTTTTAATGCTTCAAAGTAAAAAAAAAGCAGTCAGAAATATTATAATTTTTAAGATAACCCAGATATACTAGTTAGTTCATTCTATGTTAAAATGTAGAACTGAGCTATAGTCACAGAAGTAAATCAAGTGTAAACTTATTGTAAATCAGTATACTGATGAAATTTGTAATTGTGTTCAGTATGGCTGACAGGGGACCTTTCGGACATGCTTTTTTAACACTGTCCGAATGGTCCCCGTTTCTGTAAAACGTAATTGATGTCTACTTTTTCGGCAGAAATACGTTAAGAATAGGCTATTAATTTCACAATGCTTACATTTAAAAAACTAAAAAAGAAATCTGGTTTATTCACTGATGATCAACTTCAACTCGCTTTAAAGAGCACACTTGAAGATGGAATAAGTATTAGAAAGGCGGCCAAAGAATTCCATGTCCCTAAGTCCACTCTAGCAGATTATATTAGGCGAGCTAAGATGGGTGGGAAAAAGTCTGTGCCAAAGATGTCCATGACAACGATGCAGGTAGATTGATGTTAAATCAGCTTTTGCAATATCAACAATAATTTTTTTCATGTTCTATCGTTTAAGTTGAAAGCTGCTTGCTTTTTTCAATGACTGTAATTGCGTATCACAAAAGTTAATTTGTCTTTATTAACTTTGTACTTATTACATTGCTTTATTTACAGGTATTCGACTCTGATGAAGAAAAGGCCTTAGAACATTATATTCTTCATGTTTCGAAGATGTTTTATGGTCTAACTAAACTCCAGGTGCGGCAACTAGCGTATAAATTTGCTGAAACAAAAAAGATTCCTATGCCTAAAAGCTGGACCGAGAAAGAAGCTGCAGGAGAAGACTGGCTTCGTGGATTTCGCAAGAGATCCGGAAAATTATCACTTCGCAATCCAGAATCAACAAGTTTGGCTCGATCAGTAGGATTTAATCGCCCTGCTGTCAACAACTTTTTTTGTAAATTAAAAGAAGCTCTTCTTAGAGATGGTACTATTTCTACCCAAAATATTTGGAACTTAGACGAGACAGGAATATCTCCGGTTGTCAAGCCAAGCAAAATTTTGGGAAAAAAAGGAGTTAAACAAATTGGACGAATTTCGTCAGCTGAGCGGGGAGTGTCAGTGACAATGTCTTGTTACATCAATGCAATTGTCAATGCACTTCCACCAGGTTACATTTCCCCACGAGTCCACATTAAAAATTATATGTTAAAGGATGCTCCGGCAGGTAGCTTAGGCTTGGCATATCCATCTGGGTGGATGACTGGTGATCTTTTTGCAGAAACATTGGGCCATTTTATTAAATTTATGAAAATAAGTAAGAGCAATCCTGGTCTAATGGATAATTCTAATGGATAATACTTCTAATGGATAATCACATCAGCCACCTCTCAATTGAAGCAAGCGATATGGCCAAAGAGAATGGGCTGTGTTTACTTACCTTCCCACCGCATTGTAGCCACAAGCTACAACCACTTGATATTGGAGTGTATGGGCCATTCAAACGCTACTATTCTTCTTTTTGCGATTCATGGATGACATCAAATCCTGGAAAACCCCTCTCAATGTATGAAGTTGCAGAATTGTCAGGCCATGCGTTTCATAAAGCATTTACTATTGAAACTATAACTTCTTCTTTCAGGTCCAGCGGAATTCACCCTTTTAATCCAGACGTTTTCCCCGATGATGCATTTCTACCGGCTCTTGTTACAGATATTCCCCTTCAGCTTGATGAGGCTGATTCATCCACAGCTCCATCGACAAGTGAGTCTGCATTCACAAACGTTGCTGAGCGTGAGACACTGAATGATGAAGAACTTCTTGCAGAAATCAATCCATATCCTAAAGCTAATGTTTCACAAAAACGCCCCAACAAAAGAAGATGCAAGTCTGCGATAATTACTGATACACCTGAAAAAAAAAAATTAGTTTCTCGCTGCAAAAAAGTTCAGCAAAAACGCCCAGAAAAAACAGTCTCCTCCAGTAGCGCAAGTAATATATCCATTCATCTATTATCCGATAGTACAAGTGACAATAAATCCAGCACGAGTACAATTAGCGCCACTACCAGTAGTCGAGGCTCTGTGAATGCCGTATAAAAATTGAAGATTTTGCTGTGGTAAAAGTTTTTTCTCAGCGGAGGGAAAACATAAAAATTTTATTGGAAAAATATGTAATGGGTCGGATGAGGATGGTGACTATGAGATAAATTTTATGAAGCAATCGGAGAAAATCAAACATGGTTTTCAGTTTCCTGAAAAAGTCGATATTGCATCTGTTCAACTGAATGATATTGTTAAGCTACTACCAAAACCAACATCCGTTGCTACGACCAAACGACTTTGTGGCGTTTTCAAGTTTGCTTGTAACCTCTCTTTTTATGCATTGTAGCTGCGTTTGAATATTGGTGACAGTTTTTCACATACATTAATGATGTTTAGCAACGTTGTTACTGTAGGACAAAAGTAATGTCCATTTCTGTAATTTTTGCTTTGTTATTTCTTATTTTCTGTGTATATTAAACATACAATTTTAAACGTCCGAGAGGGCCCCTACGTGTGGACGAAAGGTCCCCACGGGTGGGGACCATTCGGACGCTTTTTTGTGAATTTTGTATTGTAAATAAATTTACTTTCAACTGCTTGAATTTCTTTTTCCAAAGCAGAGTAAGTTTATCATAGGCCAAAGTATAAAAAAAACTTAACAACACTAAACATTGCCCAACCAGTTAAGCAGAAAATCAACTTTAATAGATTTTGTCCGATTGGTCCCTTACTTCTCCTATTTTCTTTTTACTTCGTCAGCATGCTATTGTATAACGTTATAACTTGGGCTTGCTAAATTTTATTCAATTTTTTCATCAGGAGTCTTTTTACTGAGTTTTGTAGGACAAATTAAAGTCAAAATTTATCAAAGTTTATCTTATTGAATTTTACATGTAAAAATTTATTTTTTGCTTATTTTTGCGATTTTTTGAGCAGTTATGAAATGAACAGTTTTAATATTTTGTTTCCGCATTTTATAGCAGCTATTCTAAAACTTTTGGAGCTACAAACCCTTAACGCCAATCTTTTCGCCCTTTTTTTTTATAGTTTCTGATTCACCAATATAAGTTTAAGGCTACATGTTTTAAATTTTTTACCAACTTTGCCTCTCTTTAAAAAAACTTTTAGCAGTCCCCAACCTGAGGTGCGTAATTAGTTTAAAAATCTTTGATCTATATGGTAAAAAAGTTAACCAATTTAAAATTCGGTAAAAAAAATATTATTTTTATGAAAGTAAAAAGAATGCGTCGCTATAAATGCATGTTTGTTACAAAAAATTATTACGGTGACCAAGTAGTTAAAGAACGCCATATTAAGGGCAAACGTGATTAACACGGTCGCGGTTCAAAATTTACTCGTGTTTTTTCGCAAAAATTTATCTTAAATTTATCTTTTTTTATAAGCAATGATAACCATGCTTCTTTGGTTAAGTTTTAGTACAAATTGTTGAATATACAACTTAGCTAGCAGCTTTAGTGAGACAATAGCAGTTAAAGTTGATTGATTTTACAAGTTAAATTGGAACCATGTGTTAAAAATTCAGTAATAGGCCGACAGTTTTTAATGAATTGTTTTGAATAAATTCGATCATTAAAAAAGTGTTAACTTTTTGTTCCAATACAACCGGTAGGAGTAAAAAGCATTATTATTCATGAAACTTATTATTTTCTACGCTTAATGCGCGTCATACATAATTTCATCTATTTATTATCCTTCCTGACTAGCGCCCATTGGTTAAAACTAACTCTGCAATGCGGCCGGTAATAACCAAAAAATTGTGCATTTTTACACTAAGATATAGACAAAGTAAAAGTAATCATCATAGCCTTAAGATTTGATTTTTATCTATGAGTTCGTTTTGTTATTTTTGATGCGTCTCCATTTCAATTTTTAATCTTTTATTTATTTTATAATATAATCTTTAATAAATCTTCACTTTACGGCTTTAGCATACATAGCCTGCTATCTATTTAAAACTGCGCTTTTGTTATTCAGCTCATATGACCAATTCTTTGCTTTAGCTTACCGCGCCTAAAAAGTCTTTTACGACGTCTCTGTTTGCCACAAAACAAGCTGGCTTAAGTAACCAAAGAAATTGCAGCAACTTCAAATACAAAAGTTTTATTCATCTAGACCTATATAAATAAATCAAATATTAAAATCAAAGCGTCGAACTAAAACCGTTTAAGATAAAATTTCGGTTCAAGTTCACGCTTGGCAAATATAATTTTTACGCGTTCAGTTTTGGTTCAAGCTTAAAAAATAATAGCGGTCAATAGTTATTACGGTTTACGGATTCAGATCGGGTCCGGTTCGACGCACTATAAAAAAAAATAATTTTTTTAAAATTTGAACATTTTGCATACTTAGTTGAAAAACAAAGTTTTATTTTGAACATTTCGCATACTTAATTGAAAAACAAAGTTTTATTTTGAACATTTTGCATACTTAGTTGAAAAACAAAGTTTTATTTTGAACATTTTGCATACTTAGTTGAAAAACAAAGTTTTATTTTGAACATTTCGCATACTTAGCTGAAAAACAAAGTTTTATTTTGAACATTTTGCATACTTAGTTGAAAACAAAGTAAACTTTAAATTGAAATTGTTAAAAACTAAAGTTTGGTGAATTATTGTTGAAAGGGTTTTAACGTTATGAGTTACTTTGCGCACGAGAATGAGTCAAAACATATCCGCACTTTTGTTTTTTTAATTTGTTTGCACAAGCACAAGCGTACAAGAAGAAATACGTCATTTTTCTACATAGTCACCATCCTTTTAGATGCACTTGTTTCAGCCGTCCACAAGCTTGTAAATTCCATCTGAGAAGAAAGTTTTTGGCTAAGTCTTTGCAGCCATTTATACACCGCTACATGAATTGCTTTATTCAAAGAAAATTGGCTACATTGTAAAGCATCTTTGAAAGCACCAAAGAGAAAGTAGTCAGAAAACGCGAAATCTGGGCTGTATGTAGAGTGTTTCACCCCTTCAAAGTCCAATTGATTAATGATTTCAATAGTTTTCCAGCCGTATGTGGGCGCGCGTTATCATGCAGCAGCAAAACTTTAACAGTAGACTCTGGCGTTTGGTGCAAATTGCTGGCTTCAGGCTGTTAGCTAGCAAAACACAGTATCTTTCACTGTTGATCGTACTCCACTTTTCTACGTAATCTTCCAGAACAGATCCTTTTGAGTCCCAAAATATAATAAGCATAACTTTTTCTGGAGAAAGTTAAGTCTTGAATTTCTTCTTTACTGATGATTAATTTTACTGCTTTACTGGTTTACATTCCATACTTTGCCTTTTGGATTGAGAACTGTAGTGATGAATCTCTGACCCATCTCCGGTGACTATTCTGCTCAAAAATTCTTCACCTTCATTGTTATAGCGGTTCAATAGAAGTTGGCAAATTTCAAGACGTTAGCGCTTGTGCTCTACGATAAGCTTTTTCGGCACCCACCATGCAGACACTTTTGGGAAGCCAAGGTTGTCATGGATAATTGATAGCAGAACCATGACTAATTTGCTTTTAGGCCGAACAATTGACGGTGATGCGAAGATCCGCCAGTATTATTTGTTCATCTTGCTCATTATAGTAAATCCTTCGTATATGAGACCAGACATTTTTTGATATGTTTGTTACTTGATGTTATTCTGATAAATTTTGCAATTTGGTTTAGAACGACCCTCACTTCACAGTGGGCCGCAATTTAAAGTGGCAAAATGCTTGGAGTCAAACTAATCTATTGTATTGCAACTTTCTCACATTTATTCCAAAGAAGATTTTTATTCTGATCAAGGCCATTTATTGCAAGATATGAAAAAAATTATTTTTAATTTTTCTTTCGGCAACAAACAGGTTTGGGAATGCTTTGAATATTTGTACTCACACCCTTGCCCGAAATTGGTACGGTATTACAGTAATAAAACTTCTTTGTCTTTACTTTAATTTCAATATTTTATTTGAATTATCTTTTACGTGCATTTGGTTTCAAATCGTAGCTGTTTTGATCGCAATCACGACGATCTAAACACTCTACTACGCTTCTGACAACCCGTTTAGTCACCAATTAAAAAGTTGTCATTTATGCATCCATACGTATGTGCGCGCAAGGGGGGTAGTTGAGAGTTAAAAAACCTCTATAAAGATTGATGGTCGAAGTTTCATAATAGCACTAAGGCAACTTAAAAATTGTTTAAAAAAAGTAAAGATTTTTTTCAGTAAAAAGAAAACTAGAGTGTGAAAAAAGTGAAGAGCGAAAAAGGTTTTTACTTTTATTTTGCATTTATGGTGAACGTGATTGACACTATCCCGGTTGAAAGCTTTCTCTCGTCATTTTCTCGTGTCCTCAGAAATACACTTTACAGCACATTCCCCTGCTTGGCGGTTTTAGCAAGCAGTCCTAAATTTTGTTCATACCTCTAAGGGTGGCATGCAGAAACTTGATTTAACTAAGCTGAGCTTAAGTCTTAATCCCGGATTAGTAAATCCTAGTTTAAGTCGCTGGCTTAAGTTTCTTGCAGAAATTGATATTAAACTCGGATTTAGTAACAGTGACGTGCGATGAGGCTTTTGGTTGGTGAGGCACAAATAATTTTTAATCAACAACAAATAAAATTACCTTCTAAAAAAAATAAAAACCAGCATGCTTCCACATTTATTTGAAAATAAAATCCATTCGCCTATCCTTTTGGACAAAAATATCTATGATGTTGTTGTAGAAATCCTCTTTATTTTGTGGCAACTTTTGTAGTCGCTCCTTCTCAATTGCGATTATTGCCAATTTATTGCCCATTGCCAGTTCAATTTCTATTATACGTTTTGATCCTCTTCAGTGCAGAAAAGGATCTTTCCACCGATGTAGCGGGTACTGTGTGCACTAGGTAACTTTGTCGCCTCGGGAACTGTTTGAATTAAATCGTTCTGGTACAAAAAACTGAGAAGTTGTGCTGGAGTTTTACATTTATTTCTAACCGTTTGTGAGCTGTAGAGTCCAATGAGATCTGCCTTTAGTTTTACACAGTCGAAAAATTTAGCATACTTTTCTGACAGGCTCTGTAATTTGGTGTCATCAAACTCTTGAGCCATTTCAGAAAATTTTGAACAATCGACCAAACCTAAAAAGGACAGTTCACTGAAATTTTTAAACCTCGATTTTAGTTGAAAAAAATATCATCCAAAATATTGTAAAATGTTTGTTTTCTTTTGTCTTTTATTTGACGCATATCGCCAGTTTCAGTAAGATGAAGTGTTGCACATTTCTGCTCAAATCGGTGATAGAAACTGTCAAACTCTTGTCTTTGTCGCTCAACATAATCAATCGTGTCGCGTATTTGCGCGCAGTAAAATGCAATGTCCATTAATTGTCCATTATTTTACCAAAATTACTGGGACTATTATTAGTAAAATTCTTCCACAATTTAACTTGGTTTTACAACTTAAAAAGAAAATTTTTGTACACTCTAACCCAGGGACACCAAAAGTAGGAGGCGCCTTGCAATATTTTAAAACGAGGAGGGGTACAGGGGGGGAGATAGTACTCTTTGAATTTCGCAATACAGTACAGAATTCGTCTCTACAATTATAAAAATTCCACCAAAATTAAAGCAAACAAACTTTATGAAACAGTGATTTGACAAAAGCAAATAATAGTAAGTTATGAAGAGTGCAAAATCAGGAAAAGATACATTTTTTTGGTAGATAAGATACACAAAGTAAATATAAAAAAGGTCAAGCAAAAGGCGGATGTTTGAAACTGTTTTTTTTATGACGAAAACGAGAGAAACATCTCAATTAATTATTGTAAAGACTTTTTTTGGTCTTCACTAGTTTTTTCGGAAGAAAATGAAGAAATATGTTATTGAATTAAAAGATTTTTTTGTCTTCACAAGTTTTTTCGGCGGAGTATTGCAAAAAACTATACCTTTTTTTTCAGAAAACCAGTGAAGACAAAAGGTCTTCACATTAAATTGACGTGACTTTTCGGTGTCTCCATGTGTTACTACAAGGTAATGATTTGGAAAAAATGTATTGCCCCCAGTTTTTTGGGCCGGTACGGCTGTCTTCAACTATATATCGAACATCTAATTTTTCATTTTAGACTATTCTATTTAATTTTTTCTGTTTATCAAAAAAGGTGCTTTTGTTTTAAATCTTGCCTCTCTCGTCCAAAAATTTTCCTGCCCTCTTGCCCCATCTTAATCTTTTGAATTACAGATAAAAAATGTACCGTAAATCAATGTTTTTATTTCAAAATGAAACTAAACGGCAGCAGTAAAAACAGGCAACATCAAGGAGTGGTAAAGAAACGCTTAATAACAACAAAAACGAAAAAATATTACAGTTGTTCGTAATTTTCCTTTAAAAACTTAGAAAAGGCGTCTTCATTCAAATGAACCAGCCCATCTACAGTAGGAAAAAAAGTTTCAAATCTTCGTAAAGACAACGAAAATGAAACGCCAGTACCAAACACCTTTCTTTGATTAGTGTCTGAAGAAGCCAACCATAACTCACGAAGAACAGGCTTTTTGCAAGGACCCTGGGTACGTAATAGCTCGGCCATTTTTTCTAGCGCTGAAACTGTATTTGAGGCAGCTGCACTTCGAGATGAAGATGACCGAGGGAGTGTTTTGTGCGAGCTGTTGCTGTCTTTGGTGGAAAAACAAGAATCCTTGCTTACACCGACAGAAAATGTTTGTTTCGACAATTCATAATAGGCAGGTGCCTTTGGTGGCTTTATTTCATCACCTTGACGTACGTAAATATAAGGCTCTGATCTTGCAAAGTAAAACCACTTTAAGTTACGAATGCAAGCGAGAAGCACCAAGTTTCTAGACACATGCTTCACTTCGTCAGGATGTGACTGAGAAAATGTTTTTAAAAAGCATGTAGCGACATAATCACAAACACAATACAGAGACGCTTTCTTTTCTGGATTTGAATTCAGAAACTGATAAACTCTAGGAACGATTTCCGGTAAAAGTTCAATGTAGGGTACCTTTGTTTCAAGACGACAGGTTGTATCAGCACGAACTGGTCTGTAAAATGTAAATGAGACTCCGACGTCACCATTAGCATTGGCAAAAGAAAATAAGTTATCTTTTGAAGTTGCTATAAAATCACGAACATAAGCTTCGAAGGCAAGCATGCTATTAGCAAATCGTTCGCGTTTAAACCGCTGGTATGCCGAATTAATAAAAGCTTGTGTTTCATAAGAATAGCCACGAGACAGAAAGAATTCAACTGCAAAGTCTTCAATAAGTCGAAGGCGATGAATGTGTTTCAGTTTTTTGAGAGATTCAGACGAACTGTTCAAACTTTGCTTTTGACCAAATTCCATTTCTTTGATGGTTTCCGATTCGGTGCTGCCAGCTTTACTTTGAAAAAATTTCTTCTTTATCCTTGGGTCTGTTGAGGGGTTGGGAATCGATTTGCACGGAAGGGAAGATACAGAAGTAATATTTTCATCAGCTGTTAATATCGTATCAGCTGAACTTGGACCTTCGGCAGCCGCAATTTCTTGAGGAAAACGTATAACATTGTCGAGCATATCGTTATGAAGAAGTTCCTTTGTGTCCGTCATTTCCTTGTTTGTGGAATCGGGAGATACAACGCAATCATCATCACTGACATCGATCTTAAGTTCGTCTTCACTTGACGAAGCTGCAGAGTCATTTGAAGAACCTGCGAAAGAATTTCGAAAAAGCGTGAAAACAATTGTTCTATTAAATTTTCTACGTTAGTTTCCAGTAGTTGTTTAAAAAAGCAATATAAACGTTATAAAAAAAACGCAATCAAAAGAATAATAAATTTGAAAAAAACAACCGCCGCATAAAACTCTATGAGGTCTTCTCTGTACTTTGCTCCATTCAAGGTTCCTCTTCTTCATTTGATTTCCCCAATTTCCTAAGCTGTCATACTCTTGTAGATTGCGCAAATCGACTTCCCGCACATTTACGATCTTACTTCTCTACTCAATGCCAAAATCCTTCCGAAGTTTCGGACGTCTCCATATAAACAAAATTAAATCCACTCACTACAATCTTTTCCACCCCACTTTCTGCTCACCTTTCACTTCTCCTAAACTTTCCACAGCTATCTCAACTTCTTCTGGGCCTGATTGAGTCAACTACTCGCTTCTAACTCACCTCCCCCAATCTGGTCTTTTAATTCTCCTACATATCTTCAATCTGTCTTAGTCTACACACGCCTTCCCATCAGCCTGAAAACAATCCATCATCAACTCTATCTTTAAATCAGGCAAACCCCCGACTCACCCTCTTCTATCGCCCTATGTCTCTCACTTCTTGCACTTCCAAAGTATTCAGTTACCTATTCTCTAGAGTACAATAATCTTCTCATATTCGTGCAAACTGGTTTTAGACCTGGTAAATCGACTGTAGATTAGATTCTCCTTCTCTCACAGTCAATCGTTGATTCCTTTTATCAATTTAACCACGCGCACGTACTGTCCTCGCCACAGTGGATTTTGTGAAAACTTTTGATTTAGTCTGACATTCTGCCCTTCTCTCTAAACTCCTTTCTATTGGTCTTCCACTTGGAATGAATACAATCTTATCTTTCAGATCGCTTTGAAAGTCTGTATCTATAATTCTTATTGTCGTCATTTCCGTCTTTGTACAGGTGTCCCCGAAGGTTCAGTTCTTGGACCAATCCTTTTTCTCTTTTTATTAATGATTTGTCGGCAGCGTGGTCGAGTGGTTAAAGCGCCGTGCTTATGATTAACATGGTCTCGGTTAAAACCCACTTGCGCCATTCTGTTGTGTCCTTGGAAAAAACACTTTACGGCACTTTCCCCTGCTTAATGGTCTTGGCAAGCAGTTCTAAATAACAGTCATATCTTTATTAAATTACAAATGGACAGCATTATCTTGGCATCTCCGGAAGCAGGTCGGGGTAATTGCCTATCGTATGTATTAGCGCCTCCGTCGCTTTCCTGCGAGTCAGGAGGATAAATATAGAGATAAAATAAAAAATATAATCTCCCTGCCTCTCTTTTTTCAACTGCTAAAGTCTCTCTCTATGCAGACAATCTCGACATTTGAGCTAACGTCGAATGTGCGATTGCAGCTGTCCAGACTGCCTCAACAAACTGGTGAAATGGTCCGCTAAGTAGCGTCTACCTCTTAACCCTCTCAAACGTGAGTTGTCTTTCTTTAGCCTAGACCCCTACCAATCCCGTCCTAAACCTTTCTTTTAATTTTCAATACTCCGCTTAACTCTAATCTAAATCTGACATTTCCGGTGTAACTTTCGACCAAACCCTTTCTTTTAAAGATCATGTTCTATATTTACGGAAGAAGTTTTACAACTGATTTCGTGCCTTCTGCTCTATTGCCTCTGCTTCCTGGTCCTCCTCTAAAAAATTTCTTTGAACCTTACATAAAGCCTTTATTCGCCTTATTCTAACCTATTTTTCCACAGGTTGGTTTTCTTTCTCATTCCCCACCCATACACCTTTGTAGAGAGAATGCACAGATCCTTCCATAGAGTCACCACTGGCTGTCTGTCATCAACTCCAATTCCTCTGCTACACCCAGAAGCACTTCTCCGCCCACTGCATGTCACCCTCATCTATGTCAATCTCTCTTTCTTACCTCGAACGTGCTCTTAGACTATCTTTATTCTTTTGTCTAGCCTCTTTTATAGCGCCAGCTATAGCGCCAAGACTTGTGCCGTTCTTCACGCCCTTAAATGGTGTATTCTTATTCCTTATTTTTTAACTTTGAAACTGTCACCATATTTTCCGACTTCCAATCTGTCTTGTTAACTCTTTCTGCTCTTTTGCCATACCTAATACCCAAACCTCTCACTGACACTCAATTTCTTTTTAATTGTTTATCTGACTCTAAGGTAGTCCATTTTCACAAGGGATACCTGATCACTCTTCCTTTCCAGGCAACAACTTGGCAGATACCCTTGCTAAAGTTGGTGGCACTCATGACCCCTCCATCATACAACTCTCTCTTTCACCTCTTATTTTCTCCCAATTCCTCTACACTAGTTGGAGACGCGGCATCTAATTTGTTTTTTTTTCAACAACAAATCCCTGCAGTATCTCCTGAGGAGCTTACCCTCCCTCGCTCTGCTCGCTGTGCCCTCTCTCGTTTAAGCTGCAACAGGTGCAGCACTCTTCTTTCTACATAGCTCCACAGGATTGATCTAGTCAAGACTTCGTGCAGCAACTGTGATTACGAATGACAGGACATCTTTCATCTTATGCTAGACTGCCCTGCACTTGACTCTACGTCTCACCATCTTCGGCCACTCCCTCACAATTTTTGATATGTAGTCTCATCCTTGGGGGTTGTCCAATTATTGGAGCTCCGCAGATTGATCCACGCCCTTATCCCCAGGAATAGGTCGGGTAAGCCCACCACTACCACCACCAAGCCAATATTATCCTCTATACTTACTTGCTGAGATTTTTTTTTGATAGACAACTTTGCCAAGTGGAGTAAAACCAAAATTATGATTATTTCCAACCAAACCCTGTACTAAAATACGAATACATCCAACTGACAGGTGCAAGTCATTATTAAACTTAAAGACAACTTTTTCTGTTAGCTCTTCAACAGTTAAACCATTTTGACACTTTTCGCTCTGCAAAAAAAGAAGCACATTAACATTCTTATTGCATTCTGATACAACCAAAAATTAGATAATATCATAAAGTTAACCAACGATTTTTAACAAAACGATTAACGATCTGTGTCAATTAGAGAGACATATCCTTAGACAAAAATTGTTTAGTGACACGACTGCTGATTATCCAAAACGTGAAACATCAGTAGCGTAGACATTAAAGCACGACCTTATTGCAAATTCTAACTTTATTATAATATTACCACTAGCTTGTTTTATTCTCTTGATTTAACGGGTGAAGGTGTTAAACGTAAGCTTGAAAAAAAATGACCTGCTATTAGAGATACCATGATATGCATATTATCTATAAAATTATAAGACAATATTTGTAAATGCTACTAAAAAGAAGAAAAATATTTATCAATAATATTTGAAATATTTTACAGAACAATTGTTGGCTAACCTAATAATTGTCTATGTTAATCTCAGATATTTTTGCTTCAATTAATTTTGGTTCAACAAATCAAAAAACTTTTAAATAATTAAAAATACCTGGAGATATTCCGACATGTATGTGATGATATTATGTTCCGACACTTTCTCAAAAATCTTTTCAAAACTTTCTTTTTTATCTCCTTCACTGATCCACGATGCGAGGCTGCAAGTTTTTCGGGCAATATTTAAAAATAGTTCGGGATCCGACATCATACAAGCCACGGCTTGACAATAAAAAATGGTACTTGGTGTTGTGGCAACAGTCTTTTTTGATTCGTATTTCTGGCTGATCATAGCAAATACAATGCTAAGACTTAGAGCTGTTCTATTTACCTTTAATATTTTTTTAATATAAACAGAAAGCTTATTCATGGAAATACCAGTCAAACGGTTTATCCAGCGAAACACAATCAAAGGATGCTGCAAAAACGGATTTGTTGCTTCAGATGCTTCCACTTGTAATTTTACCATCTCATTGACAGGGTCAGAGCAGTTTTTTGTAGTAGTCATTTGAAGTTTACTGCTTTGTTTTAAAACGTTTAAAACCTTGAGCTGGAAATCTTTTCTGATTGATTCGTTATTGTCAACATCTTTTTGTTTATCCCGAAGTAAATTGGTTTTTAAAATTTCTAAAATATCAAAAACCTTCATTGTATGATCGCTTGAAGTCATTAAGCGGCCTATAACGACATCTTGAATCAAATGATTTGGTAGAGAGTCAATGTATTGCTTTGTATCATGTTGATTACAATCGTGTTTTTGCTCTTTAAGAAGATGGTCTTTGGACTTTTTTCTCTTCTTTTTATGTTTGCGCTTTTCCATTTTTACCTTTGATTTCTCATGACTTTTTGAAATTTTTAAACGTTTCGGCGGATTGCAGATGCTGTGATTGTCAAAACCGTGGGGAAGCTCACCTTCTTCAATAGGGCTGGTTACTCGATTAATTTCAGCAACCTTAGATTTTAGAGATTTTGAAGGAACTTTGACAACTTCGGCAACTTTTTGCAACGATTTTATGTGCACCAACTCATTGATAATAGAAAATTCAGAAGGGTGCATAATGAGATAACGGCGAAAATACAAATGATGAAATACTGGAGCTCCAGGTATGCTTTTGATTCCAAAAAGAAACTGGCGTTGCTCAAAGGAAAATTTTTTGCTTTTCCACATTGTTTCGAATAATTCAGAAAAGACTACGTCATTACGACGGGGGAATACTTTCTTGCAAAGAATGAACGTATCTTCTTCTAATTTGCTATGAAATAAAATATTCCCGCTTAAACCGACCTGGCGAACAGCAGCAACAATGTTGCCAACTTTAAAATGACCAACAACAACAAAAGCTTCTTTATATGCCTGTAAAAAATCTAAAAACTCGTCTTTGTCAATGAAGTTTGGAGTGAATTGAAAAAAGCCGGACATTATTTCTTCACAAAACATTGTGTCACAATACAGGTATTTAAAAATTTCATTTTGCAAGACCTTGTCTAATTGCGTTTTTTCGACAGCCGATTCGACCAAAAAGCGATAAAAAGACCATTGACGCCTGTCTATGTGATCTCGAATTGATTCTGGAAGATGATTTAAACCATAGAATATTTTTCCTAATTTTTCTTTTCCGGAATCAGTCTGTAGTAAGATAGCATTAACATGTCGAACAAAGTCGTTGACTTCATCTTCGAAACACAGTCTTGGAATACACTGATGGGGTGACGATGGAGCTAAACAAGCCTTTTTTTTTAATTCCAATGAATAAATCCGAGAATCTTGTACAACAAATTTTTTTGGAAAAGCGTTTTCCAGAGCATGGCAAATTTCTAAACCATGAACTAAAGAACAATCTCCACAACCCAGTTTTAACTGAACATCCAACATCGTCATTGATTCGCTTCCGATGAGGTCAAAAAGCTTGGCAATTTCACTTGAAATCATTTTTTGCAAGTAATTGAAAAATTGCTCGTTATCGAGCCGTTTAGTGCAACAAATCTCAAGTAAAAGCGAATAGAAGCTACAAGACAATTTTTTTAGCAACTCTTTTGCTGGAATAGAAAGGCACTTGAATGTTTTTAAAAAATCACAAAATCCAAACTTAGAAGTAAAAAAGGTGTTTAACTCCGGTAAGCTCATTAGCTCTTTTTTTGTCATAGAAGTCGCTTGTCTTTTTTTATATTTAGGATTGTTAATCTTAGCGCTGGAACTAGCGCTAAGAATTTCAAGATTGTTCTTGGTTATTAGAGAAACACTTTCATCTTTTAAAATGTAATCGGTTGGCTCGCTTTCGAAAACGTTTTGTAAAAAACTTTTAGAAACGACGTTGAATTTAATTGAATTGTCATTTACTATCAGACTAATAACTTCATCAAAACTGGTAGGTTTTTTACGTGATGTTATTTTCATAGCAACAGTTTTTAATACAATTTCAGACAAATGATTAATATATTTTTCAATTGGTAAAGATGGTTTAAATTTTTTTGCGAAATTAATCAAAAAGTCAATAAAACTTTCAAAGCATTTTGACATTTCAAGAAAAAACTGTTCTTTGTCATTTGCAATTTTTTTCAAAGTACAAACGATAGCCTCCAAGGTGACGTTTACTGTCAAAAGTGGAACTATTTTAGCGCGCACGTCGACTGGAATAGAAATACCTTGAAGAGAGTAATCTAACTCATTATCATTGGTAAAGTCGATCTCAGCAGAAGGGTATTTTTCGGTGGTGGGCTTGTTCAAGGCTTGGCTCTTTTTACTAAAGAACTTACTTGGTGAAACAACACTAGATACAGACAGCGAGGTCGACGTTCTGGTACAGTCCGCTTCAGTGCCTGAATCAGGTTTTATATAGCTAGCTGAATATACTTGAATGGGGTTCGATTCAGTTTCATTAGTTTTCAGAATGTTCGAATTGTCTTGAATAGCTCGCAAAACAAAATCTGTATCGACAAAATTGATCATCGCTTTACTCAGCAAGATTGTCAGTTCATTCACCGTTTTAGATTTAGCTGTAACATAATTATATGCTTCTCGAGCAATAATTCGTTTCAAAGCTTTAGCATAAACTTCAAACTCTGTAAAAATCTTCTCATTCTTTCTGCTGTACATATACCGAGCCATTTCCATTAACCAAGCTATAAACGAATTAGTAGAATGTGAACAAAACGTCTTCCAAAACGGATACGCCTTAAAAAGGCCATTCAAGGTAACAGATGGATGAAGAGCTGCAATCACATCCGGCTGAGACAAATACAAATATCGAAGTTGTTCGGCCTTGGCATTGTCGAATTTGTAAGTCGAAGAACTAGCAGATAATTGAAGTTTGCTGTTACTTTCAGCACAACAGTTCGAAACATCAGTGCATTTCGTAAGATCAAGATTTTCAATTTTTTCACTTGAATCTTTTTCAGCCTTTTTCGGATAATTGTTTTTTTTATTAACAGATAAGGTAGATGTATCTACTTTATTATTTGTTTCATTCACTAATGATGACGTTTCAGAAACAATGTTAAGATATTCTACTTCTTGATTGGTGGTAATTTCTAATTCTTGTTTAGATTTAGTAAGCTTTCTTAAAAAATTTTCGGAAACAAAATCGTTGGAACGCAAAACTTTTGACGATATTTCGCAAAGTTTTAAAGGCCCGATCGCATTAATGACTAATTCAAGTTTTTCCTTTATGACTTTGTTCAACGATTCGCAAAAGATATTCTTTTGTAACTCAGAAAGATGTTTGGACGATTCTTCCACTAACCAATCCAAAAACGATAACTTGTTTTTCCGCATCTAAGAATAATAATAAATATCTGTACTAAACCACTTCGCAAAAAAATTTAAAGCATTATTTGAGCTCTCTAATAGTAATAAGCACTTTTTTTAAACAAGCTGTTATAAAAAAATTGTCGATGTAAAGTGTCTTTAAGTATTGGATAGAAAACGATTTGAGGCAAACCTTTAAAAACGTTAGAACAACATTTCTTAACCTGAAGTAAACTTCTCGACTTTCAGGGGTAAATTATTGCACGTCCATTAAACTTTTTCTTTAAATAGATTTTTGTTGATTTACTAAAAAGGAGATGAAACATCAAAAGAAAACCTAGAAAAGATCTTCACCTCCTCTTTACTTATATTCATGGGACTACAACATAGCAAGTCCAGAATTGAAAGCTTTTTTTGCTTTTACTTGATGTTATACATGAAAAAACGTTGTTTGATTGACAAACGACGACCATTTTTTAGGTTTTACGTTATACTGCGGCCGCATACATATGATTATTTTGGTTTGGGGGTAAATATGGGAATTTATTTGATAAATAGGTAAAATATGCAATAAAGATTAAGAACCGCAGCATTAGCGCACGAGCTCATTCTAGCAAGACCTAATCTACGCGTGTAAATACTAAAAACAAAACAGTACGGCCTCAATTTTTCTAAGATATTGTAACTTTGTACTGGTTAATTATGAGCCATTGGGATTTCTTCAAATTTAGTTTATTCATCTTAATCTTATTTAAATCAGTACGTTTACGTTAAAGGCCGACTTACCGCCGTATTTGCCAATTATTAATCGTAATACCGACAAATAGCAAGCCCCCAGTTTTTAAAATTACCTGTATGAGGTAAAAATTGGGTGATTTAATGTTGAACTGATATTTGCATAAAAATTTCTGCAGCAAACATTTTATTTAAAACCATAGGCACAACACACAAACAGTTCGAACAACTCACTTTTCAGAACTGTAAACTTATTATTTACATTGCAATGATAATTTGGTTTGCTTTTTTTAATCTAATGCAACTTTTTGAACAGTGGGTTTACGAAACCTTTTTATTGAAGCAAAATTAACGAGATTTTTTTGTTTATTTTCAGCAATTCAGCAAACAATTGAAGGCTGCACTAAACTTCACTCTAAAGGCTCCTTTCCACTACGAGCGTGGAATGAAGCAATATTTGTTTGTTTTATTGATTTTTTGCTTCGTTTAGCGTTTAAGCGCGGAAAGTAGAAAAATCAATACAAAGAATACTTTATTCCACACTCGTAGTGAAAACGTGCTCTTATGAAAATGAACCGTAAAACCTTGCGCATTCAAACAAAAAAGTTGTGTTAAAATACGGTTACCTCTTCTTGCTTTTCATCATCAATAGCAGTAAATTCTTCGACTAACAACGCATAAGTAAGATTGGACAGAAAAAGCTTTTCAATTAATCTCATATTTATATTCCAATAATCTAAATTAATACCAATCATAGACGGTTAAAATTTTATTAATTGATTAAATTTTTAGCAGATAATTTTTGATAAAATTGCAATTAATGTTTAAAATTTTCTTTTGTTGTGTAACAGATGTTCAAAAGTAGCTTATAAAATAGAAAATTGGGTTAAACTTTTCAATGTTAAACAAAAATTAAATTGCAAATTGATAAATGTTGAAAATTGCTTTGTATTTATTTAAATCAAAACATATAATTACGAAATTAGGCGTTCAAAAATCAATCAATCAATACTTTTAAATCGGAAATGAAATACAACGCAAACCGAAACCAAAGTATTTTTAAATATTTACGACGCAGAATGTGATTATTGCATTAATGTCGCAACATATGAAAACATTTAGTCAAATAAATAAAACGTTTTTTGGAAGATCGAAAAAAATATTTGTTAATTCATAGACGTGGAAACTTATAGCAGCGTAGCAGCACAGTCGATTTGCTTTATTTTTAAACTGATATTAAATTAAATACAGGGATCAAGAATTATTTTGCATTAATACGGAGGTATAAGGATTTCATTTTAATTACTTAAAAACCTTTTTAAAAAGGTTTTCGGTATCGTTAAAAACCTTTTTAAAAAGTTATCGGTAGGTACAATGCCTGCAAAGAAAGTAAGGACATTGTGCAATAATGTACAGACGGAAATTTAATTTTTTAAGAGAATTGTACAGGGCAAATATAATTGTAGACTGGCATAATGTACTTACAAAAAAACAAAAGAAACAGCCGTTTTAGTGATGTTCAAAACTACTAGTGGACCCTACAGCAGTGATAGATAAACTTTCCAGACAAGGAGCAAACTTATTTTTTACGAAACTGAGGACCAGACTAGTAAATATAACCTAAAAAACAAAGAGGGAAAGCCCCTAAATAAACAAACAAGCGTCTTGCACACAGGCGTAACAGACTAAAAATTTTTTTTGGGGACGAAAAAGTTTTGCCCAAATTTTGTGACGTTTGCCAGAATTTTGATTTTCTACAACTTACGGAAATGAGAGAAAAATTTGTCTAAAATTTAGGTGAAGATCGAAAAAAAGTTTTTCATTTAAAATCTGTGTCTGATTTCTCGATTTTCATCTAAAAAACATAGTGTTCTTTAAAAAAAGTCTTCACCTAAATTTGTAAACTTTTTTCTTGAATAAATGCCAAAACCTTTTTCTGATCTTTTTCACTGTCGTAAAATTTCTGATTTTGCCCAAATTTTTAAAACTTGGGAGGAGGCAATGACCACCCTGCAGGTACAACTATGGTCTTGCATACGGTAAGCAGTAAATATAATATACGAGGCATGTTCAACTTTTTTTCGGTAACAGTGAAATCTAATGGATATACGGTAGCCGCATTTCTAGGTATAGCATGGAACATTTGGCTGGCCGAGTTTGGCTCGCAGGACTTAGAACTGTCTCCAGATTATTTTTTCACAGCAAATATGACAAATAGTAATTTATGCTGTCGAGTCAATCTATCTATTTAAAACAATTTCTAAAAGTAGATTGCGTTTTTGTGCTTAGTATATCAAGGTAGACTCAAAACTAGCCGTCAGAATCAGAGTAAATTCATAATTACCGGTACTAACAAATAATTTAGACAAGGCTTCATTATAAGCTAATGCAGAGGTTTTAACGGGGCCCTGGACCTTTACCAGTGGACCACTAGAAGAACCGTCATTTTGGACTTCAATTCACTTTTGGGACGAAATTGACAAAATCAAAGACAGTTTTAAAGTGATAACCTTTCTTTTTTCTTTACTCGAATTTTTGGAGAAAAATGAAGAAATTAGAGACAATTTCTAAGTGATGACCTTTTTTCTTGGTCTTCACTTATATTTTGGTACAATGTGCTAAGTAGGACCCCGCGCGTGTTTCGAAATCTTTGTAAAAGGGCCATGGACCTGAAAACTCTGAAAAGATTGGGAACCTTTGGGCTAACGTTTATGATAACCGAAATTATTTTATTCAGGTGCAGTAAACATACATATTAAAATTACATTTGTTATTTCTATACAATGAAGTATTTGCATGTCTTAATGCATATTGTCTTTCACTGCTTTCTTTTTATTGCACTGTAATATGTTTTGTGCTTTGGTTTGAGTTGCTATGGAATAAAAAGCATACATACATTACGCAAGAAATTGCTAAAAGACGTTTTTTTTTTTTTTTCTTAATCGTTAAAAGTTTAAAAGTGAAAATTCTAAAGTGGAAACCTAAAAAAAAATGTCGTCATATACCCTTTGCGAAAAAATGTCAAAACTCGATGAAAATTTTTAGAAATTTGTATAGTCAAGAGCTTAGCTTTTACGAGGAAACAATCTTATTTTATTTATTTTATCTCTATATTTATCCTCCTGACTCGGAGGAAAGCGACGGAGGCGCTAATACATAGGGTAGCCAATTACCCCGACCTGCTTCCCAAGATGCCAAGATATTGCTGTCCATTTGTAATTTAATAGAGATATAACTGTAATTTATAACTGCTTATTGAAACCACCAAGCAGGGGAAAGTGCCGTAAAGTGTTTTTCCCAAGAACACAACAGAATGGCACGAGTGGGTTTAGAACCGAGGCCATGACGATTGTAAGCACGGCACTTTAACCACTCGACCACGCTGCCGACACGGCAATTTTACCGCAAATTTAGCTTGGTGTTATTTAACAATGTATTAGGGGTAAGTGTATAGAGATACTCCACTACGACGAACAACTAAGAAACTTCCCAGTGTAAATGTAGCAATTTCTGCTGTCCAACTAAAAGAAATGCAAATAAAAAAAGTGAATGGGAGGTGGTGAGTGTGCCATACCTCCGTGATTAATTAAGTTAAAAACAGAGCAATCTGTGCAGATCAAGATGTCAGCATAATCAAGAGGTTGTAGGCCTAGATGTTATGCACTCCAATCAAGGGTGTTCTTGTAGCCTTAACAGACAAGGCGATAGTGCGATTAATCGAAGGCTTAAAGAGGGTTCCAATAAAAAGCGGTGACCTAAGAATGAAGACTGTATAGACGAGCTGGGCGCTTTCTGATGTGTTATTGACCAAGATTTTAGGAGGGGCACATGTTTAATTAATACTTTTAGTAAATTTTCGGCTTAATAACGGCGGTTTGAATAATATTTTTTACACTATTAAACTTTGCTAAAAGTATACAGACCTGCCGGCGGTATTATATTTGAAAAGTAGAAAAAATTCCTCGCTTTAAGTCACAAAATTGCTTTTAGATTTTCACGCATTGCTAACTTAAATTTTTTTTTCATTTTCATCTTTGGAGGTTATCAAAGTCAATCTAGTTTCTTTTCGTCAGCTTCAAGCCAATGTTAAAAAGTTAATTTGGTTTCAAATACCGAACCTTCGTTCTATCAGATGCTGCTCCATTGGAATTAGCATTCAGGATTAACAAATAGATTACGAACCGTAATGCTTCGAACATACGACACTGTTGTTATCTGCGTCTATGATCGTGAACGTACAGCTTGGTCTTGAAGTGTAATTTTTTTCGCATTTCTTTAAATCAGAAGACCGAAAATAACTGATTCTTTAGAACAGGGCTTCTCAAGCTTTTTTGTTCTGCGACCCCATTATAAAAGATGAAATATTTGGCGACCCCAATATGTGTAGGCTATTTCACGCTAATTTTTTTCTATGGAAAATCACACATGTGCAAGAAAAACAATGTTTTAACCACAAAAAATGGAAATAGTAAATTAATGTAAAAACCAAGTAAATTTAATGGGATGGATGTGCTTGATGATTGTAGTACAGACGATCAAATTTCGTGGATTGATACACGACAACGCAGGACGAAAAAGGTTCTCAAAATTTTGCAAAGACGATCGGTTTTTTGTTTTGATGATATATAATTTTGAAAATGCCGCTTTACACAATTACGTAGTGCAAAAGGGCAAGAGTTTACAAAGAGTCAATCACTTAAAGTCTGTTTCGAAAATTCAGTTTCTAACGTTTTGTCGCATAATTCTGCAAACTCTTCCTGGGATTTTAATAAGTGTGTAACACCTGAAAGTTCAATTGTAAATGGTTTTCGAATCCAACTTTTTTTTTCTGAATCAAAGACCGTAGGAAAGTACTTTTGAAAGTGTGTATGAAGACAAAGCAAATGATCAAGTATGACCTTGTCAATTGGCGTAATCGCTAAGTTTTTATCAGACAAATAATCATCTGTAGCAGCAAACATTTCCAAATTACCCACTTCTACTCTATCTTTCTAAATTGTAAGCTTTTTAATAAATTCTTTAAGCTTATCTTCAAAAATAAAAATGTTGCAGTTTTTTCCTGAAGAGACATAGTTAAATCATTGAATTGTTCAAAAATGTCGGATAAATAGCATAGTTTAATAGTCCAAGCCTCGTTGCTAAGAACTCAGCAAGAGCAGACTTCTGTTCAGTCAAAAACATGACATGTTCCTCTTTCATATGCAACAGCCTTTGAATACTGTACTGTATCCTCTTGACAGCCATCTGATTGCACATTGCATTAATATGTTAGTGTAATCAGAATTTTGTACTTTGCAAAGATTTGAAAACAAACGGCTGTTAAGAGCATTATTTTTAACATAGTTGATTATTTTAACAACGCTTTGAAGGACAATATCAAGTTCAGTTGACATTTGTTTGGCTGCAAGTGCTTCTCTGTAAATCATGCAATGAGTAAATACGATTTGTTTTTTGTATACTCTTTCATTAATAACAAAACCAAAACGCTTTCCCACCATTGCCCTAGTGCCATCTGTGCAGACTCCAATGCAATTTTTCTATTGCAGATCAGCAACTGTAAAAAATTCATTGACCTTTTGAAATATATCTTCGCCTTTGCGGTTGCTCTTTAAAGATCAACAAAAAAGCATTTCTTCTTCAATGCTTTCTTCATAAATATACCGAATGTAAAGTAACAGTTGTGCTTTTTTTGATACATCTGTGGTTTTGTCCAGCCGAATAGAAGACATTGGATTTTTCTTAAGACGCATGATTGACTGCTGCGATTGGTGATCAATAATTCATGGGTTCTTTTGTAGACAGTGTCATTGGATAAGGGGATTTTTCCAATTTCGTCACCATACTTTTTTCCGTGAATTATTTCCGACATTTTAACGGCTGCATGTAAAACCAGTTTTTCACCAACCGATAACGGTTTGGATGATTTTGCTATCAAATAACTGGCTTCATAAGAGGCATGCAATGCAAATATAATATTATATTGTTGTTAATTCTTTTTTTTTGCTGAAAACGTAAAAAGTCTTTCCAAGTATTCAATTGGTTTGCCAAAATATTTGGCGTGATTAATACAATACACCTTTTTAATTTGGAAGGTTTCATGTTCTCTGAAGACAAAGTTTCATTGCAAATTAAGTAAAGAGGTTTTTCCACTCCATCTTTCTCATTACAAGTGAACCCATACTGCAAATATTTGTTATCATATTTTCTTTTTCTTTCTGACTTATTACCGTAAAACCTCTAATTGAGCGCCACCCTGTTTTTTCAAAAATCGCCGTAAGCGATTTACTAACCTGGATTCCCCTGCGGTTACTATCGCTTCTTCAGAGATCCATTTTCTCTTTTTTTTTTTTTTTATTCCATGCTAATGCTGATGCTGAAAGAGGGATTTCGGGTTAGTTTCACCGCAAAAAGAAATCGCTTACGGCGACTTCTTGAAGAGACAGGGTGGTGCTAAATAGAGATTTTACGGTAACTTTTTTCTGCTTGATTTATTTTCAATACCTAGCCACTGATCCATAATGATATATAAATTTTTATTGCACTAAACTTAACTTTAGTCACAAATTACTCTATATTCTTTCATAGCTCTCTTATTAAGACAAAGTATTTATTTTTTTGCATTCATCTATAAAACCAATCATGGTTTGAAACTCAGTAATAATTTTATTTCTTTGCTTTTGTTTCTTGCTTTTCTCTTGATTACGCCACACGACTCATTTTCTGATGACGCCACTTAACTACTTTATGACAAAACAATGGTGCAATGACACTTCACCTTTTCTAGTTTTTGATTGTCAATAAATATTTTAAACAAGCTGCATAAAGATGAGAAACACCAGACTCGAGTTTCGCTCTAATTAGAGCTCATCAGTGATGCTTATCTCACCGCGAATCGAACCTGGGACCTGTAGTCTTCCACGCAGGTTACTATACCACTAGACTACAGATCAGTGGTAACATCCGCGACTCACGTGCAGAACGACCTGGTTCGATTCTCCGTAACGTCGATTGAGTGATACTCGTTGTGCCCTTCGGAAAGGCACTTCACGAACATTCCGAGAAATGTGGTCAAGCTGCTTACCTTCAATGGTGACCGCGGTTAATTCACAGAAAGCAGCAAATCGGTGTGTGTGGAACACAACGCCATACGAATGTTTTGTCAATAAATATTATTGTAGAAAAGCCAGTTTCAAAAGCACAAAAAGCCAATTTGTTTCGCGACCCTATTTGGGGTTGCGAACCACAGTTTGAAAAGCCCTGCTTTAGAACAGGAGTTGTTAACCTTTTTTATCCCATGGACCCTTTTGTTCAATTCCACTTAAAAAATAATTCGATGGACCCCAACACAAAAACATTTACTTTTCATTTTATCTCTATTTCTATTCTCCTGACTCGCAGGAAACCGGAAGAGGCGCTAATACATAGGACAAGCAATCACCGCACCTACTCCAGAGATGCAAAGATATTGCTGTCCGGTTGAAATTTTTTTATTTTTGTTTAGTTTTATAAGAGATATGATTAAAATTTAGAACTGCTTGCCAAGACCAGTAGGGGAAAATGCTGTAAAGTGTCTTTCCAAGGACACAACAGAATGGCGCGAGTAGTTTTGAACCAAGACCATGTCGACCACAATTACGGCGCTCTAACTACTCGACCATGCTGCTAACTTCACATGCTAAACTTTTGGCAAAATTAAAAACGAAAAATCTCTGTGCACTAGACTACACGAAATAAATTGTGCCTTAAATTTAGTCATAGACTAAAAATTACCAAATCAATAGGTTGTAGAAATACACCGATTAATTCTTTCACCAACTTCAGACTTTTTTTCGGTCTTCAACTACATTTAGGCACAATTTTGTGGATTTTACTGCTAAAAGATATGAAGATCAAAGGTCTTTACTCTGGCTTGCCTGAAAATTGCGGTGCATTTCTACAACCCTATTGATTTGATTGATTTGTCTACAATGAATAAACAAAGATTGATTGATGATTTTTTTTTGGTCTTTAAAGTACGTATTGTTTTGTTGGCTAAGTTGTCTTGTGGATCCCAATTGAACGTTTTTTCCTGTGAACCCCCAGGGTCCCCGGTTGAAAACTCTTGATTTAGAACAATGTGGTCGAAGTTTATAACGAAAAAGAATACTTTTTGGAAAGTTCAGAATTCGTAAAACAAATGATTTTAAAATTGTCTTATTTGGTCAATCTTTGCTAAAAATATGTAAAATTAAAAAATAATTCTTTCAAACAAGTTAAAAATCTTAGAAATTTTTCAACGGAAAACAATATAATGATTGATGTTAAAGAATTTGTGACTTATTTTTTTTACATATTTTTTGTTTTAAGTCTGAACCTTTCTTGCTCTTATAATTTCCTTTGCTTTGGTTTTTAATAAGAATCATATAATATTATTTACGCGTTGCTATGATACAACTTGTTAACAATTGGATTGTTTGTGACCACGTCGATTGAGAAGCTTTGTCTTTTTTTTTTTTAGATAAAACATTAAACGAAATTGATGTTTAAGTTATTGCAAGAAAAGCTAGAGAAATTTTGGCACTACGAAAACAGTAATTACGTTACTTAAGCGCCATCTAGCGGCGACTAAAATTGATACAAACTGTAATTGTTTTTTTGTTAACTTTTTAAAGCATTTAAGAGTAAAAGTACTTTCTAAGATAAATTATTTGTCTCTACACAGTCTGAAAACCAACATCTCTGTTCATATATTTTTATGCGATGCTCGAAAAGGACCCGGTTAGGTTCAAAAATTTTCACTGCTTATAAGCTAATCAATGAAAAAATCGCGGCTGCAAGGCTTGCAGACTGCAGACCCCATATGAAAAAGGAAAGCCGAATCAACAATGGCTGAAAAATCATTTTATTATGAATTTAATGGTCGTCATCAATTTAAGGTGTAAAAAGTAGTTATAATTTTAAATTATCGTATAGGCCTACAAGAATTTAAAATTGTTTTATAAACAAGTACTGAGATATTTAATATACAGGGTGTTTCAAAAGTAACATACCACTATATTACTGAACCCTTAACTCTGATCGTTATATTAAGGATATTTTTGTTCCGTTTTCTGAACAACTTACAGCATTAGAAATGCAAAAAACATGGTTCCAACAAGATGGCGCCACTGCTCATACTGCACGAGCTACGATGACAGCCGTCCGCAAGGTATTCGGTGAACGCGTCATTTCACGAGATCTATGGCCACCTCGTTTACCAGACTTGACGCCACCAGATTTTACTTTTGGGCAAAATTGATGGGAATTGTTTATGCTGACAATCCTCGTTCAACCAATGATCTTAAACATAATATCAGTCAAGTCATTGGCGATATCAGATGTGAGGAACTGCACCAAGTTTTCAGCAGCCTGCGTCGTAGAGTCGTGCTCTGTCTTCAAGAAGATGGCCCACATTTCCAGCAACTGTTATGATTAGCTAATGTAGCAAATATTCATAGAATATGCCTATGTCTATGGTATATATTCCGCATTTTGGTTCTCTGTCATGCTATCTTTGATGAATAAATGTTATCGAATCTATATAACTTGTATTCTATTCATTAGTATGAGATATACTTTCGATATGTTACTTTCGAAACACCCTGTATATATACACATATATATACCATTGGGGTAAATTTAAGAACCGGCCAAAAGCTAAAACTAAATGCAATAGGTGTTCAGGAACAATGCAATGAATTAAATTTCTTGATCTACTTAACAAGTATGATTCTTTTATGGATTAAGCTATAAATAGAGTTTAAATCAAGCCCGAGAAATTAATATAAGAATATCAGCTTCCAACTTTAAATCTAAAAAAATATTTGACTGACGCCGACGTTTAGCTAAAAAAAAGTAACCTATAACGCAATACAAGGCTAACTTTTTTCTACAGTATAAATGGTCAGCTGACTGATAGTTAGAATTTGTAACTGCATGGCTATACTGTTTCGCAGACGATCTACGGAAGACTTGCTAAAGGTTTTTACTTTAATTTGGTATAGATTTTTATATGGATCTACTTTTTCACCCAATCTAGACTAATATTCACTAAAAATAATCTAATTTACCCGTACCGTTTGTTATTTCATCGACCTAATTTGAATTATTACAGCCTGCAATTCAAAATTTACATAAAAACTCTTGCACTAAAACAATTTCGATTTTAACAACATTAAGTTTTTTTTTGTCAAATAAGTTTCGAAGTAGGTGAAAAAAATCAAAAACGAAATGATAACTGGTAAAAGCGATCTTTGCCTTCAAATAATAAACTTTTTTTTACTTTTATTTCTGTTAGCATTAATCGGCAGATAGAAAAGGACATATAACTGATCTATATAGTCATCAGTAGGATACTAAGTGGGGGGCAATCCCCAAATCGTAAGATTTCAAAAATTTAAAGTGTAATTAATGTGATCCTCGACATAGTTCAAGTAAAAGCTGACTGTAAATCTTGCTTCACTTTTTCTCAAAATAATAGTCCTCATATAAATTGATGGAAAGTAAATCTTGTGTGAGTCATTTACATAAACCGACGAAAAATGAGACTCGGCGAGTTTTGAGAGTGCAACAATGCTTTGCCCCTTGCCACAAACAAAGATATTTAAATTTTGGAGGTCTTTAGGAAAAGTGATGGTAAGTCAAAGAATTTTTCCCATGCTATTAGAATGATACTGTTACACATCGTGGCCCTAAAAGCAGCAATTTAAAGTACACAAAGAACTTGGCCTGCTATTGACATGTTAAACAATAAATTGCCATATGAATAGGCCGAAAATAGGTTTCAACCAGTGTAAATTTTTGGATGGAGTTCTTGATTTTTTTGCAACGAGGTTATCAGTTTCTTTGAAATGAAAACAAGTGGAAACCTTTAGTAGTCTTCAGATTATAGCATATGTTTCATTTTCGTTTTGAACTTGGATAATTCTACAAACTTGTCTTTGTCGGGTTTCCCTTCGAAAAATTTTGAGAACGACGTATTTACTATTCAAACAGTTTAAATTGATTTCAGAAACCAATTCAAAACACAGTCTTTAAATTTCACAATGATGAACAGCCGATGTGTTTTGCTGGGAAATTTTAAAAATGGATTGAAAAAGACAAACTTATAATGAAACGCTTACGACTATGTACTAAATGTCGTGGAAAGTGACATTATATTCTGATTGCCACCCTTGCAATTATGAGCACTAAAATTTATTTCTCAAGTAATAAAGGTACTCTTTCTCAAACGCACGCTGTTAAAAACAAAATGTCTAAGTTCCTTTCGCTTGAGATTCTTCAAAATTAAAAAAAAAACTTGCAGACAGCAGGTCGGTGAGACCAAAAATTGATTAATTAGGCTATAATTGGCAAAATTAAATATTTTTGGTAACCCAAATGCGGGTCGGCTTTTGTAAAACGCTACTTAGCCGAAGGGATGGTTGAATGTTGTATATAGAGGCAAACGTTTATTAAAAAAGAGGTGAATTTTTCTAATTATGGTGGTTTTTAACTCTAGTGATTAAATACCATTTTGAATTAGGGAGAGCAAAAAATGTTTATTAGCCGGAAAAGTACAAAAAAAGCATTTCAAGAGTCAGAAAGGTTGGTGACTGTTCTTAAATTAATTCATGGGTAGGCCTTTTGAGTATAAAACTCTTCTGAGACGAAAACTTTGCTCAGTTTGATTTAAGATCAACGATACTCAATCAAGTAAAAGTAAAAAATAGATATTAGTACTGAAAACAGATACAAAAGATTTTCAAATGATCATTTCAGACATGGGGAATCGTATCGATTACATTGAGAAAAACTTAGATGCAATTGATTACATTGAGTTAGCATTAAAACGCAAAAACCCATTTATGACGTCACATGTTGTCTCCTTTATTTAGATAATTCAGTGGTTCTCAACTTTTTTGGCCTATGGACCATTTTTTTTAAAGAAAAATATCTGATGGACCACTTTCCTATAGTGACACCTCATGAACGCCATTAGTTGAAACTATATTGCATATAAAACAGTAAACTCAAAGGCATATTTAATCTTTATGCTTAATAAAATAATAACCAATAAAGTAATTAAGCAATCACTTTTGATTTGCACATTCAACCTAACCACTTGTTTAATTTTAACAACGAAAAGATTAGTGAGGAAACATACTTTTTAATTTAAATTTTATTTTAACAAAACGTGCATATATAATACAATGTACTGTATTTTGCAGAATCAATAGAACAGTCTATAGCGCCAATGACGAACTTGGCTTTGGTGTTCTCAGCTCATAAAATTAAAATGTATTTTGAAAAGTCATTCAGTCCAAATCGGATAGTTTCTCTTGTATTGATGTCCAGTTTGTTTCTTTTTTAACTGAATACACCCAGTACAACTGAAAACGCAAATTCCATCATCCATCTAGTAATGAAGCGAATAATGCTTGCTTCTAATTATTACTGAAAAACATTCGGATGGGAATCCTTTATCAAGATGTACGCAAATACCCTTTCCTTGTTAACTCTTGCTCTTAGTTTCACATCCTCTTTTAAATTAAACAGCATTTTGAACATCTTGAAAATTTCCTCTTCTGGCTCATAATTTTATCGGTCTACAAACCAGAGTGAATAATCCATATCCAAAAGATCCTCAAATTTTCTCGACCTTCAAGATAAGCAATGCATGCAGTAATGCATTCCAAATGTACGAGCAGTTTTATTGAAATTTAACTGTCAACGGTTATTTTTCTTAAATTGCTTTTTCAAATATTTTAGTTTCTCGATGTAACTAACCTTTTATCTGCTGAGTGCAGGTAACCAAGCCTGATTTTTTTACCTTGCAGCTTCAAGTTCAGTATATTCACAGTTTTAAAGATATGAGCAAGGTAGTATATTTTTGATTTTATCTCAGTATTCTCAAGTTTTTCTAGAATTTCTCGAGTATTACCAGCTATTTTCTATATTTACAATCAACCATTTGGAATTTGTACTTGAAAAAATTGATTCCTCGTTTCTACAAAAATACAAGCCCTTCAAGGCTGAGGGTTTTTACAACTATCTCACCTCTGGATGAAGCAACAAGGTATGAAACTAAAAACTTAATAATGCATTTTTTAAAGTTTTTAGTTTCACAAAATTGGACAAACACCACATCATTCATTGAGTTTGTTTTGGCAAGGTGCATGTATGACAGCATTCTGTGCCAAATACAAGGCCAAGTAGTATCGAGCTGAAAAAAACTTTAGAAATTAGCTATTCAGACACCAATCAAACACTAACGAAAAAATACTGCTGCGATCTAGGGCTGGCTACATAATTTAATCAAATGAACTTTTGACATAATTTAATATTGTAACGTCAAGAATTTATAAATTTCTCGGTGGACCACTAGAAAATTCTGGTGGACCACCGGTGGTTGAAAACTACCGAGGTTGAGAACCACTGAGATAAACGATTTCAAAACATGCTAATGAATGTAACAATATTTTAAATGCTGATCGTGATACTGATTAATGAAAAGATTATTCTACCAATGTGTTTCAGAATTTCTGTTGCAGCAATAGAAAAATAAATGACCATTTTCACTCATCGTAATTGCAGAATGCCTAAGTAATCCTAATCATAATCAATTTCTTTCAAATTTTGCGTAATCGTAAGGGATTACATTTGTCATGTGATCACCTCATCCCTGGATCATTTACATCTTCACATCATTATGCAATGGCGGCATAGTACATTATGTAAGTCAATCTTTTAAAATGCGCAGAAGCTGAGACTCAAAAGTGAAAAACAGTAGGCCTAATGATTGGAAACAACTCAGTAAACTAGTACGTCAATTGTTTTAAGATATATCGAATTTTCTTACAGTAAATTTTTTTGTTAGAGTAAGGGCTCAAAAAAAGAAGTGTTACTCATAAACAAGTCCCGAATGACATCGAAATTTTTCAAAATGAAAGTCCATCAAAAATTCAAAACATTAAGGTTTCTTACAAAAAATTATAAAATTGAACTTAGTTGAATAAACACAAATCAGTTTTTTTGAAACTTTATTTAATAATCATAATAATATTTTTAAATATTTTAATATGGGTGTTGATTTTAATGCGATTCGGAATTTATTTATGCCATTGATTTTTTAAAAGTTATGAAATAAAACTTATGAAATTATGAAGTTTTTTAATAACCTACAAAACTTTCAGATAGGGATCTTTATAAGGCAAAATAAAAAATTCTGTTGAGAACGCACAGCTAATTTTTTGTTCTGTAAAAGTTCAGTTCAATCATTTTTTAATATATTGTTAAATTAACAGTACTTATCTACAGTATGCACCGGTATACATCAGCATAATAAGAACAAGTAATTTTTGTTTTAAACTTATCTTGGAAAATATTAAGATTTATCTAGTTACAAACATACTTAAAATTTGAAACCACCTATTGGGTAACGGAAAACTGTAAAAGAACGTGATTGACAGTGTGTGTTACAGTCGCAATTTAAAATCGGTCTGAAAATTCATCTGTATACGAACGAACGGAAATCGATATGACTAACAATTCCGAGAGGAAGGCCGTCATAGACACAATGGAATAAAAATACTTAGTGTTGTGTGAAAAGTGAAATAGCAATGTTAAAAAACAACTTTATAATTTGGGATAATTAATGTACAGCGACATACTCAAAGACTTTTTTAATTCCTAAAGAGTTTCCAATGATTGTTGCCACTTGAAGATGTTTGTAAAAATTGAGAAGCATAAAGCGAAAAACATTTTTTCGCAGAATTAAGATTTACTTGCCCTCAACTTGATTATCTTTTTTGTCGACAAAGCAGCGATATGTAAGACAATTAGTTTTTAACAGGGCTGGGGAGTAGTGGTGATCCCTACTATTATTCCTACTCCGGAGTAAAATGTTTTTTCTTAATCTTACTCCTGTGTAATTTTTTAAATTTCTCCACTTAGATCAGTCTCAGATTTCTCAATTTTCGTAACAAAATCATAGAGTTCTCAAAAAAAATAAATAAAAAGTCTTCACTTGGAATCAGTCTCAAATTTTTCCATTTTCGTGAAAAAATCATAAAGTTCTCTAAAAAAAAAAAGTTTTTCACTTGGAATTAGACTCGGTTTTTCAATTACAATGTTCTAAAGACATTATGGCAAATCAATAGTGCAGTAGAGGAGTATTGAATATTTTTTGTTACTCCTACTCTTAATCCTTGGAAAAACTCCGACTCCTCTTACTCCTACTCCCCAGTCCCGGTTTTTAATACTATAATCTAACGTGGACTTTTGCTACAATTATTGTTGGAAACCGAATTTTAAACTATTTTTACTTTCCGACATTGAAAATACTAAATATGCTTTATATAAAAGGATACTGGTTAACCTGTTCACTTATTATTAGTTACTCATCATGCGAAAAAATTTTGGATGTACCACGCATCCTCAATTAGTGAGCATACAGTACAAGCCGCAAAAAAAGCTTTTGCAACTTTTGTCTCTTCTAGGGTAGTCTAAATTGCAGCCCGTGATTTTTTGTGACCCATTGAACAATTTTAAATCTTGATTACTAAAGGCAGCGGCAGCCTTCTATAACAACCTGAACAAACTGTTTGGGAGATTAAGCAAGTGTTTATTAAAGGACTGTTTTGTCTTCAAAAGTAAAGTGAGATTTAAAAAAGGTCTTCACGCATTTTTCCAAACTATTTTTTTGTCCAATTTCAAAACCAACACTTTTCATTCTTTTAATTAGACAGTTTCAGCCGACTGCGGCCCACAAGATCTAACAATTTAAAAAAATGGCCTGCAGGAGTGAACTAGGACCACACTGGTCTATTCTATTCTAGTGGCTTTGAACCTTAAATGTACTGTGTTTTTTTACAGAGATCCTTGATCATGATTTGGGCACATCTTCTGTTGTTCAACACTACAAAAAGTGTTTTCAATTTTAAATTAGGGTATAGAAGTACCTTTTGATTACCAAAATAATATCTTGTGGCGTAAGTAGGAGATCCTCAAGATAATATCTGGTGGCGTAAGTGGGGGTACTAGACACTGATTAAGACCATAAAAGAGCAATTTATCACCTTAGATTGATATTACACTTCTGGATTTACTGTAGACTTCGTTTAATACGGAATTTGGCTTAATTCAGATAAAATTGAAAGCACAAGGATTTCTTATATACTATAATTCTTAATAAAAAGCTTCGGGTTATCCGGACTTCGCATAATTCGAATGATTTTGTCTGTCAAATTGAATTCGGATTAACTGAGGTCTACTGCATAAAATTAAATAATTCCAGAAAAATATTTTGGCGGTGGTTTGGATTCATTAATACCCAGGGGTTAAAGCGGAGGAAAATGCAATTAAAAAAAATACTTAAAAAAAATAATAAAAAAAACGTTTACTTGCTTTAGTTGCTGATGAACAAAAGAGTAAGCAAGTCATAAGATAAAAAAGACAACCTTTACAAGAGAAAGAATATTTTGCTTCTCATACGCATATTCACACGTTAAGAATATATAGCTAAAATGAAAGAATGTTGTAGTGCCAAAAAAAACGATGTGGTTTATCAAAACTATTTTAATCTGGTATTGCAGCAAGAATTTTTCTTAATCAAAAATCTTGTCCTAAAAAGTTGCTTTTAACAGCCAGTTTAATAATAAAATGCTGCTGAAACAGTAAAAAACTTGGGTATTTTTTAGCATAACTTTATTTTTATAAAATCTAGGACTATTCGGTTAGCCGCAAAATACAGGGACTCAGAAAATTTATATTAAGACTAGGAAATGATGGATAGAATTTTATCATTTACAAAGTGGTTGCAAAAATTTTAACACTATGTGGTCATCCATACAAAATTAAAAAAAAATTTTTCTCGAGTTACAATATTAAACCGTTTTAAGACTTTTGGTTTAACTTTATAATAAAAAACATTTTTTTAATATTTAGAAACTTTAATTGCAAGATTTCGATTGTTAGATAAGCTTGTAATAAACAAAACATAAAGAGTTTTTATAATGAAACAAAAAAAAATGTCTAACCACAACTCATGTATGAGCGAAGAAAATTTCGTGACAAGCAAACTTAAGAAAATTCAATTTTTGAAAAGCTTTAAGGTATTATTCGACCGTTTAATCAAGAAATTTTCAGGTCAGAAACATCAACCAGTTATATGTTTGAGTTAATAAAAGCAAAAGTACGATTTTACGAGCTAAATTGCATAATCAGTTCAACGATTATTAAAAGTTAAGATTTTCATTGATAAGCCTGTTTTTACAAAATGGAATTAAACAACCTTTTTTTGGTCTTCACATCTCTGAGCACTTGAATTTACAAAAATTGTACCAAAAATTTAATTGAAGACCAAAAAAGTCTCAACCTGGTTGTGAAGAATTGCGGTGCAATTCTACAACTTTAACTTTTTTGGATTTTGGGCTAAATATTAGGCACGATTTTCGTGAATGCTGGTGTTCAGAGATGTGAAGACAAAAAAAAGGTCTTCACCCTGGTTTGAGAAAGAATTACTGTAGATTTCTACAATTTCATTGATGCAATGGGCTTTTTTGGTCTTTGAGAGACGATTTCTTTCATTGGCCAAGTTGTCTTGCGGACTGCCAAACCAATGCCATGCATCCCCGATTGAATATTTTTTTCCTGTGGACCCCTTAAAATTTTTTGTGGACTTCAGTAGAGAACTTTTAGCTTGCGAGAATAATCTGTGAGAGTAAACGATAATGAACCCATCATATTTTTTTAAGAACAAGCCTTGTTGCCAGTTGCGTGGTTGAGTGGTTAAGAACGTCGTATTGATTGCGAAGGTTATATATAACTCTATATCAGGGATGTCCAACCTTGTTTCATAATGGGCCAAATTCTAAATTTAGCTAAAGTCGGCGGACGGCAAAAAGGTCTTCACTTTAAATCAGACTCTGACTTGTCCATTTTCGTCCCAAAAATGTAATGTTCTCTATAAAAAAAAGTCTTTACTTTAAATCGGACGATTTCTTAATTTTCGTCTAAAAAAAGTACGATGCAAGTTCGCCGAACAGAAACGCTGATATAGGTTTGAAAATATAACTAAAAAATTGGAGTAGGCAATAGGCCGCATCAAAACTTTAATTAGGCCGCAGGTCGGACATCTCTACTCTAAATCAACACGGTCGCGGTTTAAAATCTATCCGCGTCATTCTGTTGTTTCTTTAAAAACAATTTACGGCATTTCCCTCTGCTTAGCGATCTTAGCAAACAGCCATAGATTTTAGTCATATCTCTAAATTAAACGACAAAAAAAAAAAAAAAAAAATTTAACCGGACAACAACATCTTAGCATCTCTGGAAGCAGGCAGAGGTAATCGCTTGACGGTTGCGTAAGTATAGCGCCTTCGACACTTTTCTGTGAGTAAGTAGAATAGAAAAAAATTTTTATGTACAATAAACTGACTTTTATAGTTTTGCTACAGTAAATAGCAAGTTGTTTCTTTTTGTCAGCAAAATTAAATCGAGGCCTTTTATATATTTATGCCCAATTTTTTTCAAAATTTTTATTGAGATAAAAATATTTATTTATAAAAATAATATATGAATATTTATTGAGATAAAAATAAGAAGGATAGAAACAAGAAAAATAAGATAAGAAAGATAAAGATAGAAACAAAAAAATTTTAATGTACAATAAACTGACTTTTATATTTTCGCTACAGTAAATTGCAAGTTATTTCTTTTTGTCATCAAAATTAAATCGAGACCTTTGATATATTTAACCCAACTTTTTTCAAGATTTTTATTTATATTTATCTCAATAAATATTAAGATTTTTATTAATTCTTTTGACTCGCAGGAATCCTTCGGAGGCGCTACACAAAGCAAGTGTCAAACAGTTACCCAGTAATGAGCTTACAAAAAGGTGGGCCTGGTGCAAGAAACGCAAGGAGGGTCCACTATTTAGGGCATTAAAAAAAGGTGGCTGAAGCCATTTTTAATGTATGAAAGCAAAATGGTCTCTAAAAAAAAGTTTTCAATTTAGGGGGGGCCACTATAGGGTGTTCCAAAGCATGAAGAGGCACTTTTTACTGCAGACATTGTGATCTCAAAAAAAAAAAAAAAAAATCTACACATTTCCACTACCACAAGTAACATCAATTTAAGGGCAGGCATGCTGCCGATCTTCAAAACTTTTTCTTTTCTTTTTGACATGCCATCGACGTCCTGGTGCTACTATGAAGAAATAGAGCGATTTCTGTGTGGGGGCCACTTTTTGATGTATTTTAGGGGGAGCCTGGTGCTGTTGCTCCGTTTGCACCCTATTAAAGCCATCACTGCTGCCACCGAAGATGCCAAGATATTGCTGTCTGGTTGAAAACAGACGAAACCATTGACCCTTTTTATTTGTAATAGCCTTTAAAACTCTTTCTATTTGTATTTTCTTTAAAATTCTTGTGGCCAATCGATAGAAAATTGTTGGAAATTGTTGGAATCGTTGGCAATAGAAAAACCATAATAACCATAGAAAAATCGTAGGCAATGACAAATTGGACGAAAACGTGGTTTATGTATAGAGGTAACGATCGAAAGCAGCGGCGTCTCTGGTTGGTTTAGAGTAGTGGTTTTTAAACTTTGGTGGTCCGCGGCCCCTTTCAGAGACTCTCAAACACCCTTTGCCGCTTAGTTATAAAATTGTCCCAAAAGTCAAGTGAAGACCGAAAAAAAAGTCATCACTTTGAAACTGTATCTAATTTTTTCAATTTTCGCCCGCAACTCAAGTGAAGACCAAAACAAAAATGATTATTACTTCGAAACCGTCTCTGATTTTGTCAATTTCGTCCCAAAAGTAAATTGAAGTCCAAAATGGGGATTCTTCTCGTGGCCCCCCGGTAAAGGCCCTGTGGCCACCTTTGAGAACCGCTGGTTTTGAGAAAAAGAGCACGCGATTGGTAGTGCGCTCACTTGCGCCGTAAACGAACAAGCTTCAATCCATAAACGAAAATTTTTTGGCGACAAAGAGAGTTTAAGTGACTCTGTGAAGATGGCTTCAAGCATTGACAGATGAAAAGATGACCGTCCTGCAGCTAAAATCCAGAACCTATTTAATAGTGAATTATTCCGCACAAACTATGTTATTTAACAAATGCTGACCAATAGCTGAATCCGAAATACCTCGTAGATGCATTTAATGTATTTCATTTATTTTTTCATTTTTATTTTATCTCTATATTTATTTTCCTGATTGCAGGAAAGCGTTGGAGCTATCCACACGGCAAGCAATTACCTCGACCTGCTTCCGGAGATGCAATATATTGCTGTCCGATTGAAATTTTTTTGATTTTATTTTTTAGTTTTATAGAGATATGACTGAAATTTAGAACTGCTTACCAAGAGCGCCAAGCAGGGGTAAGCGCCGTAAAGTGTTTTTCCCATGAACACAAGAGAATGGCATGAGTAGGTTCTGAACCGAAACCATGTCGATCACAATCACGGCGCTCTTAACCACTCTACCTCGATTTCGGATTTGATTTGATCCATTTAATACATTCAGCTGAATGCACCTACATTTCGGATTCGGCTGTTGATCAACATTGGTTAAACAACAAAATTGCAAATTGGTTCTCGATTTTAGCTACAGGATGATCATCTTTTCATTACCAAAATCTTTCAACAAAGTTCAATCACTTAAACCCTCTCTTTGTCGGAAAAAAGGTTTCGTTTATGGACCGAAGCTTTCTCGTTCACGGCACAAGTGAGTGCGCAACCAGTCATTTGCTCTCTTTCTCTAATACAAACAGAGACGCCGTTACTTTCGATGTTCTTTTAACTATACTGTATATAAACAATGTTTTCTTCCAGTTAGTCATTGCTACCAATTTCTTCTAACAAAAGTTGGCCAAAATAATTCTAAACACAACAGTTTTTCTAAACACTACTATTGATAGAAAGGATTAAATGGTTCCGTCTGTGCCATTGGTCATTTTAAAGTTTTTGTAAGACTTAGAACTTATTCAAATGTCTTGTTGAAATTTTTAGTCAGGCTCTTTGCTGGTTGCCAAGATACCACGCAGAGGAAAGTGTCGTAAAGTGTCTTTCCAAGGACACAACAGAATGGTTTGAATAAGTTTTGAACAGCGACGTGTCGATCACATTCACCATCATCACGGCGCTTTTGACCTTGCTGCTGTTTTCTGCTACAAACAGAAAAGTTGTGTAATGTGAACAATTTATAAAAGTTTATAAGCCTTCAAAAAACATTAAAACTGCGTGGTACTCACGCAATATGCAGTTTTTATACATAACTAATTATCATAAATAAACCACATAAAAATATTTCTAATCATAAAAAGTTATGTTTGATTTTTTTATTTTTGATAAAAATCAAGCCTTATATTACACAAGCTATTGTATAATTCTCTACAAAAAGCAGCTTATAAAATTACTACTTAAAAGTAGATTGCTGTAGAGACAGTTCTGACAACCTTTTGATATCTTTAAAGTATTGCCAAGTAGCCATACACTACCATGGTAAACAATAATATGCGAATATTGGCATTAAGATGGAACCCTTTTTTCTCCAAAAACTAGCTCCTCAGAAATTCGTTTTTCCTGTTATTTTCAAGGACAATTATTCAAAGCAAATACAAACAAAAAAGTTTAAATGAGTTGAAAACAATACCACAGGCGCAAGATAAAAATCCTACTTTCTAAATTTTTCTGAGCTATCTCCAACACAAAGTTTCTTAACAGCAGAAAATAAGCCATAACCTAGTACAAAAAATTTGTAGAGTATCACAAGGCTTCCCCTAAGGCAATTTAGAAAGTTTATAATCATTTGTAAATACAGAGAAAAAATTATCGAAGTTTGACAGTAATAAAATTTTGAGTCTTGTGTATTCTTTTCAATACTCGAGTTCAAAGCTCTTAAAAACCTAAAGTTTTGTAATGTTTCAGCATTGCGTATTGCAAACGAAAGCTCGTATTATTTCATCTTGGGGAAGGTTTACATGGTCAGCCAATCGGATTTCAGCACAATTTTTTAAACCAAGCTGTGTACATAAGTATTTCCGACTAAATTTTTGTTGTTTCATACCAAAAAACCTCTATGCGATACTTGCAACAAGGTTGACTTCTACGTAATTAACGCAAAATAACATCAAACAAGAAACAACTTCAAAACCCTAAATATTTCCACTTCAACGAAAAAATTTCTAAAACTGTTATCAGATCCTAATTTAGACTTTTAAATTATTTTTTCTTTAAGATTAAATAAATACGAGGTTCATATTATGCAAAATTTCGCCAAACATGAAAACAATTTAAAAATATTTAACATTGAGCTCATTGGCTAAATGACTCCAAAAAGCAGTTTTGATGTGTTACATTATATTTGAAAAAGTTTAGGGCACGTAACACTCGAAAATAAAGTGGGAAAAAACAAGAGCCTAAAAAAGCTGCAAATACATTTGGTTTAAGGACTGATATTTGTTGCACGTTTACAGAGTTTAAAATGCTTACAATTACTCAGAGAAAGTTGTTAAAATTATAATATATTTTAATGTTAAGGTGGAGCTTGTTTTTTTCAAACATTTTTTGAGTGATATGTGGCTAAAATGTCACGAAAAAAGTTATCATTTGTCCTCGAACAAATGCATGACGACAACTGCTTTCAGTCGTACAAATTTTATTGTTTATGCGTTTTAACTGTCCCTTCAAATTCTAAACGAACCTTGTTTGATGCAAAGCTATGCGAATGCGAGGGCTCCTTTTTCTTAACTTAACATGTCGTACAATGTCAAAAAAAGCATGGCAACTGTATTAAATAAGTTATTTTTTAGTAGACCAATTAAAATTCAATTAATTGCAAGGTCATTAAATGCCTGTGCAATTACTTTGCGCTTATAACGTCGCTTACAAACGAAGGATTGCTTTTCTAATTAGTGAGCGGACTCATTCAACAATGGATTAAAATTTTGATAAAACTGCATTTTAATATTTAAGATGTTTTTAATAAACCAATAAGCAACTTAGAATGTAATCTGTTGTAATATATTTAAAAACAAAATGAGCTGTTTAAATTTCCAACAGTATTGCAGCTGCGAAAACTGCCAGAGGCGCAACATAGCCTACAGGTATTAATTTTAAACCATCCGAATTGCAGTATTTATTTAGTACTAATTTGATAAAACTTATTACGAAAAACAAGCCATTTAAAATGAGAAACAATAGACTGGTGCTTCTCATTTTAAGTGGCTTACTTAGATAAACAATATTTGTGTCTCACCAAACACTAAATATTTTTGTATAGCCGCAACGGCCTAAGGGCTCGTTTCCACTACGAGCGTTGGTGGGAGTATTCTTTGTTTGTTGTATTGATTTTTTCTTAGCGCTTAAGCGCGGAAAATAAAAAAATCAATAAACAAAGAATACTCCCACCAACGCGCGTAGTGGAAACAAGCCCTAATTGCGGTTCTCTGCATTTAGCGGAGTCACTGTCGTAGGTAAGCAGCGTGAACCCATTTAAAGACTTGTCGTGAACTGTGCTTTTTCCAAAAGCACAGCGAAAAGCACAATGTTAAACTGAATATTGAACACGCGTCCTTCCATTCGGAAGTCAAAGTTATATTATAATGAGCTATGCTGCCCATAAACAGGCTGCATACGCCAGGAGCAATCAACAGAAGTTATAGGAGTAGGATTGCCAAATTTTCTTTCCATCTAAGGACAAAAATTTATTACTTGTCTCATAATCGAGTTCGAAAAAAAACGTCAAATATATTTTTTCAAAAATTTTTTTTAGTTTCTAATGACTTTAAAAGACAAAAGATATAAAAAGGTAGTTTTGAGCCATACATTTAAAGTGCAGATTTTTTTTCTTTTTTGTTTCATTTTATCTCTAATAATAAAGCACTGGTATTTTTTAGTGGTTAACCCAAGGTAACTTTTTTGATTAAATTTTAATGACGTCTAATAATTAATTGCTTCAGCCAAATTTACGCAGTATATGTGTTCTTTTCTTTTTTTTTGACGTTGTATTAACTTTAGTTGGCGATTCTAAATAAGACTAAAATTTAGAACAGTTTGATTTAATTGTTAAACGAAAAATTTTGGCAATCCAAAGAGCACTAAAAAATAATACCTCGTAGAAGCAGAGTTTAACAAAGAGAAAGTTCATTATAAGATTGGCGCTTTGTACATTTTAACTACTTTGCGCTAAAGATATAACTAATAATGCTACAATAAATGTGTGTTCTATTTTCAGAAAATAAAGAAACATGTGACTTTGAAATTTAGTTAAGAAATTCAGTTTTTTAATTTTGGTAAAATAGCAACTTATCTTTAAACCCAAAGCCAACTCAACATTTAAGGCAAGATAAGTTATATTTGCTTTCCAAAACCTATTATTGCTGAAATTTGTAACTAGTAAAAAAAAGCTATGGAAGCATTAAATATTTTTTGACGCTTTTTGATTACACTCTTTCGTTTTTACTTTTCTCTCGTTTCTAATTTTCTCCGTGCAACGTTTTTTTTCTGATCACATCTCGCATTTTATTTTTTCTCTCGCGTCTATTGCATGGTGCTTGACAGCGAGTTGATATAGACCAGTGGTTTTCAACCTGGGGGTCGCAAGCCTTTTTTCTAGGGGTCGCGAGAGCTTTTGATGTTCAGTAGAAAACATTTAAGAAATATTCATATACAGATCGAGCTATGTATCTCATGTCAGAATCACTTTTAGTCACGGCAAAAATACCAGGACACTGTGGCAAAAATCAATGTTTAAATTCATTATAGGAATGATCATGACCGTTAAAACGGTTTTAAGTGTTGATCAGTTTAGTTAACAGATAAGTAAACTGTTATCATTTTTGGTTACCTGTAAAAAAATTTAGCAATTGGTGTTAAAGTTTACGATATTATGGCAAAAAAGCGCAGCTATTCAGATTCATTTCTCAAGTATGGATTCGTCAGTATCGTCTCTGACGGCATTGAAAAACCACAGTGTGTATTGTGCATGAAAGTTCTTTCGCCTGAATCCATGAAACCATCAAAACTCAAAACGCATTTAGAAACGAAACACACTGACTGCAAAGACAAAGACTTATTATTTTTTGAGCGAAAGGCAAATTGTGTGAAGCGGTCTCGAATGGATAGCTCCGGAGTTTTCCAGCAACGAAATCGAGCTTCTGTTGAAGCAACCTTTGTAATATCATTGCGAATTGCTAAAGCTAAGAAGCCACACACAATTGCTGAACAACTGATACTGCCATGCGCGAAAGATATTAATCGTATATTAATTGGAAAGGAAGCAGAGAGCAAGTTGAATGTACTATCTCTCTCGGATAACATAGTGCAACGTAGAATTTCTTTGATGTCTGAGGACATCAAGAATCAAGTCATTGATCAAATGAAGTCAGCTGGCTCGTTTGCTCTGCAACTGGACGAGTTGACAGATGTTTCATTCTGTGCACAACTTATTGCATTCGTACGTTACGTTCACAAAGGTGCGTTCAAAGATGAGTTTCTGTGCATCGTAGATCTGCCGTCCACAACACGTGGAGAAGATATTTTTAAGACTATTGATGCTTTTTTCAAGGCGAATGATATTAAATGGGAACAGCTGTGTGGATTTTGTACAGATGGTGCTCCGGCCATGTTAGGCCATAGCTCAGGATTTTATGCACATGTTGAGAAAGTATCCCCAGACTGTACTTTCATGCATTGTATGATACACTGTGAGGCTCTGGTTTCAAAGACATTGGGACCAGATTTAACAGAAGTAATAAAACTCGTTAACACAGTAAAATCCAGCGCACTCAATACTCGCTTATTCCGACGCTTTTGTGAGCAGATGGATGCAGATCAATATAATCTCCTCTATTACACGAACGTGAGATGGCTGTCTAAAGGCAACGTGCTCAAACGGGTCTTTACTCTGCGGTTCGAATTGCGGGACTTTTTTGTGCAACAAAAAAAAGAAGACCTGGTCAAATTTTTGCATGAAGATGTGGTATCACTGGCCTACCTTGTTGATATTTTTGGCAGACTAAACGAATTAAATCTTTCCTTGCAAGGTCAAGCCAAAACAATCATTAATTTCATCGACGCACTTTCAGCATTTCAGGCGAAACTTGAACTCTGGGAAAGAAAGATGACAAAGGGCCAATTGGGAATGTTTCCTACCTTGAATGAATTCATTGAAGACACTGAGGACATATGCGGCTTGATGGCGATGTCAAATTGAAGATTATCAACAACCTTCAATCCCTTCGCTCTGAATTTACAAAATATTTCCCCGAGACCACTAGAGATGATTTGGTATTTGTTAGAAATCTATACCTGGTCCCAAACTCGGAAGTTGTCAACATGTTCAACGGAGACGTTTCAACTCAAGAGGAATTTATTGCCCTAAAAAATGACTCAACTGCGGAGGATGCCTTCAAAGAGAAGAGTTTGCCTGCATATTGGTCAGCCATGGTAGATTCGTATCCCAGAGCGACAAGCGCAGCGATTCGACTTTTGATGCCTTTTCCATCAACCTGGCTTTGTGAGGCAGGCTTCTCAGCTTTACTGGGTATAAAGAACAAGGCCAGGAATAAACTAATAATAGAGCCAGATCTAAGGTGTGCTCTTGCAACAACAGAGCCCCGCATCGACGAGCTTGTTACCAAAATGCAACACCAGCCATCTCATTAATGCACCTGCCATGTGTATAAATTTAATTAGTCATTCTTTAAAATGGTGATATCATACAATACTTATCGTTTAGTCATTTTTATTGATCTGCATGGAAGGGGGTCGTTTGGTTATGTCGGATTGCAAAATGGGTCGATGAATAAAAAAGGTTGAAAACCACTGATATAGACTAAATCGACGTTATTATATTCTTTTTAACTAAACCAAAGTTGATGACTGTACACACATACATAATTATACTGTATATACGCCATTATTTTTAACTAACTGATTACTTTGATTGTTTATTACGAGACAGGTATAACTTTGTGCTATATTTCTAACCTGAAGTAAAGCTGATGAGTGTACTGCGATCATTTTCAGTTTTATTTTTCTAAAACAAGCGCCAATGAAAGAACCAATTAAACAGCTAAGTTAAAAAACAAATTTACGACAAATAAACTTCTCGTACATGCTTTAAAAAATTTTCAAATAGGTCATCGTCGTTCGAAAGGGTATCCATTCCGGGTCAGTCACAAACAGAACTGGGGCCGAGGGTTATCCTTTTACTACCCCAAGCTGCTGTGCTGCCTGGATCAGATGCTGGTAGTGATGTTGTTAAGGCAGCATGGGGTTTTGTCATCCAAAACCGTCAGACCTTGGGCTCCGTGTGGTGCCCGATGTAAGGGGAACGCTATTAACACGTGATCTGCGGTTTGCTCAGGGGCGCTGCAACTCGCAATTCGATGAAGGAGCGAGACTTCATTTGTAAAGGGAGGAATGGAACAGCTTAACACCAATCGGCAGGCGATTGAACTTAAACCACAAGCTGTTCGGGGCAAGCTCATCGCAACAGATGTGGTAGTGGTTACGAGTATGAAAAAATGACCCCTGGACAGTACTCCGTGTTTCATCTATAATTCGTCCACTGAGAAGCAGTCCGGCAAGGTTCTTCAATAAATTTCCCGCAGCTTGCACAAACGAGCGTCTAGATCTTAGTCTTTCTTTGCGAGCATTTGAGGACTCTATTAAAAGACCATGCAGCATATGGTCAGGGTCCAGAGATCCACGTAAGCCAAGGAGAGTGTTGCTCCTAGTCGACAAAGCTCAACTGACTGTATGCCTGAAAGTATGGGTAAGTGGTCGGTTTAAGTGAAACGCAAGCATCCAGTAACTATGCACAAGGCATTAATTAGAACATTGTCTATGAGGTGAGTGTGAGTGCTGCAACACCAGACTGGTGTGCACTACTCAGCTGTTCAATAGACCAGAGATAGGACAGCTGTGCGCAGTGTTTAGGAACCAGCACCTCATCCTGAGCCTACCAGTCGCCTTAGCAATGTGACACATAAAGATAGTTTTTTGTGAATGCCACTAGATAATGACATTACGTGAGCAATCTGACCAGCTTCATTTCAAGAAAAGTAGGGGTTGGACAGAACAGCAAAAGTCTATTGCTGTTGTAGACTTTTAGATCACGTTTGGCCTTTAGGTTATTTAAAAGGTATATTATTTAAGCTTCAATTTCCAAGTTTGTAGATACACTGAAAGTGTAGATATTGTTTTACGTAACTAAAGTCCCCACCAGGTCCTTCTAATTTCCAAGAATTCTAGATCGCCTGCATAAGCAAACGTATACGCTCGTACATGTTGAAAAGGAGGGTAGCCACGACCGATTACTGAGAAACCTCGTTTTTCAGACGTAGCCTGCTTTGCTTGTTGTCACCGGTAGTAAGAAAAAAACTTTGTTTTCGGCTACGCTCAATGATCATTCTGACCATGTGCTTATCCAGCAGAAGCCTCAGCAACTTACAAGTAAGGCCACAGTGTCAGACAGTGTCATATGCCGCAGTTAGATTGATAAATACGGCTTCGCTCTTTTTCCTACCTCGAAAGAATTCTCGATGTTCTGTGTAAACAGAGCGACTTTGATCCACGGTCGACTTTCCGCGCAGATCAATAATTGGTTTTATACAGGCATAGATAAGCTTTTCGAGAATACTCTTTGGGTATTCTACTGCCTTACCGGCCTTAGGATTATGACTTCAACCGCTCTTCTCCAGACCTTGGAAATTTTGAGTCGGCGAAAGCAGGAAAAGAGAAAGTCACGTTACCAGGACTTCAAAGTAACTCCAGCATGGACTATAAGCTCCGGGCAGATATAATCAGGGCCCGAAGCTTTACCTGGTTTTAAGTGTTGGAGGGCAGCAGTGAATTCTCTGTTCAAATGTTATTTTCAAACTTTAGCCTCCGCAAAAATTCAACTAAATACTGCAGGTCGACAAAAGCTTGAGTTCCGCATTCACGTTTTTTTCTTTGGCCCTAGACCACATCGATTTATTCACGGTTGCGAAAGTAACCGGGTCCACAAAGAGGATTTGATGGTTAACTGTTAATGTCCACTGTTACTGACTGAAACTGTAACTACCTTATAAGAAACAAATCTAAGTAATCAGAGTTATTAGTTAAAATTGATAACTTATACACGTATATAATTATTTATCGTGCACAGTCATCAGCTTTGCTTTAATTTAAAAGAATATAATAACGTGGATCTATACCAACTCGCTATCAAGCACAATACAATCGATGCGAGAAAGAAAAGAAAATGCGAGATGTGATCACAAAGAGAAACGGCGCGACACGAGAGAAAATTAGAAACGAGAGAGTTGGTGTAACCAGAAAAGGGCTTATTTTTCATATCAATTTACAGATGTTTAAAAGCACAATGATTGGGTGATTAATAAAAATCAAATTTTGAAGTATTTTTTTTTTTATAAAAACATTATTCTTGGTTGTGTACCTCTAAAATATTGTACAACTCACCCAATCAAATGCCCAGAAGGACAAAAACTTTAATCTAGTGCTAACTGAACAAGTTTTTAAAAAAGCCTTAATTAATGTTTTTTTTACACGCAATTTTTTTCCAGATTGTGATTAAGCCTACAATTTGATTTTTAATAACAATGGTTTATACTTTTAACAATTTACTTCAAACTTTTGATAATGAATTACTTAAACATTATCTTATCAATATTAATAAGCTCTTGAGAAATGACTAAATAACTTATACGTTTAAGTTTTCTAGCTTTTAAATACGCTTTATTTTTCTAATATTTCATACAAAGAAATTTATAAAGCAAAAAGTGCTGCACCAATTAAACGGCTGCAAAATCTTATGAGATAAAAATTTTAACAAGAAAATTTTTCAAAATGTGAAAAAATCCAAAAAATGATAATTATGCGATGTGTGTAAATTATTTGCTGAATTTTATGGGAAAACTTTTTTCTATTTTTTTTGCAAGCTGATGAAGAAAATTTAAAATTAAGTAGTGCACAGGAGATAATTTAAAGGATACCATGACCCTTATTTTGTCACATACATTACTTTTTCTTAAATACATAGGTTAGCGTATTCTTGCAACAAAAGTGTAAATTATTATATTTATCATAAATTCATACAGTTTGAAATTATTGTCACATAATACAGTTGAAATTAAATAGATCAGCAATTTTTGCTTGAGTGACTCAGTAACTTTTCAAAGCTGAATAATTAAAATTTACAGCACATAAATCAAATAATTTAATATAATAATATTTTATTTCAGTAAGTATTATTTTCATTAAAGAAAAAACTATTGAAAACACACTTATAAAAGAAATTACCAAACTCTCACCCTCTACCACGTTTTGTTGGCTGACTGTTCTTTCAATTTAACAAGCTACAGACAGATTCCTCACAACTGCTTTTGCTCAATTGACTAAACAACCTGCGCTGAAACATTCGTTTATTTTTGCCTCAATACTCCCATTGATTTTCTCTACACTCTTTTTTATTTTCTTTAGTACTCTTTTTTCTTTTAATTGTCTACTTGCTCTTTGCTCTTGTCTCTTTTTTATTCTTTCTTATTTCTTTATTTACGATCATAAGAAAACTTTGTTCACAGACATTTGTCAGCAATACAACCACGTGGTTCGCTTTTTTTTATATTCCAAGCAACTTATGACTTTAAAAACAAAAAATATTTAGTTAAAATTATTTCGTTAAGCAATTCTAATGTCTTTTAAAAAAAAAACTTTGACTTTATTTTAAAAATGATAATTACAGTTATTTAACAGTCAAAATGAAAAGTTAACAGAGAATAATAAAATTACTTATGAAGAGGGTCTTTTGTAACAGCAAATTGTCTTTCGTTGCGAAGATTGCTAAAAGTAAAATGTTTAAAAAGTAAATACAGTCCTGAAAAAATTGTCTAATTCAGCAATAATGGGGGCCTTTTCACGTTTTGATGTTTTGACTTTTAAGTGTTAATCCACCTGCGTACCTGTTCAATTCAGCTATACCTGATCTGTATCCACTCATGAATTTATTATTGAGGCATTTTTTTAGTTGTGAAATAATGCTACGATTTCCTTTTATATATCAATATTAAATGCTGCATTTACTGCTAGAGATAACTAAAATTGTAAATGTTTAGTAGTGACGCAAGGAAAAATATACGAGTCGCGTGACGTTTTGTTTAATTAAAGATTGCAGTCTTTAAAAGCCTTAGCGCCGATTCGAGGCATATTATACAGTAATAGAGGCGTCAATTTTTTTTTTATCAGTGGCCATATTTCGCTGATTAAGTTAACTGTGTTCTGCTGAGTAGCTGCGCTTAAATTTAACCGCAGATAAAAAAATAAATTCAATCTTTCTCTCATCTACGTCAGTAGTTTTCTCTGCTTGGGTCAGAAACGCATTTTAAAATATAAGGGAATTTTGCTGATGTCGGCAGCGTGGTCGAGTCGCTCGAGTGGTTAAGAGCGCCGTGATTATGATCGATACAATCTCGATCTCACTATTCTGTTTTGTCTTTGGGAAAGACCCCCAACAGCAGTTTCCCCTACTTGGTAGTCTTGGCAAGCAGCTCCAAATTTCAGTAATATCTCTATAAAACTTAAAGGAACAAAATAAAAAGTTTAAACCGGACAGCAATATCTTGGCATCTCCGGAAGCAGTCAAGTTAAATGTTTGCCCTTATGTATAGCGCCTTCGACGCTTTTCTGCAAATCAGGAGGTAAATATAAAGATAAAATAAATAAATAAAATCATCAAACAGTTTCAGACAAAGGCGAACGGGGCAAACAATTGGATTCCTTTAAGTTTTTGGACTAGCCCACTTCTTTTTAAGTATCTTATCAATTAAATTGAATTTATTTAACGTGTCTTGGTAAAAGATTTACCAGATAGTCATAAAGAGTTTTAATTTTCCAGACTTGTTGTCCCCACATGTTCCCAGAAAAAAACTCTAATTTTACTTGAAATTTAATCAATATTTTAAATTTTAAAATATTAAATAGAATTGAAAACATATTTTCAGAGAAGCCACGACAAATGCCTTATTTGTAGATTAAGCGTAACAAAATAGTAGAGCTTTGTCAATATCTTACAAACCGTTCTAAAATGTTGTTGCTTTACAAGTAAAAGGTATTAGAAAAATTTCCAAACGTAAAAAAACTTTTTTACTAACCAAGAATTTTACAAAAAAGTTTCTCTCAAAGTAATAAACATCAAAAGTTTTTTTTACAATTTAATTTTATTCAGAATCAGTTTGCTGTACACATAAAAACCGATTGTAAGCAAAGAACACAGCGACTAGCTCTGTATATTATGGAACAGACAACGTCAGCTACGCAATGTAAAAACATTGATGAAAGCAAACTGGCAGACTGTTAAGAAATAAGAATAGAAAAAATAGCCCACTAAAGTTGAAAAAAGTATGTAACATTTGAGTCAGTTTGGGAAAATGTGGTTTAATCAAGATGTTAAAATTATAAAGATCTAATTTAAAACGCTTAGAAGAAAATCTTTTTTTCCTAATAATTGTTTTACTATTGATCATTTTAAAGAAAAGCTTGGTTGCGGAAACCGTCATAATCACCGCATTGTTTGAATTTTGCCTTTACTCTAAATCGTATTATTACTGGTCCGAAATTAATCAGGTCATCTTTTTAATACAGTGCCAGCTTGCTTTATTCTTCGATTTTCCAACTTAATTAGAATTATCGTAACAATAACTTGGCAAAAGACAAAAGATCTTTTTCAACAGCACAAAATTTGGTCACATGACCCCAAACTATGTAACAGCGCATAAATCTTAAGTGCTGAGTAAGCTTGAGAATTAGTTAGCTGAAAGCGAGTCTTTGTGTATTGCTGTTTCGCTGGTCAAACAACCGAGCAAATTACGATTTACAATCTGCTGTTATTTTATTGCCTCTGTAGCTGTTACTGCTGTTACATGGACTATTACTATTTAGAAGTCCATGGCTGTTACTACAGCTACTGTTTCAGACACATTTATAGTCCTTTTTAATTGCTGGTGCAATTTTGTTAATTTCCATTGATGGCTTTACAAAAGGAGGGGTCTGATGCACGAAACAAAAGGGGGGCCCACTTTTTATCACCACCTATATTTTTAGCACAACATATTTTTAGCACCACCTAATATCTCTACTAAATTACTAGCGGACAGCAATATCTTCGGCAGTAGCATCTCCGGAAGCTAGCGGACAGCATCTCCGGAAACAAGTCGGGGTAATTGCTTACCCTATGTATAGCGCCTCCGTCGCTTTCCTGCAAGTCAGGAGGATAAATATAGAGATAAAAATCAAAAATTAAAAAAAAATTTTTAAATTTATTTTGCAATGATATTACAAAAAAGTAGCCGAGTCCAAAACAAAGTGAAAAATTTTTTGTCCCAAAACCGTGTGAGTTCCTAAAAAGGGTTATCCCTTCCAATTAGTGGTTGCAATATCTATTTTCGTAAATGATCTCTACTTTCGAACTGAAGTAAGGTGCAGACAAGGGGACCAGTGTCATGGTGCTAGTATGAAAAATAGAGCAATATTTTGCTTGGAGGGGGCCATTTTTTGACGCTTTTTAGAAGGTCCAGGTGCGACCGCTTCCTTCGCTCCATACTAAAGCCATCATTGTTAATACCATTTATTCTATTTTATTTATCTATCTCAGACGCAAAAAGGTCTAATTTTACACACACACACACACACACACACACCAAAAAAAAAAGAAATATCAACCCTTAAGCACGCGCAATTGAAAAAGACAAGTTTAAAACAAAGTTAGCACAAAGTATTGATAATAATACGATTTATACCATAAGTCAGATGACATGAATGACATGAAGAAAATATTTTGAGAGTTTATGCAACGATTAATGAAAAAAAAAATATGCTTTCTAATTAGTGCTTCTAAGATAAATCATTTAAAATCTATTTGAATATGTTTGGTGTGGTACAATTGAGAAAAGCTGATTGGAGCAGCTTAACAAAGCGTATCCGTTTTTTGAAATTAGCCTAGGTATAGTTGTAAAAACTTAAACCAAAATTCCTTTCAAAATAATCCCCTTATTGTTAATGGTAGAGTTTACCACAGAAACACATGATTGTGAATTTTTATTTTATTTATTTTATTTTTTCTTTATATCTATCCTCCTGACTCGCAGGAAAGCGACGGAGGCGCTAATACATAGAGTAAGCAATTACCCCGACCTGTTTTCGGAGATACCAAGATATTGCTGTCCGCTGTAATATAATAGAGATACGATTGAAATTTAGAACTGCTTGCCAAGACCACCAAGCAGGAGAAAGTGCCGTAAAGTGTCTTTGCCAAGGACACTACAGAATGGGGCGAGTTGGTTTTGAACCGAGACCATGTTGATCATAAGCACGGCGCTTTAAGCACTTGACAACACTGCGGACACCACTCGACCACGCTGCGAACTCGACCGCGTGAAAAACAATGAGTTGGAAGACCAAAAAAAATCTTGAACCAAAACGTTCTCATAAGTTTTATTAAAAAATAACTATCTTGTCTCGTTTGATTGAGAAAAACTTCGTGGCTTTAGAATTACTATTGTCTCTAGGGCTAGAGCAGGAGTCGCCAAACTACGGCCCGCTGCATTATTTCTTCTGGCCCGTCGCTTGTTATCTCAAAGCAGCTAAATGCAATGATTTATAGTAATATAGAAATAAATATCAAAGTTTCAGTTGCCAGGCCACAAGCCAATTTAAAATTTTCTGTTTCTGACAACGATTTTTTATTGCGCATTACTGATTAATCAGCTAATGATTCTTCACAGTAGGTTGTCGCTCGCTTCATTCATTCATTTTTTATTCTCGATCATTATTAAACAGTTTAACACAAAAATTATAAATATTAAAAAGATCAAGAAAAGGAAGAAGCAGCACAACGTGAGACGTTAATACATGCATATGATAATCATAAAGTGAAAGTACAAGACAGTATAAAGCATGGCCGCAACACCTTAATCGGATAAAGATATAAGAAGTGAAAAAGAAAAAAAAAAAAAAATAAATAAATACATAACAATATTATTATCAAACAAACAAACTGAACGATTTGTTTGAGCGTTAGTTGAGGCAAGTAGTTTTACGCTTTGGTAACTAAACTTCTCTTCAGTTAATCACTACGCCGACAGACTAAACAGCCTAGCAACTAGCTTTACAGTTAGGTATATTCATTGATAGTGTTTCGTAAATCAAATCGTCTTTCCGGCGAAAAATTAAATTATCGTCGTGATCTTTCACAACGTGAAATCTGCAGCTGCCATTAAAGAGGGAATTTTATGTGTTTGACGTCGTTAAATCATCGATCCATTTCTAGTCTGTTTAATCCAGATGTGATGACCTATTTCCGCTCTTAATTATCGTGAATGCATCTTTCTAATTGAATAGTAGCGATGTGACCTCGCTTTGGGCAAACGCTTTGGGAAGTGATTCCGTGTGGTGCACGAAATTGATTTCCTTAGAAAGTTTGTCGTCTGAGCCACGTGGTTTTGTCGTCCTAGCAACAAGTTTGCTATAAGTATAGATCGCTCCCATCGAAATTGTGACCATAACTTCGCTGACCATAATTTGCTAAATCGTCGAGTGACCATTGTTGTGCTGAATAATCAAGGTTTTGGTGAAGAAGTTTTCATGTTTTGATGAAGAAGCTTTGCTGTATTTGCTAAGTTGCTGCGCTCGTAAAACCGCAGATAAAAATATAGTATCCCCATTTCTCCAAGTTACAACTATATTTTTCTTGCTCGGGCGTCAGAGGTACGCATTTTTAAATATAAAGATAGTTTGTAACTTGAGGGGATTTCGCTGACCTTATCCAAGAAGTTCAGGACCACGAGGACGGAGGAAGCAATCGAATTCCGTTAAATTATCAGATGAGCCAGCTTCTTTTTAAACAATTGAATTTAGTCTTTAAACCAAGAAGTAAATTTCTAATTTCTTTTGAAATTTAACAAAAACTAAATTTACAAGTCTTTTTACCAAAAATTGAATTTGTAAGTTCTTCTGAACTTTAACAAAAATTAAATTACGATACAAGTCTTTATTACCAGACAGTATTTCTAATATTTAGGTTTTGTTGTAATTATACCTTTTTAAAATCACTTTAAATATTTGTAAGCAAACATTTTCAAAAATGAAATACGAATGCCGCTCAAATTTCAAAAATTTGGGCAAAATCAGAAATGTTTTGGGAAGCCATAAAAAAATTTTTGGCAGAATCAAAAATTTTAGGGTAGAAATGAAGAACAAAAAAAAGTTTACGAAATTAGGTGAAGACTTTTTTTAGAGAACACAATGTTTTTTGACAAAAATCAAGATATCAGAGAGATTTTAAGTGAAGACTTAAAATTAATTTTAGATAAATTTTAGACAAATTTTCCTCTTTTATCCGTAAAATTCTAGAAAATCAAAATTCGGGCAAACATTACGAAATTTAGGCAAAGTTTTGTTGTCCCCAAATTTTTTACGCTGGTACGCCTATGAAAAACGTAAAGGCAGAAACCATCGAACGAGGTTGGTTGATAAACATTTGAAGGCGATTCTTTTGGTTGGATGCACCAATACCAAACCAAATCTTGATAACATACCAAAAGATAAACGACAGTTTCACAAATCTCGTTAAATTAATTTTTTATATTAATTTTGCTCGTTATACAAGTCATTATTTGATTTACGAAATTTCGCCCTGTACTTTATTTGTATCCGGCCCGCTATCGTCAGTCCTCACAGTTATCTGACCTTTTATGAAAAAAGTTTGGTGATCCCTGAGCTAGAGAGTAACTTGGTACTACATCAGCCCAGTGCAGAAAAAAAACTTTTTTGCTTCTACTTAATAAAAAATATTTTATAATGTTTATCGTTGTTTGATGTTTTTACAATGTTGCAAGTTGCTTTTAACCTGGCAGCAAGTGTAGAGAGTGCTTGATGATGCACAATGCCACGTATGGTCGCTATTAGGCTATTACTAAGTGAAATCACCACGTGTGTCTAACTTGTTCTTTCAATAAAAACTAGAGCTATCTGTTTGATGATTGGCAATGTAAAAGTTTCAAGCTGGCAGGCGATATACTAAAAAGCGAACACACGAATACGCTAACAATGTACACGTGACTTTTTATAACAAAAAAACCATAGGTTAGCTACTAATTTGCAACTTAATATAGCCCGTTTAAAACAATATTTAGCCGCAGTTATCCGAGATTAAATTATATTAAAAAGATTAAAACAGGCTCACTAACACCGAACAGGCCCGCAACGAACGACCCAGAAATCATCCATCCAAATAATTAATAGTGAATTTGTGACAATATTATTTAAAAGGATGTACACAATAGACTACTGTTTGCTACTGCGATTCAACCAAAAGTTCTAGTTGTAACAATGCCTTTGTTCAAAACAATATGCTAATTAATTTTACAACTGAGCCGGTGGTATCTATAGAAGATGTCGACAGCGTGGTCGAGTGGTTAAAGCGCCGGGATCGTGCTGGACACGGTCTTGGTTCAAAACTCTCTCACGCCATTCTCTTGTGTCCTTGGGAAAGACATTTTACGGCACTTTCCCTTGCTTGGTGGACTTGGCAAGCAGTTATAAATTAAAGTCATATCTCTATTAAAATTTCAAACGGATAGCAACCTCTTGGCATCTCCGGAAACAGGTCGGGGTAATTGCTTGCCCTATGTATAGGCTTTTCGAGTCAGGAAGATAAATATAGAGATAAAAAAATAAAATAAAACAAAAGAAATAACGGAGGGGGACTTGTCCCATGCCTTAAAAGACAAATTTCTGCGTCTGTGTATATGCAAAAGAGAACTTTTAAAAGACTTTAAATAACTTCTTGATTTCAAGAGCGATGTAAGTGAATATCCAACATCTAGCAACCGTTTTTTCTGAGCACACTTTAAGACGTAGATACTTCTAAAAAATAGTCAAAAAAGTAAAATTAAAACCAAAATAAAGAAAAATTTTCGCTTACGCCTCGGCCGTTTGCAAAAGCATCACTTATTTTTTACGTTGAAAAATGTGTCTCTGACCTTCCGCTTTTTAAAATATTTAAGTACACCACTGGCGGTACCAATTAATGTGGTATGGCATCAGGATGGCTTTACAAAAAGGAGGACCCGGTGCAAGAAAAACAGTGGGAGCCGCTTTTTAGTGTTCCAAAACTGAGTGATCTCTAAAAAAAAGGTCATCACTTTAGCGGGGACGGCTTTCTAGTATTCCAAAAAATAAGATCTTTAAAAAATTAAAACAAAAAGTTGTCACTTAAGGGTGCTACCGTCATGGTGCTACTATAAAAAAATAGAGCAATATCTTGCTCAAAAGGGCCATTATTAAAGTTTTTTAGGGGGCCTGGTGCGGCCGCTCCGTTTGCACTGTATTGAAGCCATCACTGTATGGCATATTTGTAATCGGGCCATATTTTTAAGCGCAAGCCCGACCCACACCGGAAAAATTATTTGATGCTGTAATCAGGTTCGAATTAGATCTAAGGTGTCAAACTTAGCGAATAAATTGTATTTAACGGGCGCCCTGGATTATACATATGTGATGTGAACAGGTCGCTGTTTAAGCAGTTGATGACCCTGATATCTTAACGATGGAAGATCACCTGCAATTTAACATATCAATATTAAAGAAGTCAGTCACTGACGTTCTACTGTAAAAACAAAAAATTTATTTTTACTTTGTTCTTTGAAGGACGGTTTTTAACCAGCCCGCCATGGCGTGCGCACGGCAGTTTTGGGAATCAAACCTCTTTGAAAAATGGTGTGAGTTGAGAGGTGGGCACTTATACTTAATGACCATCAGCGTCAAGTGGGCCACTATGATATGCTATAAGTTTTATCGTTACTGCGTTTTCGTCTTTTTAAACTTTATTACTGCTAATGCTTCAAATTTTGTTATAGCCTAAATTGAGTGAAGTTAGCTAAAGTGAGTAAAACTTCCAAAACCGTAAAGTATTTAAACATAAAGTCATGTCTTCTATGCTTTGCTTTTGATATTTATTTTTTATTACAACGCCTGCCCGTGAGATGCGAGTCTGACCTACTCGGGTTTACCTTGCTACGAAAAAGCAAAACAAGTTATAAGCAACTAAGCAGGGCCTGAATAAACCTCAATTAAGCTCTAAAAATGCACAATAAAAAAAATTAATTAAATATGAGTCGTATAATATTATAAAAAACACTTTAATAATCAAGTTGCTGTTATAAAAAAGTTTTATCTGTCTGAGTCAAAGGTTCATGAAACTAAATAAAAAATACAATAGACGTTTGGTGGTACAGAATTTGAAGATTGCATGAAGTAAAATATTTTTTTTCCCAAAGCTTTTCATCTGACACTCTTCAGGGGAAATCGTCAGAATAAAGCAGAATTGAAACCGAACTGAATTATAAAGGGGAAAGCAGAGTTCTCATTGGCTTAAAAAAGTTAGCCAATGAGAGAAAAGATTAAGAAATTTTCAAAGAGTAGAGGAATTCTTTTTGTTTACACAGAAGGGGTTTGAGAGATTTAATGAAAGTCGCTTCAAGAGCAGAAAGGTGAAAAGAAGAGCGACTTTGAGCGAGAATAGAAAATTTTTTTTTGCTGTAGTGAAGAGCGTATTTTGCGTTGTCAAGAAGATGTTGACCATGACCAATGGCGGATTCGTAAAATTGTTGTGGGCGTGTGTTGGCCTTGCAAGAGCGGAAAAGACTTTGGCGGTTGTGCGAGGCAGGAGGATTGGCGATGGATCTAGGAACGTGTTGTTTAATTCGCTCGTCTAGGCGTTGAGACGTGCGACCAACGTACCGACTATCGCAGTGGCACACAAACTGGTAAATAACATTGTTGTGATGATGGGAAGGTAACACGTCTTTCTTAATTGCTGGTAAGAGCTGTCGGGTGTTAAAAATAACACATGGTTCGACGGAGAAAAAGCAGCGTTACACAGCAGACGTAATCTGCTTTTCGAACTTCATCGAGTTACTTTATCACTCGAAAAGCCTA